>JBAKGM010000326.1:16156948-16170162 GCA_037177215.1 Asparagus racemosus | reverse complement strand
GAGAGAGAGAGAGAGAGAGAGAGAGAGCTTGAGTTGAGAGAAATAGGCCGCGTCCTAATTTTTGGGTGCAACTAGGGTTTATATAGGCCCGACAAATACACAGAACTACTAGTCCCGTGAACTTGCTAGGACGGCAGAGAGCGGAGTCTCTGTTAAACCCACAGGACTAATAGTCCTGTGGGTTTTGTACTAGTGAACAGAAAACCCACGGGGCTACTAGTCCCACGGGTTTTCTATGTTGGCTCAGCTGGGGTTTATATAGGCTCGAAAAATACACGGGACTACTAGTTCCGTGTATTTGCTGGGCCAACAGAGAGCAAAGTCCCTGTTAAACCCACGGGACTAGTAGTCCCATGGGTTTTGTACTACTGAATAGAAAACCCACGTGACTGCAAGTCCTGTGAATTTTCTTTGTCTTGTTTAGGCAGCGATTAGCAACCACTTAGCACACGGGGCTACTAGTCTCGTGTGTTTTGAAACCCATATTTAGCAAAATCAACCTCTTTTTTGCCAGCCTTGGTGAGCTGGCAAAAAAGAGGTCGATTTTGCTAAACTTTTAGTAAAACAGATATTTTTTTTCTAAATATTTACCAAATTGGGCTTCTTTCCAAAAATTCTCCTAATGAAAATTGAGAGTTCACTAGTAATTTTATTTACAAAGAAGGAAACACCACAGCTTGCAAGGATTACTATTATTACTGACTAGTATAAATTCATTTATCATAGAAAATTACTACCCAACTAGCCTCTCATGAAAAAGGTTTAGGGCCTGAAAGCAATTTCCCTTTTATTTATTCCTTTATCTTTATTTTTCCTTTGCTAAATTTGAAGTTAAGAAATGACAAAGGATAAATATCATATAACCCCTCCTTAACTTTGAAGGGTTTTGCACATAACTCATAAGCTTCTTGTTTTGCTTACTCTACTTACCGCTCCTGAGTTTGTCTTAATTGACCTCCCAAAGAACATCTTCATGTTTGACAAGTCACATGCTAAGCACGTGAAGGACAAAAATATCCTAAAGTTATGCATTTTTTCATTTTTTGAGGGTTATATATTAGAAATGTTGTTTGCACTTAGGTGCCTAAAAGTTTTCATTTTTCTCCTAACTTTGGCATTTTAAAGTTTTTATTTTTTTTCTAACTTTGGAATTTTAAAGTTTTCATTTTTTTGTCTAACTTTGGGATTTTAAAGTTTTTATTTAACACTTTGATACCCCAACATTTATATCTTTTTTGACTTTGATGCTCCATAGATTTTTTTGGCACTTTAATGGCCCAAAACTTTCTCTGATTGATACTCCAAAATTTATACAGTGTTTTAACCCTTAATTTTGCAGTATCAATATGTCAAAACAAAACTTTGGGGTACCAAAGTTCAAAAAGGTGTAAACTTTGGAGTATCAAAGTGTTGGCAAGAAACTCAAAAATATTCAATTCAAACAAGATGTAAATTTCTGGGGTATCGAAGTAAAAAAGATGTAAAATTTGAAGTATCAAAATATTTCAAAAAAAGTTTGGAGTATTAAAGTAAAAAAAATAATGTAAACTTTTGGGGTACCAAAGTGCAAGAAGGTGTAAACTTTGGGTATCAAAGTCTTGGAAGAAAAACTTAGGGATTTCAAGTTCAAACAAGATGTCAATTTTGGGTATCAAGGTCAAAAACGACGTGAAGTTTGCGGTATCAAAATGACCAAAAAAAAAAAAAAAACTTTGGAGTGTCAAAGTTAAAAATAGTGTAAACTTTTAGGGTAACAAAGTGCAAATAACCCATTTCAAAAAAGACATTTTGGTCATTTTATCATTAACAGTGATGTCGTCGGGGATACATTGTAAAAACTTCAAAGTTTAAGGGGGTTAAACAAGACACCTCAAAGTTCAAGGGTGTTAAGTGGATAAACAACATTCATACGGGGTATGTGCAAGATTCCCTAGAGTTTGCGGGGTCAAATGAAAATTTACCCACATGTAGATTTGCAGCGTCAACAAGTCAAACTACACTGTTTTAGAAAGAAAAGTGCCGACACGTGGCCGATCTACCCATACTGCTAAAAAGTGAAAAGACTTGCGTTTACGTAAAAAATACACATATTTCTTGAAACGCCAAAACCTAATCAACCGCAAAATTTTGCCGGCGATTCACGGGATGAAAAACGTTAGGAAAAAACCCCCCCCAAAAAAAAAAAAATCCAAATTTGACGACTAGGGTTTCTAGATTACTATCATTAAACGGGGGAAAAGGTTGGGTTTTTATCTCCCTAGTTGCTCGCCGATCTTGATCAGCCATGGCGGCATCAAGAAGCAGAAGAAACAACAATTAATATCAATCTCCCTCCTGAACTCACACATCTGATATCCTCTCAAGGCTCCGCGTCAAGACCCTCTGCAGATTCCGCTCCGTCTCGAAATCATGGCTCGCCCTGATCTCCGACCCCGCCTCCGTCGAAATCACGGCTCCACTTTTTCTCCATGCAAAAAGATCCCACTGACATAGAGTTCACGTTCAAGGTCATCCCGCCAAAAGACGAGCAACTACCCAACAATAAGCAACTCTCATTAGCTACGTACCTGGGTCTCGTCTGCATGTACAGCTCTACGGCGATCTCCCTCTGCAAGCCCGCAACCCGACAACTCGTGCAACTACCCGAGGAATCTCCGGTACTCAAGCTATCGGTTCCGCCAGAGTTACGTGGGGCTCGGTTGTATCACCACTGGAGTCATCTGTTTGCTACCAACAAATGTTATGCAGAGGGTGTGCTGTTTCGATCTTGAGCACGAAAAGTGGTCCGAGCTCCCGACTCCACGTCAAATCTACAGCAAGAATGCCGTGCGCCTGTGCTTCACGAGGAAGTCGGTAGAGGAGCGCGCCTGTGTTTGGTCGACTCTGGTTTGACTCGCTTGCACCAGATGGAGCTGTGGTTTCTGACCAACGGAGACGCGGGCATTCTATATTCATTTTGACATTTTTATACATAAATCTGGTTTTAGCATTCTATATTCATTTTGACCCACTTGCATCTACTTTATTCTTGAACTTTTTTCATTTGCACCCCATCTCCATCTGATTATTATTTTGTGTAGTCTAGACTGGTTGCGAGTGATTTTGTTTAGTAACAACCTTTCATATGCTATAGCTAAATGCTTGCTAATGTCATAAAATATTGTTTTTGTTATGTTAGGATCACCTATCAAGTTATCTTAGGCATACCTCTAAATTTCCTTACCTCATTATCTATAACCTTATTATTTCTTCCTCCTACAATGCTTAGTGGCTGTTGCACGTGGTCAAACTCTTAGGATTGTGTCTTTGATTCTTTGTATACCTTCATGAGAATTAGATGGGGTTAGAGATCTTTCATAATTATTAGATCGAGTCTCATCATGATAAGGAGTTTGTATCCTATTCTAATTAGGAAGTTATGCTAGGAATAGAGTTTTCATTTCCCTATGTATAGTTTTCTATTTTTAGAGGGGAAAAAAGCCAAGAAAAAAGAAGGAGAATGACCAGAGGGCGTAAACTTGATTCGAGAATAGTGTGTGAGAGGCGAGGGTTTCGTAGTCTTTATCCGCTCAAAAGATTACAACCTTGGCGAGGGTTTCGTAGTCTCCATCTGTGTAAAAGATTATAATATTGGGAGAGTGTTTTACAATCTTTATCCTTGCAAAAGACTATAAGGAGACGACTTTGGAGAGAATATAAGAGTTGATTATATATGCGAGGTTGAGAGAATGAGAGATGAGAGTTGAGTAGTTCCTCTTATAGTTCTCTCTGAGGCATAGTAGATTTTCTCGTATTGCGCCACGTGGATGTGAGTCGAAGTTGGTTGATTGAACCACATTAAATCTTGGTGTTCCTTCTTCTTGATTGTGAATATTTTCAATCATGTGGATTGTGGATGATTTCTGGGTTGCGGATATCATAGTGGAGGTGACTAAACTCCCCAACACAAACTATCTTAATGAGTTCTCTCTCATTTCATCTTAAGTTGGAACTTCCTATTCATGCATTCATTTTTTTAAAATTTCTTAGTTATCCATACATGCATTGTAGCATTCTCATTTCTGTTATACTCATTTTTTATACATGTTGGTTCTTAATTGCCCAATGTAATCCGTAATACAACCCCTAATGCGATGCGAAAGATGATTAGGCATTTTAAATTTCATTAAAAAGATGTTGCATCACTGTCAGCATAAGCTGTATTAGACTTTAAATTTATCAATGTTATCGCTGCATTTATCTTCCCCCATAGGAAGTACCATATGCAGTTTCTGTCACGAACTTCGTTGATTATTTGAAATATAGTAAACTGGGGATAGTTATGAACACATGTTCAGCTGCTAGCAATTCTGCATATTGGTGAATACTGAGAATAGATGGTTCTCTTGCTTCTCATAAAACGGTACCTTTTTTGCAACACATACAATCATCACAATCTTTGCATCCTTAGAAATTTGAGGTCCATTCCAGGCCTTGGGAAATGTAAAAGGAAAATCGGGTAGGAGCTCTTTATACATCCTATGGTGTCCTTTATACATCCTATGGTGTCTACCAGTCTCTCGAAACATGCATAGACTCTATCCACGCCCTGCCAAATATTTGTAATCTTTGTTCCAAATTCTCACTGGCTCGATCATAAATCATTTGCTAAAACACTGACAGGTTGGTGTAACAGAAATAGGGTGCATAACTAGAATGATATTCTTCAGGTTTCAAGTTTGCAACGATTTGACTAGCACTTAATTAGTCTCATTGGCGGCCAGCCAACTGCTTTTTATTTTTCTGTGTATGTATTGGTATCCAAAGTTTTTGTTTGTTTGTCTATCTGCTCTTTTTTGTGAGAAATACTTTGTCGCCATGGTGAAAACTATCTTGTATCTTTGGTATTTTGAAGTTTTTTTTTGTTCAAATTTAGCAATTAGCATGTTGAACTGTGTACCAGCAATTTCTGTTTTTTCTTTAGTTTTCTTTTTTAGTGAGAAATTTAATTTAACTTTTTATTTTCATTCAAGGTTGGGGGACAATGTGGATCATTGTGCTGCGCTAGATGTTGATCTTGTTGAGATTATAGGTGAATAAATAGTTAGATCTATGAAGAGGATCTATGGCTCAATACTGTAAAATTGAAGCAAAGAGCTCTCCTTATTTGGTCGAATGTTTTGTGGCTATTTTACCACAAAACCTACATATTTGAGTTGCGTGTAAAAAGACTTAGTTCTGCCTCTTGTTGATTCTCTGTCTACATCCTCAGAAGTTCATTTTTAGATCAATGTAGATGAGGGTTTCTCGGTCATCCAAAATATTGGTCTTTATGTCACTCCTTGGGCCCCCGAGCCCGTTGTCATGATGTAAGCCATGGGACGTACTGTGTGCAACATGTAGTTTGGCTCAATCCATCGCCAACATTGGCTAGCCATTTTTGGCAGTGGATCGAGCTAACAACATGTTGCAGTTGGTGGGTACCCCAATGTGCTCACGGGTCTGTGCATGACACTTTTAAGCACATTGTTTTGCAAGGTTGGCTTCATAATTCTCTGGGATCATGTTTGGAGATGTATGCATGATACTTTGTTCAACATTTTTCACTGCATATATCAATGTTTGACAATGGCAGTCAGTGAAGTTAATTAGCATGTGCAAAGGTTCAAAAATATTGGGCATGAATACATGTTCAGTCAACATTCTCCAAGTGATTCTCACCACTTGCATACTGCATATAAGCTTATTTAGCAACAGCAACAAATATGCCATTTACCAAAATCTTTATGGACGACAACATGTATTTATGCTTGGAGGACAACTCACACTTGCCAAGAAATATTTCTTCCTTGATCCTTCTTGTATCACACAATTTTTGTTGATTTGTGGTGGACATACCTGAACCTGAACTCATTCTGGAATTTGTTGCGGAAGAATACTGGTCACCGACGCCTTTATGAAAATAACCATGAAGAATTTACCAGTTATTATGCCCTATTTGGTTATGGCTATACTCATGCCCAAATTTTCATTCTTTATCATGAATATAAAGATGGAGAAGTGGTACACGGTGTATCAGTTATCAGTTATGTTAATTGTGCATGTTGTATCAATTATGCAGAACCATGCATGTGCATATCAGCATGCATGATATGCATGATAACTTCAGAGTTCCGTTATAACAAAAGGGTCCTTTGAAATTGCATTAGGGCAACCGGGGTTGAAATCTTAATGTCCACGAATTTCTGAAGCAGATATAAGGAAAATACTCTCACCGAGTTCATGTTTTGGGACCATAAATTGAGCGTTCAACCTGCTGGGGGAATGTGCAGGGGGCATGTTAACTTTGGAGTTTTGACGCCGTGGAAGGATCCTTTGACAGTATGCACTTTATTTAGTACCTCCTGTTCCTAATATGGAGCTCTTTTATACGTAAGTATCGGTATTTGTCATGTGTGCAAAGAATCATTCAACATTGTCGTATGCTCAATTTATTCAATGGTTGCTCACTTCATTATGTTATTATGAATTCAGTTGCAATTATATCATGGTTGGAGCAAATTCAGTTCTCTACTTTCATACATAGCTCTGACCTCATTGTTAGTTTCCTTGATTCAACCAAATTCAAACTAAATTATTGACTTATAGTCCAATGAATGATAAAAACAACTTATTTTAGCTATCGATCTTAATAACAAACTAACTAAAAATAAATTTGAGGAGTCTTGGCATGGTAAATCATTTTTAGAGAAATTTTCTCCTTTGCTTGGAAGAGATAGGAGAGATCGAATTTTTTTAAGAAATAAAATAAAAATACAAATTAAGCATTCAAATTTTCTTTTACGTGCTTTGTATGATACGAGCTAAATAACAATCATTCAACTTTTTTCTCTTCTATTTCAATAGTTAATTCAATTTTTAGTTCTGTATTTATTTCATAGTTCCTTGTCAAATGAGATTGGATGAAGGACCTTCAACAGTACTAAAGAAGCACAAATACAGAAAAATCTGGAACTGTAATTATATGCAAAAACTTAATAAGCTTTGTATATGCGATATGTACTGGCAAGAAAATCACCCATTGTTTCAAATATGACAATAATATACAGTCTATATAAAAAAAAAGATTATAATATACAAGAAATAAGTTTGATCAAAACCATTAAATATCTTCTTCGTTTAATTATCAGTCAAACATAAACTCCAATTCCAAACAATACGTAACTTTTTTTTTTTTTGAGAATAAGGATGGAGACTCGAACTGAGTCCTTAGCCGCCTTCCATTACCCCAAAAATTGGTTGGTTGCATAATATTGTCAATAATTCTCAAAGCAGTACAAACTTATACCATAAACTGGGTGTAAATTTCACTAAACCCCAAAAAAATTATGGTTTTCTGGAATTTACTCATAAACTTATTTTCCCACCTATCTAAACTCCCTACTTAATTACATACTAACTCGCAAAATTCAATTCAAACAATACTAAAATCCAAAATTTCCCCCCTCCCTAACTCAAATCCACATGATAAACCTCGGTCATATTGGGATAGTACAATCCAAAATTCTGCTCAGTACCCTCCGGCTTCTGATTCTCATTGAACAAAGCAAACAAGTACGTCTCCATAAACTTTCCCGGCCTCTTTGGAGTTCCAACATCAATCCTAACACGCTCCGCGACATTATTATGATATATCCTCGCATTTTCTATCGTCGCTGCGACAGCTTCACCGCCTGAGGGCCACCCAGTCTCTGACACGGCGATACTGACACTGGACGCGCCGACATTCTCCATCGCAGAATAAATGGCGTCGACTATTGCATCGAACAGGTTTGTGTAACCAAGAGTGCCGTCGTGAACATTGACTTCGGTGGCGTTGAGGAGCGCGTAGTCCAGTATTAAATTTTTGGGGTCAGCTGCATAAGCGAAGTAAGGGTAGACGTTCACCAGAAGCGGTGTGTTTTTGGATGCCAAGAATGCGAGTAAAGGAGTCATGATTGGCCCCGCGGCCTCGGAGAATGCACCCTGAAAAAAAAAATTGTCATGGATTTAGTGTGTGCATGTATTATGAAATTTGGGAAATTTTGTGTAAAATGTGTGCATACAATAGATGAGTATTTATCTAGCATGTGATGCATATCAAAGCACACATCTCAAAGATAGCATTGATGTCTAACATAAATCTCAAACCAATTTATTTATTCTAAAGTTATCTAGATGCGTATTTGTTGCATAACTGTATGTATGAATCGCTAAGTTCAGCGGGAATAAATTTAAGGATTAGGAGTATTTTGTTGATAAATTAGTCAATCCTTCATAGCTGCGAAAATAAATTTGATAAAAATTTATTCGAAGAAATTATAAGCAAACCTGTGACGGTGGGAACGAGACTCCTAACACGTTCGTGGCCACGACCGTTGTAACAAGAATTTCAAGATTCACGCCATGTAAAGCTTCTTCAAGATTCTGAATAGCGGGAAGAACACTTTTGCCAAGCTCACTCGGTATAACTTCATTACCGACAGTAATATAACGAAAAGTAACGGAATTTGCAAATGGAACGATATTATTATTGACCCACTCAACAGCGTAAGATTTATCAGAGGCGAGGGTCGGGAGATCACTATTGAGAGTGCCAAGTATTACTTCAATCCCGGAACCTTTGACAGCTTGGAGAACATCTTGATCGGGGTTGAAAACACGAATTCTCGTAATGTTTCGAGATTTTAGGAGAGAGACTACTTGGTCGGGAGGGGGGAGATTGTTGCCTAGTCTTCCATAGTTCACACCAATGCCTTGTCCCGCTAAAAAAAATAAAAAATTAAAATATGTCACGAAAAGATATAGAAAATATGCTAAGGAGAATATCGAGTTCTATTTGTCAGAAAACAATTTTTACCTGCGAGAGAACCAAAGCTTGAACCAAGGAAGAGTGCATAAACAAGAAGATGAAGAAGAGAAATTGCCATGAGTAATGATTAATTTCGACCAAATTGTGACTTGTGGGGATGCATAAGGGCTATATTTATAATGGTTGGTGTGTTACGTAAACTATGGTATCATGTGCATTGATGTTGGTAATTGTGATTATTGATAGGAGAATATCATTTGTATCCTATCTTTCCAAATACAGATGAACGATATTATGGGAATTAATAAATTACGTTAGAAAGAAATATGAGGAAATATTATGGTTGGGGTTTTTATGGTTTTTTTTTTTCTGGGGTTGTGGGGGTGGGGAGGGATGAGGTTGGAGATGACAAATTAATTAATTGATTTATTACTTCTTTGAGATTAAATTGGGTAATGATTACAACATTGATTGAGAAATCTCATAATGGCAGTCATCAAAACTTAGTTAAGGTCATAGATCTGATATTGACTAAAACACAATGAAAATTTTCCCTTTTTTTTTAATTACCAAAGAAACATGTTAGATGCTTCACCAAGGAATACTTCATCAAAGGAAATATGGGTAGTTTAACCGATCGTTTTGGCAGGAAACTTTTGAAACCCATTATAAGCATGTTTTGATGTTCTCTTAATTTTTTAGTAAGAAATATTAGTGATGAACATTTTTTATGTGTGTAAACAAATTAATAAGCGGAAGGAAACATCCCCACCAATATTATTTACGATTTTATGTCATGTAAACAAATTAAGGCCTTAACGTACATAACGCATAGTGTTCATCTTAACTTATTGTTGTTGTGAACAAATCAGATGGTTAGCCTATAAAATATATCGTGTTTATATTACATCTGTAGGAAACTTAAAACTAAATCATTTTAAACATGATTTATTTATACCTAATTCTATTAACATTTCAATTGTTTTAACCGGAATATGTGAGTTGAGATGCCAGTTAGATCGCTCTCAAGGCACGTTTGACTACCACTTATTACTTATTTTCACTAATTTATAGAGGGCAAGATAGTCTTTGAACATCATTACTTAAATCTACTTATAAATGACCAAAAAAAAAAAGTCCGAGAATCTCAACTTCTTTTTTTACTACTTACAAGTTAAAAATAAATAATAAATAAACTCTTACCAAATATAATCTTGATGTCTTATAAGTTAAAAAGATACTAATAAGTGAAAATAAGTATGTTGTCAAACATGCTCTGAATCATGTCGAAACCCAATCTACAACCCGACAGCTTGAATCAGGTCAACCCAACCGAAACCAAGTCCTACAATTCAACCTGACCCCAAATATTTGAACTCGGGTTGAATGAGGGACTGTCATCTCTAGGTAAACAATCAAATTCTACCATCATAAAAGATTAATATGATACTACAAGGATACCTAAAGTCGATGCAAGCTTAACTCATCTAGCTTTGATACACAGAAAATGCTCGCAAATTTACTAGCTCATCCACAAAGTACGCCAAACATAAGGCAACCCAAAGAAATATGAGGTATGAAGATTAGTACCAGGACAAATTGTCAACTCTCAACACAGAACATTAGTTGAAACTCTTAACTAAAATTTATGTTACATAACATAAACAAATATTTGCTCATAACCCATAAGAGGGTAATCTTCAATCTATGTTAGATACAATAGCGGCCCAAACATTGTTACAGCTAGCTACTCAGACACATCTAGCCTTAACATTTCAACTCCACTTATTACTGATCTGCAAGCAACAGTTACATCTCGGTTTCTGTCGAAGGAGATCTTAATCATGAGTATCGGTATTCAACCCTGTACATGAAAGCAATTAGTATCAGACTCCAGTGGTAATATATTCCCATATGCAAATCTTCATGTTGAACAGTAAGGCTTTGGATTCTCTTCATTATTTTGTTCCATCAGATTCTATGGACTTATTGAACTCCACCATTGTAGTCGTAGTTATAATCGTATGAGGATTGCGGGTAAAACTCTGCGGACATCAAGTTGGATGAGCTGGCAGCAGAATTATACGCAGGTTCAAGGTTCTCGTTAACACTCTTCTTCGTTCTCTTTGGTCTTGTTGGTCTCTGTTCGATGTTATTATCCTTCTCATACTCTGTTGGTTGTACTTCATCAATCTCCATGCCTGTATTGTTATTCTTGGATTTTGAATGGTTTCGTGGCTTTGGAGATTGGTTGTCGGGTCTTGATTTTCTCTGAAAGATAAAAAGGTAAAGTCAAAAAGATGTGGGCGCTGAGATAGCACAGAAATATGCATATGAGGATGAATGAAAGCATCAGCATGAACTTTATACAGTCTCAGAAGATTTTTAAGTTTCAAGCTATGTTAGCTTTTGGCTTTTATGATAAAATTTTTTAAAAAATTGTATGGGTAGAATGATAATTTTCTTGGTCAAACCTAGCTTATAATGGCGAGCTTATAAGCTAGTCTGTCAATAGCTGTAGTATACCAGCTATTTAATGAGACTTAAAAGCTAGCTTATTTGGGATGTTATGCTACTTTGACACACACACACACACCCACGCACAAAAAGGAAAGAAAATGCCCACTAAGTAATCAGATGGTTCCACCTCTACAAAGAGTGTATACTAACTAACGAATTACATAGGTATCTGAAAGGACACTGTCTAGGGACCCTTTCCACAGGATAGTGGGTGCTCCAAGTGAAGAACCCTTAGACCAGTGCATATGCACCCCAAAACCCTCCTATTTTGCATTGATTCTAGGATAGACAATTCTTGGTGTACCATTAGTCCAATGAGAGGAAAAGAACAGTATCAATTAGAAATGGTACTAAATCAGGAGTACCTTCTTGTTGGCAGCAGCTCCATTATGTTGCTCTCCGTAATCTGCATCTTGTTGTACAGGATTATCAAAATCTTCCAGTGACACAACCCCATCAGCATCAACCCTTATTCCTTTTGGTGGTTTTTTCTTCTTTTGTCTGTCCTTAATCTGAGAAAAGGAGACATGAAATTGTTAAAGGTTGTCAATTTGTCATGCAAAGAGCAGAAAGTTCGTCTTAATGATAACAAGAGTAGGAAGAAAAAAAGGAAGGGTAATTTGGTCTCAAGCGAAAGGGATCTTCGTTATGAGCTTCCAACACACAAAACAAAACCAAGTTCCAAGTCCCCCTTAGTGAACATAGAGAATACTTTACTACTATTATCTCTATAATGATAAATCTTGAAACTTGAACAGATTAAAAGAAGATAAGGGTAAGGTTAAAAAGGTATTAGTGCAACAGGTGTGATGCTTAACAGAGCAGAATGGAACAGAATGATTCTCGTAAAAGTATAAAACCAAAATTTTGAACACCTTGCCTTGGTAGCGTTCACAAAATGCAAGAAGAAAGAGCTATGAAGCTTAAGCTCCATGAATAAACATTAATTGCATTATTTGAAAAGAATATGGATTATATTCTAAAACATTCCAATACCAAATGCAATTGTCTTTCTAATTGGGATATCAACTTGAATCCCAGTAATCTGAAGTAAAGTTTTGTTCTTGTTGTTGGTGTCCTTGTACTTCCATGCTTCTAAAGAATACGGATATTTCTGGAACACATTCAATACTAATTATAATCTTTTCTTCCTGAAATGTAATATGAAGGCACAGATTACTAAGGTCTGCCTAGACATCCACAACAGCCTGTGAAGAAAACAAAAATAAGGTCAAAAAATGACGAAATTCACCTGCAGAGGTATTTCTCTTAATTTCTGCTCCAGCTGGGCGTCATCAAGGAGTAATGAAACAACATCCTCTGGCTTTAAAATCTCTCCCTGAACGTGCCCTCCTGTCATAACCAGCTGTTGCACAGTATTTTTCTGGCTTGCTCTTTGCAAGATCTTCTCTTCAACTGTCTCCTTACAGATGAGTCGATATACAGTGACCTACATGGTAAATTGAGTTACATTACCAAAGGATATTAATGCTATATGGAATTCAAAAGCAGAACGAAAGAAGCAAAGGCTTTAGAAAAAACTTTGTCTAATCTCCTTTGAGGAGTATTCATTATGTAAAATGTCAAAAACACCCACAACACAAGCAGGCACACGGACACATTTGCAAATGTCTAAACATTATTGCTAGAGCCAGGTCTCAGATGTTTTAGTAGCTCTATTCACATTTCAGTTCTGCAAAACGTAAACATGAATAGCACGATATGTGGATTTCACATTCTGTTACAGTCTATGTTACCCGGGTACTTCTATAACGAAGCCGTACCCATACCGGACACGTACCCGACACTTTCCCGTACCCAAACTTCATGGACACTTCTTGAATATATGCATGCATTTATTACA
>JBAKGM010000326.1:16142828-16156848 GCA_037177215.1 Asparagus racemosus | reverse complement strand
TATATATATGTAGCCGTGTCCCCGTACCCTACATTTTACAGTTTTGTCGTGTCCCGTACCCGTACCCGCACCCGTACTAGTACCCGTACCCGTTTCCATGCAACTTAGGTTACAGTTTAACTCTAATCAAATTGAGAGATCAAGTGGATACAATCTGTGGCAGAGCAAATCTCTAGAAAGCAAGGCAGTAAGATTAATATAATTAAATTCCATTCAATAATCGTGTCATAAAAACTACATCATACTCACATGATCACACCACAATTTCCCCCATGAAAATTTCGATACCTTATCAGCTAGCTTGGATTTTAAAGCAATTTATTTCTATTAAGTCCACAAACTCCAGATACTCTTTTACATATCTTAAGATCCTTCAGCATTACCTATAACCAAGTAATCCGCACTACCTCCTGCTACCAATCTATATGCATCTGCATCATCTAGCATCATTGAGCTGCGTCCTTCCAACAGACGCGATGTCCCTATAATAACCTAATTGCAAGTTTGAACTGTAAACTCTATAGAATTACGGCTCCCAACCTGGTAGCAGCAATTCATTATGACCCTTTATCCAGTGTTTTAGCTATCATCCAACACTTCATTTGATAAAATTGCTTAGTGGGTGTCTATTAAAACATTTCTAGTCTCTCGCGTGTATTTGACACAGAGCCCCTTGTTTCTGACAAAAAACTCCAGACTGTAACCGCAATAATGGACAAGGTTTGCAGCACATAGGAGCTGCTACACATATAAGAACTTGCAGCATAAAATTGTCACAAGTAAACAATATTCCATTCTAGACCATAACCTCCAAAAGAACTTAATAAAGAGCTCACTTAGGATCCCTTGAATAATGTTTGAGAATTCCTTAAAAATCAATATGTAGATCAGTTGGGTTCTAATTTTGCTAACCTCTTTTGTTTGACCTAACCGATGTGCTCTGTCCATCGCTTGTAGATCTAATGTTGGGTTCCAATCACTCTCATAGAAGATGACAGTGTCAGCAGCTGTCAGGTTGATACCGAGACCTCCTGCTCTAGTACTCAACAAGAATACAAAAATGTCATTCCTGCAGAACGCAAAAGAATTTTGTCAAAGGTCACTTTATTCAAAAGGCTTAACTGCAAGTAATCATGCAGATGAGAAACATCTAAATGTCATTTATATTTTATCATAAAAGGTAACAATGCCTTACCGCTGCTGAAAGTCTCTAACCATGTCACGACGATCCATAATGCTGGATGATCCATCAAGTCTGAAATATTTGTATTTCCTATAATTCATATAGTCCTGCAAAATAAGTTTTAGATAGACATCAAATTCTGAAAACAAATGATGTCAAAAAATACAAGCAACAATTGAGATAAATCATGTGCCAGCTGCAGCTTGTAGTTCACATTTTATAAATCAGAAAGGTTGATGAATACAATACTTCTAAAAGTAATTATTATTATGAGAATTAACTTTCAAAAGGTCTGAGTTAAAAAACTATTTTTACATTCACATTTGGCTCGGCTAGCTGCCTGACAAACCTTTTTTATTCTGCACATACAGTTATATTGTGGCAGCCTGGAAAGGATTACCCTTCTTCAGACAAACAAAATTCGAGCTTTTTCTTGTCGATAAAGAAATAACTTCTTACTACTTGGAAAACAATCACAAAAGTCTACAATGGTGTCAAAATCTCATTTGAGTCTTCACTCTTAGGATCAATCTTAAGTTAGCAATTTACCAAATTGCCATCACTTAACGAGAAAAGCATACAATTAGGTTAATTATGAAGACAAAAATTAAAGATGGAGCAAATTAAAATAACCAATATTCTGCCATTAAAACTAATAATGTCACAACATAAGAAAAACATAGATACCTCAAGAATGTTCAACATCTTTGTCATTTGTGCAAACAAAAGAACACGATGGTTTTCTGCTCGAAGACGTTTCAATAGTATGTCTAATGTTTGAAGTTTCCCAGAATCCTGCATAGAAGAAAACTTAATTAGTTTAAGCAACGATTTTAAATTTACATATAAGATGATAGAAACAAGTAGCACAGTCATGCTGTACCATAATGTCTCAGATAGTAAAAGTGATCCCAAACCAAAATCTCAAAGCATTGGTTTTTATCACAAGAAGGAAGCATGGACACAGACACAAGACACAGATACAACGAACTAAACATGGAAAAACAGAAAAGCCTTTAGAAATAAGATACAGGAACATGTTGACTGACCGTGTGCATGTGCATGTATCTCTACCATATATATCAACATCCTCAGTCATTTGGAAATCTTTCATTGAAGTGAAAAGGAAAAAGATCATAATGATTTGAATCAATAGTGTTTATAATCAGGTAACTAAAAAGAAAATATAAAAACCCGATCTAATACTTAACACAACAAAGAAGCCATCACATGTTTATGAGGGGATTAGATTTGTTCAATTACTATCTTTCTTATGTTAAGCAATCCTTTTATATGTCTTTACATGACACATGGCTTCATGGTGTCCGACATAAATCTGAGATGACTCAGACAGTACTTTTATTTCTTTAAAACTTAAAATCAGCATGCTCCAGAGTGAGCGAATCACGTGCTACACAAGGGTTGTGCAAGTGTCAGTGACATAGGTGCCAGACACGGACACAAAACTCCAATTGAAGTGTCCATGATTCATAAATCACAATCAAAACTTGAGTTAATAAATGCATCATTTCTCCCTAAATGAAAATTCTTATTAAAACCGTTAGAAAAAGGAATCAAAAGGCAATCAAATACCGTGAGCATTTTAGCAGGGTCAAAACTTTGCATAGGTGGAGAAGAACCAAAAATCCTGTGTGTCAGCTCGAGCATGGGCTGATAAGATGATTCTGTATTGACCTCTTCTATCAGATGATGAGAAGCAGTTGGCATTCTAGGACCATTGAACTCAGATGTGCGGGCAAACCCAATAAACATCTTCTTAGCCCAAGGATGATGCAATTCCTCAACAGTTTGGTATGCGAAGCTTCTGTCCATGCACTGAGCACTTATCTGCAAGGGGAGGAAAGCACTAAAGGTAAAAAGGAAGGAGCCTACAAGATGAAACTCATGGGAAATGAACTAACAGGTTCCATTTTAAAATATCATAATTAAAGATTGCTTGAGAACAAACTAAGCTGCCTTCGGAATGCCTCTTTGTTATAAAGGAAAGAGAGCTTTGAAGAATATGTAGCAGGAATAAACACAATCGTAGAACTTACAGGCGGAGCTCTGGCTTTTGGGATAAAAGCATATGATGAACGCAACATGCTGACGTTGGACATGTATCTTTCATTATGCGAGATCACCAACGACTCAAATGGAGCATCATTAGGGCCAGTTGCATGTTGTTTCCTTAGCACACTAGCCTCTGATTTTGTGGGAATAATCAGCATCCGTGCGACTGTTCTCACCTTTGATTCCTCTAGCTGATCATATTGAGCATCACCGCTCTCTAAATTCATGAAGAGATCAACAACTTCATCTACAAACTGCTTATCCCATCTTTTCACAGAAAACATCAGCTTTTCGAGCAAAGAACACTGGGCTAAAAATGAGACCTCAGCTGGTGATAAATCCATAAGCCGAGTAAAGCCAAATGTCCCAGTGATCAGAGAACCTTCATCTGAAACTTGGGAAACTGCAGAACGATATATATTTTCGGGAGAATATATAGTGAAGAGTCTCTCAAAAGTATTATTCTGGACATCATGCCCCATGACTGAACAAGACCTTTCAAAATTCCGGACAGTTTCTTGATAAACCAATTTTGGAACCTGAAAGCATGAAAAAAGTTTTGGCGAATTAAAAAAGAGTAGGTAAAATGGGAACCGGTAAAAGGCAAATTTAAAAAAATGCAATAAGCATTAGAAAGTTTAAAATGATCAGAAAAGGAAGAAAGTACCTTATATGATACAGGATTCAAGTCTCCCGAGTAATAAACGTCTTCCAGCTCCCCAAATGGAGGAGGAGGAAGAGAATTTGGGACCTCTGCAAAATATAAGAACGAGCTTCCCTCATTGCGCTCAAATAATTCTGGATGATTGCACACCTATCAAAAGGAGATGATTCTATATTAGTAGGCATTCATTTCTAAAGACACCAAAGAATGTTATCTGCAGTTGCCTCTAGTGTTGACTTTTATTTTATATTATTATTATTATTTTCCCACATTTTACATGGGTACACTTTCCATAAGACATAATGAAAATAGAAGGAAATCAAATCCTGTAGAACCAGGTTTCATTATGCAGAAGCTATCTGAAATAATAATACCAGCAACAAAGCCTTCATAAAAAACCTCAGGGACTAACTCGTAAAGTTTTAACTGTAAGGTAATTCAAAAGTCACCTTCCGCAATTGAATGACAATGTTCATCAAGTTAACAAGTTTCTTGTCCGTTAGGTGCCCACGGTTACTGTCAAAAAGCTCAGCAAGTGATATTTTGTTTTTTATAGCTTGATAAAAAGCCTGCTGCCTGGAACTTAATTTGCAATGAACTGTAACCTCCGTCTTCGATGTCATCTCTGTTATGACATCTTTCTTAACTCGCCGCAACATAAAAGGTTTCAAAATTGCATGCTGTCAGAAATACAAATCATATCATTAGAAAATGTTAAAAACACAAATTAAAAAATTCAGAAAAGGTCAAACAGAAGTACCGCTAGGCCTTATATGATATTTCATGCATTCAAGAATTGAGATAAGTACGTAAAGCTAATACAAAAAGAACATGAAAAGAATTCCACAAATAATGAACCAATATCAATCAGGCACACCCATGCTAAATCATGGAAGGAAAAAAAAAAAGAACAAACTGGAACAATTTGAGCAACAGAAAATTAGATTTTTAAATACAAATACGTATTCAACTAATCCCTAGCAGTTGGGACTCAGGAATCACAGTTTTGGTCATGATCAGCAGTCTTTTCCTTGTAAAAGCTGATATCATATAAACAACACTGAAATCATACATTTATCAAGTGACAGGTTTCAATATATATAATTCTAGGCACATTATAGGTTGGTTATAAACAAAAGAATAAAATACTGAAAGTTAGTTCAATTCTTAAAGTCTTTAATTTCCTATAGGTACCAACTACCAACTTGAACTTACCAGTCTGTTAAGCTGATGTTCATTTAAAGTGCCTCCATGTTCTGCATGGCTCTCAATGCTAAAGAACATAAACAGGAGACATGAGCAAGGTATGCTTGAATGCAAGAAAAAGAAAAGGTCAATCAAATTGGTTGAAGCAATACCCTTTAGAAAACCATTCATTAAACTGTTCATGGCTGTCAAACAGAGTGGGCATAATGAAATGAAGCAGGGCCCAGAGCTCAGCCATATTATTTTGTATAGGTGTGCCAGTCAGAAGCAATCGATTTCTACAATTAAAAGTGAGCAATGTCCTCCATCGCTGACTACACAAGAAGAAAGGAAAAGTATAAGCTTATCTCATGAATATTTATCTCTAAGAAGGAAAATACTGATAAAAAGATGCTAAATGTGCCTCAGGCAAATTATTTCCGGATGCTATTCTGGATTAAGGACATGGCAAGGTACCTCTGTGAACTTTTTATGGCCTGGGCTTCATCCAATACCATATACTGCCATTTCACACGCTTCAAGATCTTTTCATCACTAATAATCAACTGGTAGCTAGTAATAAGTATATGAAAGCCAGCATCCCTGCAGCGATCAGAACATGCATTATCAACCAGTTATATGAGATGATGGGAAGAAAGACTTAGCAGAAACCTAACTTGCAAATGTTAAAATAAAAAAAAACATTAAAGTGCTTTTACCTTCTATAAAGGCGCTTTGGGTTGATATTTTTCCGTAGAACAAGCCTTTCAGAAGCTCCACCCCAATATGGAAGTGTCTTTAGATCAGGGCAGAATCGACTAATTTCATCGGCCCAATTATTCAGAACAGATGATGGAGCAACCACCAAAAATGGACCCCATATGTTTTTCTCCTACTTAAGACAAACAATATCAGGAAAACAAGAAAAAAGATACCAATAAGTAGATATGTGGATGTCAATTGCAAACAACTAATTGGTAAAGAACCATCATCTAGAAAAAAGTGAGAACACTCCCCAGAAAAATATGAATTGTGGATCACTGGAATAAAAAATCTTGAAACAGAAATAAATAGTAGGCAATGCTTTGTATAATCAAGAACCGAGTTCTCTAACCTCAGCCAAATGTGCTAAGAATGCCATAGCCTGGATAGTCTTCCCAAGGCCCATTTCGTCAGCAAGAATGCCATTCAAACCCTGCACAAAAGAAAAGAACAAAAAAAGTTTCTCATTTTGATAAAAATATCAAACTCAGTTTCAAGCAAGAACATCTAGTTTATTACTTTTTGCCTTATGCATTACCTGTTCATAGCAGTTCACAAGCCATTGCAGCCCTTTCAACTGATACTCTTTCAAAGAGCCTTTAAACAATGTTGGCGTTTGCACAGATGATGTCACAGGCATCGTTGAACTGAAAATTCAAACAAATTCAGTATTATAATCAGTCTTCTACGTGATCAAGCAAAATCCAAGATGCAGGAACTGAGTTATGAAAAACACTAGAAAGGTGAAATTTGTGCTATTTAACTTTCTTTAATAGTCTTCAGACAAGCTATTGATGGATGGCCTTACGGATTCAGTAGGTCAATGTTACTGGACCCTGAAATTGCCGGATCATCAGCCATATCTGTAGTTTCAGCAGCTTGTCTAAGCTTCAAACATTCACTGTCAAACAAATTAGTTATCTTCTTCTGCTGTGAAACAGCATGATGGGCCGCTTTCAGAGCTTCTCTTCTTAGTTCAGCTTCCTCAGGGTCTTCTTCCTCCCCTGGTTGAACTACAGCTGCAGATGGCTCTTCTGGGATTGTGGATTCATCATCTACAGTAGGTAAAGACTCTGAGGGTTGTGAAGACTTGTTCTGCATAAAATGACTGTACAGCTCTGTTTGTGATAACAAAAAATTGAGTCTTTGCTGCTGTCTCTTTGCTTCTCGAAGCTCTTCTTCACGCTTCAATGCTTCAGCAGCTTCTCTTTCTTCTTTCTTTCTCACTTCTGCCTGCAAAAAAAATTGAAAGAGGTAAGCTACAAAGTCTCTCTAGATTTAAATCTCAGCTTCATGGAAACTATTAGCTTCAACAACCAATATTAACATTGGCATAATCTAGCTAAGGACGGGAAAACCCAAAAGAATCAACAGGTTCATCAGAAAGCCATACAGCCAGTACTACCTGTGATCTAATGATGATCTAAAATTGATACTACAAAAAGGGTCGCACGATATTATAACCTGAAAGTTACTTAAACAAAAGCCTGAAAGACAAAGCTGCACACATGAAAGTCAAATTCAGTCTTTTCAAGTATGATATTTAAAATTTAACCCAGATCTTGATGGATACTAAATGATCATCGAAATAAGCAAATAATGAAATTGGAGTAACTTTTTTAGGAAACATTCATTACATTCTTGCATTTCTAATCAGTCCATATCCAGTGGATATGCCTTGGAATTCACAGACATTCTTGCATTTTATCAACCTGAAAATATAGTGTGCCAAGTCACAATCCTTGGAAGAAGCACCAAAGCATGCTGAATGCTACTACTATGTCGCCCTGATAACGTCCAATATAGAATGGAAGAAGAAGGGGTGAATACCTGAATAACAAAGATTACATTCGGTTCATGTTCACTATTGTTCTGAATGTTTGAAGAAAATGGGTTCATGTAAATCATCACAAGTTTCTGGGATAAAAATGACTTGTAGCTGTTGCCGTATTTTGAACAATGAGCAACAGATATATGATATGCTATAATTTTAGTAGAGGTCAAGTAATTGGAAGGAAAAAAAATACAGATTCAAAATAACTAAGGAAAAACGATCATTATAATGCGAAACGATCATTGGAAGAAAAAACATACAGATATCTGATATGCTATAATTTTAGTAGGGTCAAGTAATTGGAAGAAAAGAAATACAGATTCAGAATAACTAAGGAAAAATGATCATTATAATGTGAATCCAAACTACATAAACCTTTCAAGTAAATCATAATGTGTGATAGTCATTACACAACTCAAAGGATGCGTTTGCGAATTTAGATACATACGGTATTAAGAGGCATACCTGCTCTTTATCTACTCTCTTCCAGAACAGCAGCATGTCCCTAGCAAGTTTTCTGGTCCGGATGGCTGCGCCTCTCATAAGCTTGATTGACCTACCAACTTTCAGTTTTACCTGTATGGGCACGATGAACAACTTAGTAAGGCCAGGAATCAAAAGAAAACTTTATACTTGATCAAGGGATGAGCAGAAACAAAAGAACCGCATCAGCATGTCCAGCAAATAAGACTTTACAAACGACACATACTTCTCTTTGGCAGGTTTCTGAAAAACGCTTCGCATCTCCTATCTTTTTCTTGTGAAGATTCGTGAAAGCCCTGTGATGCCTAGGAATATCTCTCCTCACAATATTCACCCAGACTTTCGCAATCTTATCCATTTCCTCCTTTTCAATCACAGATGGATCTTTTTTAACTATCTGCTTCTTAGGCAAGGCTCGCTCAATAACCTGTTGTCAAATAGAGAAAGATATTATTCACAAAAAAAATTATCCCCGTTAATGCTTGAAAGCAAATAAAAGTGAACGAAGCTGACCTCAAATGTATCTCCCTTTTCCATGACCCTAACATAGTAAACCTGTAAATTACCAGATTCAGACATGATAGAGCGTCGTATCCTACCAGCCGCTCCTTCTGGAATGGAGTCCAGATGATCATCACACACTTTGAGTGAAAACTTCTGATTTGAGTTGCTAGCAGAAAGAGCCTTAAGCCGTGCTTGAAGTGACTCATATTGTGGCTGAGGCTCTGCCAACCCTCCTCGATTCCGGGCCTCAAACTTCCTGTCACTAGCAACAAATGCCGCTAGAGACCTTAAATCCAGCGTTCCCTTCAGAAAATACTCATCTATTCTTATGTCTGAAAAACTTGGCAACTTCAGTGAAGTCACAAGCTTATCATAAGTTGGAGGGATCCTATATGTTATCCCCTCACCAATGTCCAAGTAAGAAGAATCTAGGGGGGAACCATACTTATTGTCTCCACCATAATCCGACTCAAAATCAGCGTCAAAGTATTCCGGCGAGTTATCCATCTCACGAAACATTGCCTCCTCTTTAACAAATGGCTCATGGGCAAACTTCCCAGCCTTCGAGCTGTGGTTACGTCTTACATTTGGAACTGAAGAATCAGGAACCCTAACTTTCCTATACTTCTGTACATGGTCACTAAGCATCGAGCGGTAATGATCTTCAGAGATTCTTGTGTTATAATCTTCTTCATCTTGATCGTTACTATCTGCATCTCTCCTACCATAGGGGCTTAAACCGGTCTCAAGTTCATACCCACGCCTCTTTTGCTTCTTTGCGCGGCCTGAAGACCTATCAGTCATGCTTCCGTTACTGTAACCCGTCATTGCTCCCTGACCTGATTTCAAAGGGTTCAATTTGGGATTTTGAATTAACAAAAGATTTGCACATTGCCCAATAACATGAATAGAGATTGACTTGAGCTTAAAATTGAACAAAAATCACGGTAAAATAAAAAAAAGAATGTACCTTGGCTACTTGTGCTCTCCTCCTGACTACTACTCCCATAAGTATCAAACTCGTCGCTAGGTTTCGGCAGTCGAAAGTTCATCAAAGGCTAAATCCAACGAAGCAAGAACAAAACCAAGAAAATTAACAAAAATCCAAACTACAACAGAATCAACGCATAAAAAACCCTAAACTTTCAACCAAGCTCCACAGTGACACCAACAAAGGACCAAAAAGCCTGGAATAGATCTAGAACCAGATCAAAAACGACGCAATAGAAGAAATTACCTCGAGATTGAAGAGATTGTCGTATGATAGCCCGTTCTGCTGCTGCCGCCGCGGTTCCATGCGCCGAGTTTTAGGGTTAGGGCTAGGGTTTCAACAAAGCGAGGGGCTCAACGACTGAAACCCTAGCGCGTTGTGTTGGGATAAAGAAGAAGAGGAGAGAGAGAGGCACGTGAGAGGCACGTGAGATCGAAAAGGCATCGCGAGCGTGGGATGCGATGATAAAGGATAGGGATCGAGAAGACGATGGGAAGAGAGAGAAAGGGAAGGGGTGGGTGCTAACGTGCGCATTGGGGGCGAGGGGGGGGTGGGCCCCGGTATCGTTCGCCGCTTAGGTTGCTGGTTAGCGGAAGTCCTTGTTGGAGCGGGAGGAGGAGGAGAGCGGGGCATAATTTGGGAAATCCAACTATGCGGGCTGGCGTACAGCATAAGTTGATACGGGCCGTTGGATTTTTTTATTTTTGAAGGAGTCAACGGTGGATCTTATGGGCCGCAGATCTTCAAGTTTGATTTTTCGTTTGCGGGTTCAGAGTTTAAACACCGCCTTTTTCTTGCTGATTAGGACACTCCCCCTTTCTCCAGTTAAATCGAATGTGGGGCCCACGTAAATATCTGCAAATTATTTATGGCAAAGTGCGATTAGAAATCAATAAAATGTATTATATCGCATAGAATTTGATTAAGGAAAAAAATTTAAATAATTTGATCAAGAAAACTAAACTTTACTTAAAAAATGTAATAAGCTGAGAAATTTAAAGAAATTTGAATGTCAGAATTTAGAATCACGACAATTCTTTGACAAAACCATTAATAGTGCCAATATTTTTTAGATTACACGTGAAGAGGCACATCAAGACTAAAGGGGATAGTGTAAAACATCATGTACTTTTCCATATTAATATGTATTGAGCGTAAACCGTAAAATAAAATTTGCTTAGAGCCTAAGTGAGCGTCACATGTAGCCCATCATTATTTACTCTATGAAGCGGTTGCTATCGGCGAGATTGGTGGCGTGAGTCGTTCGTGAATTTCATTTCAGTTATTAAAATATCGCGATCGGAATTCTCGCTAGGGATGGTGTGTTTGCTTGGGAATTTGGTGATGAGAGAAACTCCAGACAATGTTTGGTTGAGCCCGGGACTAGGACTGAGATTTGAAATCCTGGGACTTGGGTCTAATCCTATGTTTGGTATTTCATGGGATTGGAGATTAAAGTGGGACTCTAACTTCGCTTTAAACCCCCAAATTGGTTTTATCCAATACCCACACAACCCCAGGTATTATTAGAGTGATCGGGACTAATAAGGCAATCTCTTCCGCCTCTCAAAAATACGCTCGCCTCCTTTCTCCGGAACCAAAAAAATTAAATAAAATTTTTTTAAAAAATCATCTCCTCCGATCTCTCCCCTCGAGCTCGAGCTCCACCTTCGATCTCCTCTCGCCTGGAGCTCGAGCTTCACCTTAGATCTACTCTCTCCTCGAGGCGTGTGATCTCCTCTCCCCTCGAGCGCAAGCGCCACCTTCGACCTTCTCTCAAGTGCTCAAGGATCGGATCACCTTCGACCTTCTCTCAGGCGCTCAAGGAACGGATCGGAAGCACTAGATAGGTAATTTTCAGCCCCAATTTCTAAATTGTAGGTTAAAATTAGGAGAATAAGATCTTAGCTTGATTTTGTGGTTGCAATTTTGTTGATTTTTTGAGGAATTTAGTGCCGGTTTTTGGAAAAAAAAGGTGAAATTTCCTATGATGTTGAAATTGAGGATCGCTGTGTAATTCTCTAGACCATTAACTGAAAAATATTCTTTTTCGAGAAAAAGAATGAGGAGTTTAAACTGAAGTTCGTACTGAAATCCTCAGCCAGTGTTAACAAGTGAGTCGAGAGCTGGTAAGCGTTATCAAAGCAGAGATAGTGGAAGTTACCTGTAATTTTCAATTTTATTTGAGATTTGTGTGTGTGTGTGTGTGTGTGTGTGTGTGTGTGTGTGTGTGTGTATAGTAGTGATATTATGAGATGGGAAGCTCAATTCCATATAGTAAGCTGACATGACTTTACTATTTTAGAAGCAAATATAGAAACCATAAAGGATTCTTTCAATTTGCAGATTCTTTTATCAAGATGCTTAAGGAGTTTAATGCTTAAAATTGCAAACATCTGTATATTCCTTATAACTCCAGCATTGTTCTTAAGAATAAGGAGAAAATGTTGCAACACAAATATGCAGAACATAAAGGTTTCAATTTTGCACAAATAAACCCAACATAGCATTTGTTCTGAATGAATAAGTAAATACCCTATCAATCCTAGCAAAAAACAATACTCTGCATTAAAAAGAGTGTTTAAACGACTTGTGAGGCACTCTATTGTTCCTACATTAAATAACTTAATGTCATAGGAGATATACAATGGTGCTAATGGAATAAATATATTGACTTTAGGGTATGAAATCTAGACCTTTTATTATGCATGTTAGCATTGCTACTAGTCGGGCTCCACTAAAAAAAAATCCCCTGTTGCTAGAAGTGCCATGAGATCTGAATCAGTTCACCAAAAAAAAGGACCAACCACTGGCACAATTAATTTTCTCAACATCAATGAAGTCATCATCTTCACATTTCATGCATCGCAATGATTTTAGAGCAGGGTTTCCACTTGGCCCACCGCATGTGTCGCTGACTGGTCCTTAAGCTGGAATTTGCTCTCTCCATTGCAGGAAGAGTTGTTAAAATCTCCTCCTTTATTTCTTGCATTTAACTCTATCCCCACTCTAGATTAATTATTACATGCTTAATATTTCAATCTCAACAACCTACACAACATTGGCACAAAGAACAAGTCTCCTAAAAAAATCCTATGCAAATGCCTTTTGGTCCAACGCAAAGATACTAACTTTCAAGAAATTAATCAAGGATCAGAAAAGAACCTCCAAATTAAAGAAAAATAAGGGCATTCATCTCAATCACAGAACGAGCAACGCAAAGCAAACTAGGAAGGACAAAAAAACTAAGGATCACTCGAAATTGTTCATAATTAGGAAAAAATACTGATAACAAAATGATTCAAAAGAGAAAATGGTAGAATTTAAAGTGTAGGCACCTGAAATCTATCGATCGGAAAGGGGCGAGTATAAACCCTAAAAACCTTCGAGCGATTGAGAATGAAGATTGAGCTGCGTGAATGAATGAGGTCTTTTTGCTTTAGACACCGACTTTAAAATTTTGAGTACGGATCGGGTTTTATTGTGAAGAGGTTAGGTCTGATAAGATCCATTGAGATCACTTTTAGATCCAATATAGTAATAAGGTTCGGGTGGGATCTATCTTTACCCGAATTCGTCAAACAGTGACAATTGTTAACAAGTGAGTCGAGAGGTGGTAAGCGTTATCAAAGCAGAGAGTGGGAGTTACCTGTAATTTTCAATTTTATCTGAGATTTGTGTGTGTGTAGTAGTGATATTATGAGATGCGAAGCAAGTTGGTCAATATTAGTCATTGGGTTAAAATCAATAGTTAGGATTATGAGTAGTGTGATTAATTAGAAAACAGAGGGTTCTACTCCTCTTATTTGTTTGCTGGAGAGGATCTCTATGCATATTTTCTCTCCGCTTCATATGTAGTGTTTCTCTGCTCTGCTTTATCTTCGATGCCTAATCCTCAGTAGCGCGTGCCTCCAAAAAATTCTTCGCCAAAATTTCTTCTTTGGCGAGCGGAGTAAAGGATTGGTCAACACTAGTAGGAAAAGTAATAGCAAAACTAACCTCCATGTTAAGTGGTAGGTAAAATATGAGTGTACCTAAAATTACAAGTATACAACTAACAAGTTATAGTATAAAAAGTTATCGATCCCACGAGGAAGGTGTTGTATGAATTTATCAAAATCGGTTCTTATGTTGTGTATGTGACAATCAGGAGTGTGATGACTGTGTTTGTAGAGAGAATATGAGAATGGTTGTGTATATGTGCAAATAAGAGCAAAACAAGATTGAGAGAGGAGAATGAATGATGAATAAGATGAAGGAAAATAAACAAACAAATGAAAATCAAGAATAAAGAGGAAAATCAAGAAAGTGAAAGATGGAGGATTCAATTAAAGATATGAG
>JBAKGM010000326.1:16103055-16113458 GCA_037177215.1 Asparagus racemosus | reverse complement strand
CGGGGGGGGGGAGACTAATTTCAAATATGAAAGATTTAAAGGACTAATAATTAAAAAAACTCTTATGTTTATAATTAATTAGGACACACGTGCAAAACATGTCTTAGTTAGGGGTTAAAATGGTTACTTCACGTATTTTTTAGGCTGAAAACTCAAATAGGTGTGACATTGTAGAGATGTTAGCAAATAAAGATGGTATTGACAAAAAAAAAAAACTCATCAAATATAGTAAGTATCAATTTTGATAAACGTAAAAACCCCTATTTTGTACAGTTGAAATGTATTTAATCCAATGTAAAAAGCTTGCCTTACTTCTATTTCTAGAATATTTCTTGGTCTGAGGACTCCGTAAAGTTGCATATTCTACATAAATATCAAGATTCTAAACTAAATTATAGGGTTAATTGTACGTAGATCCTTTGTACTTTTGCATTGCACCATTGTACACCGTTAAGTTTGATATATACAGATAGTTTTCTTCAGTTTATATTCCAACCCAAACTAGTATTCTTTTGGGCCAAACCCTACATAGACCAACTTTGTCCTCGTTAAAGGAAACCTAGAGCTGGCCTAGTTTCCTTTTGTAGTCGCCGAGCCTCAGATATTTTTATGCACCTATTTTACTCCACGAGATAGAACATAAATGGAAAAATAAACCTTATGATCTTTGTTTCAGTTCAGAGTCAGATTCTTTAGCCATCTCTTGTAATGTACTATTAACTTTCATTGAATCAATGCAAAAAATCACATGAACAATCTCTAATCTAAGAGAGCACTTCCAAAGTCCATAAGAAATATTTTACCAGAATGAGGCGAATACATCAGATAAAAGAAACCCATCAAAGATCAGATCCTCTTTCACATGAACTTTCAATTTCGAATTATGGTGTCTACCAAGACATCAAATTTTCGGCAATGCTGAGGGATCTTGAATATTGAGCAGATTGAAGATTGTATTCATAACTCCAAGCTCTTGTTGGAGCAAATAAGATCTCATCTCTGTTAGGTTTTGGGTAACGTGATGAATAATATTCTGCGTGAGAGAGCATAAAATTTGAAGGCTGTTGGTTCCTGTGAGCACTGCACAGATTAGAGACTGTTGGTTCCTTGGAAATGCTTTTCATCTCTTCTTGCAGATAAGGGGGGCAAAAAGAAATAGCCTAATAATGAATTGAAATGCAGAAAATTGAGGACTTTGCAGATCGAATGCTTCTTCAATTTTTTCAAAAAATTCAGAGAACTTGCAGTAGGCACGCGCAAAAATGGAAAGGAAAAAAAAAAACTTTAAAGAGATGAATTTAACATGCACCTTGTGCTTGTAACATATAAAGCATGTAAACTAGAATGCTTGATATGTAAACTAGAATGCTTGATTTGTTTATCACAGACAGTCTGACATAGGATGGTGTACGTAGTTTTAGGTTTCATTCCCCAATTTTTTATTTTTAATATGCTTTCCGGGTTTATAATTACTTTTTTCTGATAACACCAATCATCCTCTTCCTTGCCTATTTCTTGAATTTCTTCTATTCCTTCTGCATTATCCTCTTTATAATTCCCAATTCACATTGAAATTAATAAGATGGAGGTGTTATTCTACTAATAAATACAATTCTCCTCTTTATAATTGCCTAGCTTTCTTTGGTAAAATAGCACCAATCAGCTGAGGAGAACCACAATAAACCGATCTCAGAAATCACAACGTCCAATATGTACATCAACTTCGAGTATTAGATTATATGATCGTGTAACTACAGCTTGTGGTTTCCATGGGCAATATATCGATCAGGATGTTGCTCTAAGAAGTACCCTTTTCAGTATGAATATTGTATTCATCCCGTGGTTCTAAAGGCAGTATCAAAGAGATTGAGGCTGACACATTTGGGAGATTGGGGAACTGTAAATAGAAAATTAAATAATTGGTTCAGGCATCATATTCATAAAGATGAAACTAAATAAAAAATTAAATGCTAATGCCCTTTAACAATAGGTTCATACAGGTAAATTTTCTCATATATTCGCATTTCCAGTACTGCAAGATTGAGAATGTGTTGCCTATTGACAATAACTTCCATGCTGTTGGTATATCTTCCAACATGCATGGACCACAGGCAGTGCACTACTTTCTTGCTATAACATTCACCTTGTGAGTAATTGGAACTTAACCAAGGCATTACTGCTTGATTAGATGGCAAAGCCAGGTGAAATCCACCCAAGAATTTCATGGATGCAAGAATTTATGGAGATCATATTAGTGGTTTTAGTGGTCGCATTCAAACAAAGACCCTATTTTGTCAAGCAGTTCAATCAAGTAGGAAGAACTCTCTTAAGAGACCTTAGAAATGGAGCACGGAATTTCCTCTTCTAAACATTCAAGAAAACTCAAAGCAAACTCAAACCAAAACATAATGTAAAGCTATCAAAGGTAATCCCCCACATTGAAGTGTCAGAACAAACAAACACGCGCGCGCACCAAAAAAAAAAGACAACAGCAACAACATTAACTGATGCAGAGTGAGGCTTTGATAGCAGCAATCAGGCGACCGGGCAGGTGATTAGTGAAAGAAGACTACCTAATTAATTAATGCTCACGAGCCTCACTGCTTCAGTTAATTGCTCACCAGTTCTAGGAACAGAATATTGATTCCCACCAGGAAAACATTGAGCCATCAGAACATAAGGGAGCACCGGGATGAAATCGTCGACATAAATTACACAAAAAACCAACCTAAGTTCACCACATTTCCAGCTGAAAAACAGTCTGTCATCCTGTTGAACTTTATATAATTAGTCTAATTTTGTCTCACTTTTGCACTATGCTAGCATATAGCTCTAAAGAGAGTTTTACTTGAACCCTTAAGAAGGTTATGCAGATGGATTTATTTCATACAAAGTGAAACATTGCACCTACTTACCACTTCTGCACATATTTTCTAGTCATTGATTCTATGGAAACTAATAATTTTAAGGCATTAATAAAACCTGGAAGTATTGGGAATGAAGATAGCATGGATTATTTATAAATTGCATCAACATATGAAATCATTAGTGTTAAGTATAAAAAATTGAATGTTGTTGAGTATTAGGGTAATGTTAAACCTTCTTAGCAAGGGAAAGATACGACAGGAAAGGGAAATCTGAAATAAATTCATGCAGGATATGTTAGAGCAAAGGCAAGAAAAAAAGGTATACCAATATAAAAAGAATACAAGTTATTTACTGGCAAAACTTGGAAGTTGGGAGGTACATCATGCAATTTACTATTATCTCAAATTCTAAACAGGATAAAAAGATATTTTGCAGAACACAACTCGGAGAAAAGTTTTTTTTTTTTAAGTCTCACTGGCATTCTGACCTTCATATTCGCAATGAGGTGAAGGGGAATAAAGCCCAAAGGAGCTGCCACCCTAAGAATGAGAACCAAGAGATGACCTCTGTTTCAATCAGCAGAAGTAGAAGTCACTGGAAAATTCTGCATGCAAATTGCATCATAAGCATCAAATTTCAAACCCAAAAAAAAAAAAGGAAAGTTTCCAACTCATCCATGAAGCGTTCTGTTTGCCCACAAAAAAGGCCCTGTGACATCAGAAATCAGTTCCCTTAATATTTTGCGCTTTTCCTTGGGTATTCCATTCTTCATGCCATCTTGCTGCTGTCTTCTGATGAAACTGTCAATTGCTCCATGAATATGACATGTCATGTTCCACTTCCTCCTCTTGGGTGAGAGCTTGGATTTCCCTTCTCAACCAACTCTCACGCGAAATGTTTCTCCTAGACTCCTACAATACCAAAGAAGCTTCCAATACAGATGAACATCAGATTCATTAATCAGGGCTCTTACGTCAGTGTTACACACTGCAGTCTAAAGTCATGAGCTCTTGAGGGACTGTTTTCCTCCTGGCCTTGGCTAAAGTAATGCTGCTGAAAATTCTCCATTGAAACCGTAAACTACAGAAAAATTTTCTGCCTCGCAAAGTGGGCATTGGTTGAAGATTGAGCTTGAGAGTGCTTCTTAAGACCACATTAAACTGTTGAAAAATGCATCGGTAGCAAAAGGAGTGGAAACAATGATCTACATAGGCTTCTTCCTTTACTGGTCCAAGACATACGGGGCAACAATCAGGGTCCTTGTAGTCCTTGCTGCTATAAGATGATGCCATGAGTTGCATCAGTTTTATTACTTTTAATAAATGGTCAATTTCCTACTAAAAACAGATCAACGTTCCTGCAGTCACCATTAATAGAAAAATGCTCAACATGTTTCCCCGTAGAAGCTCGAGACCATGCCATTTAGCACCGGAAGCTAAATTGTCTCTGCAGCTCTGACAAAAATCCAAAAGCCTGTAAGAGAAATTAAACTTTTAAAATTGAGAGCTAAAAACACACATGGAAATGAGCAATAAACTATAAGGAATAAGGTAGGAATTGAAGAAGATGTCGATGCCATTTTTATCGTTTATCGTACATACCATATAAATTATTATTGTATAATCAAGATCACTGGCCAGAGCCATTAGAAGAAAAAATATATGCTCTATCTGACAAAGGTAATGGGACTTCTAGTGTCCTGTGATTGTCTGACTTCCATAAAAGCTCTAACTGTTCTTCTGCTTCCCCCTTGATAGCTTGCAGTAAAACATAATCTACTGACATGAACATATTTATAGACAACTATATACATTTTGCCAATCACCTTGACGAAAGTTGGCTGACATGATTCAGCAGAATTACTTCACATCTCAGTAACCATAATCCGCAAATCTTAAATTCCTAAACTCCACTTCTATGCGAAGTTTATTGGCATAAAACCTTTAGTATTTCGGCTGAAAGTAACAAAGCTGTCAGAGTTCAATGGTGAAAATGAGAGTTTTGGTTATAGGCATGCTAGAATATGCATATGTAATCAAATTTATTCAAAATTAAGAATCAAATAGCCAAAGTTAAGTAATTGTTCACCCCATGAGGTCAACAGTACCACATCCTATAGACTACAACAAACATCTGAAATTTTGCTACAGAAGAAGAATAATGTTTTATAAGCTGATTTTTTTCCCCTTCTTCTTTTGGGAGGTGGGAGGTCACCAAGCAAAAATAATAGGTGAAATGAAGTCGTGTCAGGACAGATTGATTTCAGTTCAGTCTCGCTAACAAAAAGGAAGGATTTAATACTGTTTTTCATCGACCACACAGTTGAACTAAGTAGTTAGTTGCTAGTTTATTCTTAAATTTAAAGGCGATTGTGTTCTTAATGCAATCCCAAATGACTCGTTCAGAATTTTTAGACATAAAGTCAGATTAACCCATACTAATTTGAAAGGCTACCATTGCAGCATTTTTTGATACCATATTAGACAATTGCAATGTAAGTACACCTAATCCACCTCTTTTCTGCTAAGCATGCATAAAACATGAAAGAACCAACACAAGATAAGCTCCAAATATTTTTCTCCACCTCAGTTTCATTATTTGCAAGAAAGGATGTTCTATTGAAATCATCAATAGTATACTAATAAAGTAAAAACCTGATTGCATATTTTTGCCACTTGGCAAATTCTAAGGGCTCTAGCATTTAATAACTAATAATCCTTTTTTTCACCATCTCATCTTCATCCACAGTAATTGGTACATTCTGCTCTTCTCGAATGTCATAACTCAAGTATTATACTCAGCTCCTTCAAAATAGTATGCTAAATTTCAAGATTATGGAGCATTCTGACCAGTCAAGCATTGAAAATAAGGATATCATACCTTTGCGTGAGAAAGATTGTTCACAATCCAAATTACAACAAACAAATATACAAAGCATGCCCTATGATAAATCTACAAATCAAATAATTGATATACACTGGTTCCTATTTCAAGTAACTGATTTAGCTATTCCAAGGTAATCCGATAAACTTTTCAGCTTCTAGATCTTTTGCTCCAGCAAGCCAACCCCCCTGCCCCACCCCCCACAAAATAAAAAATATAAAAAAACAAAAACAAAAAAAAAAAAGGAAGAAGAAGAGCGAGTATATATTCTCCTTTAATAACTTAAAGAACTTGAGAACCAGCAGCCTGCTTTTCAATAGCAATCACAAAACCACAACATATACAGATACAGGTTTCTAGAACTAATACAGAGCTACATAAATTGAGTCAGAAAACTAATTATAAATAAGAGCTTTGTTACGTAACTTTTTGTGGGTTTTGGAGGCATTCTGTTTTTGTAGACGCAGTTTTGTTTCATTAAACTCTTATATTAATGAAATGCCGGGCTTTTTTAACTCAACATTGTTCCCAGAATTAAAAAAATCAATAAATTAATAAATTTCAAAATTCGTATCAAGCTGAGCAAGAACAAAATCCTATCTTGCCTGCCACTAGTCTGATAAACTGGACTGATGAATTAAAGAGAAGGCCAAAAAGGGCTCAAGCTAACGTTAAATCAAGGTTAAGCATAAGTTGAATTGCTGTAAATTACAGATTCAAGGTTCTCCAATTGCTGTTTAAATCCTGTGAAGCATTAGCCGTCACTAATTAAACATTCGTCATTCAATTACCAATTCTAGGGTTCTTTAGTTCATTAAAACATCGATTTGATCCATTACTTGAGAAGGCAAAAGGCAAGAAATCGCCAATTCTAGGGTTCTGGATTTTATAAAAACACCTAATTGTAAAAGTAGAAATCTGAAGATTGAGAACTTACCGTAACAGATTGTCGATACAACTGCTCGCCATGACAAGGGGAAAAATGAATTTAAAAAAAAAAAGAATAAACCCTAGAAACCTTGACGCTGAAGACGAAGGATTGAAAAACAAAAAAAATTTGGACCATTTCTCGATTTGTGCGTGTCATCCTTGCGCAGGGGCCATGCTAATCTTCTCTGTATCGTTCCAATTTTATCGGATGTCTCCGAAGAGACGTTTATCTGTGGAGCAAGTTGCTATACTAAGACACTAAACTGTAGCGTTCTGGTCGATGTGGGACTAAACTTGAATTATTCTTAACTTTAGTTCGGATAGTTTTTTGGGCCGCAATGGTAGTTCCCCTATGGGCCCAAAATGCGAAGAATTGTTGGTAGGCCTCTTCCTTCGCTGTATAGAGAGAGAATCTTTCTTAATAAATATTGTAAAGTTTCTCAATATATCATATCATATCAAACTCCCTTTGAAAGTACGAGTTTAGAAAAATCTTTTGGTAGACAAAAATACTCTTGAAATTCAAATACTAATCAAAAATAACCTTGAAATTCAAATACTAATAAAAATATTCTTGAAATTCAAATACTAATCTATTAAGTAAGAATAAGTTGATAAATTGACTCTATTTAAAAGTGGGAGTAGTAGAAAATCTTTCTATGGATGATATTACCGCCAACCATATTTGATAATTTCATTCCCATCCTAATCTCTATCGATGTATCATTATTAAATCTCTACCCACAAGTAATTACCATTGATCAAACATCTTCAGTACCCAAAAAAAAAATCCTCTCTCACCACGGTTTGACACTTCGACTCCTCAAAAGTCCCACCGCCTATTTATTTGATCCAGTTTTAGGTCTGACATCTCTCTTTATCTTTTTTTGTTAATAGGATTATGCTACAATGATCTCTATGATGCTGTTGATCCAGTGGAAAATCTAGACATCGAAGAGGCATTGAATTGCCTCCCTCGAGAGATCGTTGATGCTTGGACTCAACGCGCCATGGATCTCTACATGAAGCATGAGTGCCTCCTTGAGGAACTTCAAGTCCTTTTCCCCTTTGCATAGATGTAAATATATGAAGAAAAAATACTTTTTTATTTTGGGGGAAATGTGAATAATTTAAAGGATTTGATCTTGAAGTAACCAATGAGTTAGAGAACTTACTAATGATGTTAAGATTTGCTTGTGAGCTACTATAAATAATTCTTTCTTCAGAAATCAATACATTTATGTTTGAGATTTTTTTTCACTCAAAAATATTTCAATTATTTACAAATTATATGAAGGTGGGTTATTTGAGATGAGATAAAGTTCAGCGGGGTTTTGTGAGACACCCCATAGTTTAGGGGGTTTATGTGAGATAAACATAGTTTGATGGGGTTATATACAACAACCCCCAAAGTTCAAGGGGGTTTGTGAAATTAACCCTTATTTATAGATAGAAAATATGCATGGGTTGTATCTGGGCCCTAATAGAAAAGCCCGAGGCTATTTCTTGGGCTTCCAATTAAGATACCGCACAAACAAAAATCATTTACCCACCCACACACCTGCTGTTCTGAAAACCATCATCTATCCTATTCACAACTCAAAACACCCAAATTTAGTTGCTAGAGCAACCCCCTCACCAACTTTACTAGAGAGCGAAGGCCCCTTTACTTTAATTGGGCCTGCGGGCTTTTACAATATTGATTGATTGTAACATTGAGGCCAGGTACATTCAATGTGTGGTGCACCTTGAGGTTCAAAGGAAAAAAAATTAAGAGCAAGAATATATTGCTATTTTATTTTATTGCATCCTATATAGTCATCTCATGCCTGCCAAGCTGTTCAAGAAGCAAAAGGACTCACATGCGTCCCGTATACTGCCAAGCTGTTCAAGAAGCAAAAGGACTCACATGCGTCCCGTATACTTCTGGCTTGATCACGCGAAAAGACAAAATATTGATCTTACAAGACTTACTCTAACGGTTATACAATTAAACCTAAAATAGTTTACCAATATACAAACAAGCTATTGCACCTATAATGCAAAAATAACTACCATTTATAATAGAATTGAGCTGTGGTTCTACGCTTACAAAGGCTACAACAAGAAGGCGAAGAAAGATGTTAATAAGAGTGTCCAAATAATAAATGTCACAAAATTGCCAATGATATAGTACCAAAGTTAAATAATATCCCTTCTTCATGAAATAAACAAATCAAAATTAAATATTAACATTATAATTTAAGGCAAATTGATAATGAAAAATATAGTTATTTAGTTCAGATCCTCATGGAAAATGGCACGGACAGAGCAAATATGACATTATTTAATGCATCAAAAACTCTTCTTGGATGCATAATTGAAGAATTTATTATAAACAAAAAAAGGTAACTCCTAACCTTCTTTAAGTAATAAATTAGAGACAAAATTTTCATATATATAAAATTAACATTTATTCTCATTGAAACAGAAAAATAATCAAAGTCCGTATTTCTAGATGTTTGTGTTGAACATCAAATATACATTCAATTTTTTTGTGAAGTTAGACAAGAAGACAAAAGATGAATGAGCCTAAGATAACATCACAAGAAATCTAGCTCCAGCTTGATTTTACAATATATGTAGACGATGAAGATACTACTCTAGAATTATCAAGAAAAAAGATAAAGATGGAGAAATATTGATCTCGACTCAATAAAAAAATAAAATAGAAGGAATAAAGATCTGTTTTTTCTGAAACTTATTTTTTTACCTATAATAGCATTATCAGATTTTAAAATCTCTATATATAAAGGCACATATTTTATTACTGAAATTCTTTTTAAAGACAACTAAACATAAAATTCATCTTATGATTATCTCAATTTTGTAGGGGAGATAAGCATATCATCACAAATTATGTCAATAATATATATTAACTAAAAAATACAACTTGCTAAAGAATTAAGAATGGCAAGTAAAACAAGCATACCTTCATATAACCTAGTAATGAAATAGTATTATATTTTAATCTACTATGTAATTTTCATTTAGAAGAAGCTGTAAAATTAAAAGGATCTCCATCAATGCTCTTTATAAATATAAAAGGAATTCAAATTAATGATATTTTGCAGACATCACAGAATTCGATACAAGTACAATATTACAGACCTAATCTTATTAACACAATTAAACCTAATTAAATCCAATATGCAGACATACTATTGCACATTTAAGGCAAAGATAACTACCATGTTAAATAGACTCGAGCCGTAGTTCTATGCTTGTAAAGGCTGCAACAAGAAGATAGATAAAAATGATAATAAAGAGTGTATGAATGATAAATACAGCAAAATCACTGATGACTCAGTACCAATATTAAGTAATATAACTTTTGTTATGACATGAACGTATCAAATTACAATATTAACATATATCTAGAAATCAGCAATGAAAACTACAGGTATGTAGTTAAGATTCTCGTGGAAAATAACACGAACAATGCAAAGGTAATACTGTTTGAAGCGGCAGAAATTCTTATTGGATGCATAGTAGAAGAATTCATTGCAGAGAAAAAAGAGGTAATTCCTAACTCTATTCAGGTAATAAATTAGAAGATCAAAAAAATTCATATATATATGAAAATTAACCTTTGTTCTCATTGAAACAGAAAAATAATCAGAGTACATAATTCCAGCAGTTTGTGTTGAACATCGAAAAGACATTCAAATTTCTGGTGAAGT
>JBAKGM010000326.1:16070005-16100934 GCA_037177215.1 Asparagus racemosus | reverse complement strand
CCCCCCCCCCCCCCCCCCCCCCCCCCCCCCCCCCCCCCCCCCCCCCCCCCCCCCCCCCCCCTCCCCCCCCCCCCCCCACCCACCCAACACCTCACATAAGATTGATCAAGATCATTGATTCAGATTCCATGGCACTTTTAGCAATAGGAGATTTTTTTATTTTAATTTCAGCCCGACTAGTAGCAATGCTAACATGCGTAATAAAAGGTCTAGATTTCATATCCTAAAATCAAATATTTATTCCATTAGCACCATTGTATCTCCCATGACATTATGGTATCTAATGTAGGAACAATCTAGACTGCCTTGAAGTCGTTTAAACACTTTTTTGAATGCAGAGTAGTGTTTTTTGCTAGGATTGATAGTGTATTTACTTATTCATTCATTCATTCACAACATATGCTACATTGGGTTTATTTTTATTCGTGTGATGCAAAGTTGAAACCTTTATGTTCTGCATAGTTGTGTTGCAACATTGTCTCCTCATTTTTAAGAACAATACTAGAGTTATAAGGAATACACACTTGTTTTCAATATTAAGGTTTAAACTCCTTAAGCATCTTGATAAAAGAATCTGCAAATTAAAAGAATCCTTTATGGTTTCTAAATTCGCTTCTAAAGTCATGTTAGCTGCTCTTCATATCGAAGGGAGGGTGCTAATGGTTAATATTTGTATGATGTCTATGGTTGTCCTAGAGATGAAAATATCATCTACGTATTATAAAGAACATATGATCTTTTTTTTCTGGGGCCTTAAAATATATGAAACTCATCTAAGTTACCCAATTTAAAATTTCATGCCACTATTGACAAGCTTGCTTAAGCCCATGTACTGATTTAAATTAACCGTCACTTTCTGGTTCATTTTCTCCAACTACAGGTTCATCAATTTTTTCATTTATATTACTTCTGATAATTCATGTTTTAGAAAAACAATTTCACATTTAGGGGCGGAGCTAGGAATTCATACTAGTGGTGTCACAATAGTTTTTCTCTCGTATTCAATATAGCAAGAATTATTATGCGATACAAAAGGTATATTTAACTAAGTAAAATTATAATTGACCCCTACTTGTCTTCGCATTTTGAAGTCGTTGCACTATAGTCTCATTCGAAATACCACAACATACATTTTTTTCATTTGTAAGTTACTAAATTGTCATTTATCCATTGATTTCCATTCGATTTCACAGACAATTCTTTTCACCAACCTGCAAGTGAGACCCACCCCCATTTATTTGTCCATTTTTTCTTTTCTAAATGATGCTAAGTTGCTAAACTTTAATGGGAATTTGGATTTGAGCCATTTCAGATTTGGCCCATCAAGAATAAATCACAAATGGGTCACTACCCATTGCTTAATTTTGTAGTGGGTTCACTATTGGGTCAAATACTTAGGAATTGTTTTGCTAGAGGGTGGTGTCACTTGACACCACCCTCTTTGAGGTGCCTCCGCTGCTGTTCACATCTACTTAGCAAATAATAATATGTTGTATAGATGCTAAACCTAAAAGGGTCCTGATAGTGCCAAAATAATCTGTAGAGCTCTTGAAGATAAAATCCTTAGCTACTAAACTTGTGATTGTATTCTTTCAACGAACCATTTAAACCTGAATTTTAAACTTATGCATAATTCTTGTGTTTTAAATTTCAGGTGTGTTGTTTGCTGACTTGCTCTCTTTATAGTATTTTGTTACTGGGGTTTTGTCATAACCCTAAACTAGCCTATTACTCGTGTGATGCATGGATTTTCGAGAGAGATGACTTGATAATTTATAGGCTTGGCTATTTGGGAAGGGAGATTCCGAGTTTAAGAAAGGGAAAAGGGAAAAAAAATAAAAATGGTAATAAAGGTAAAATAGTTGTCACTTGTAATTCATGCAACCAGTGGTTTGGTAGTTTATTAATGAGTTTTGGATAGAGAGAGTTTGAGTTTGGTAAAGAGAAAAGAGGATAAATAAGGATAAATAATAGTAGCAGTAACCACCACCACCACTGTCAACAATAATAAGAACAACAACAAAAACAACAACAGTAAAAGTAAAGCAACTGCCTAAACTGTTGCTTGTCATTCATGCAACCATTGACAACTGTTTTACTGGATAGTAATAGATTATTTCTTAGTTTATTTTGGGCCCCGAAATCTTCATTATTCTCATTTACACCTCTAAATCATTTAGTTGTTGTAAATAGCACACCCTAGTTGGATTCCATCCATATTTGTTACCATATTGTAATCAAACTCTTGAAATTAATAGATTTCGCGTGTTATTTAAAAATAGGGTAAATTACAGAAAATCACCATAAGGCATAAGGTTTATACAATTGACACAAAATCCCCTAGGGTTCTAAAAGTGACACTTTATCTCCCCTTTTCTAATATCAACATGATTAACTTGAATGCAAAATGTAATATCACTGCATATGCTAATTATAAGCCCTCCTATATTATTAAAATATATAATTATTATATTGAAAATTAATGATTATGTCAAAAAATAAATGATTATTTGACTAGAAATTGGCAAAATAGGTGGTTAAGTGACTTTTAAAACCTTATGGGAATTTTGTGTCAATCATGCAAACCCTAGGGGGATTCTCTGTAATTTGTCCTTTAGAAATATGAAGATTTGAGGGCCTAATATAAAATCCAGAAAGAATTTAGCGTCGAATATGACAACTTTTTTTTAGAGTGTTTTATTTACTCTAACTTAGTAGATCTGGGTCTGCTAATTAGAAATATGAACATTTGGGTGTCTATATAAAAGCGAGAGAATTTAGGGTACAATATGTCAAAACCCTTCAATATTCTATCAATTGTTGCAAGGATTATGCACATACCTGATGTTCTGCATTATCTTGTCGCACAGTGTGGATAATTAATGGTAGACACTTTTGTTCTGCTAGATTATTTTGTGACACATAAAGTAGATTAGTATATTTGCTTATGTCTAATCAACAGAGTTTGGTGATGCTGTTTCAGGGACAGCTACTGCAGGGGTTAAACATCCCAATCTTTAAGTTGATAAACCAGTTAAGAATTTTGCCCTTTTGTAAGTAGAGTATTGTGTACTGTTCAACGACTAATAATAATAACAATCAGTATTACTCTTTGTATGCTTGGCAGCAACATCAGCGATGTTAAGGAGGATTGTGCCAAGATCTGGAAAGCCTGGCCATTTTTGGCAGAGGGTTCTCTCGGGTGAGATTTCCACCTCTTCATCTACCAGTCCTTGCCAATTTTTGAGCAAACACCATCGGCATCCTGAGCTGATAGGATTGCAGCAGTCAGAATGGACATCGGAGTCCTCCCAGTCCTCTTCATCGTCTTTGTTACCCATCTCTGTCATGGCATTGCTTGGAATTGGAGTTTCTGGATCATTACAAGCATCTCTTGCTGATGGACCTGCTCCTCAATCCACATCAGAATCTGAAGCAAGCTCAGGTGGAGTGGAAAATTTAGTTATCGAGGAGAGACGGAGACTAGAGGAGTTGCTGGCATATAGAGGAATGCAACGGGGTTCATACCCACACTTTACGGTCACTGGTAGAGGCCAGAAGATCACCGTCAAGTTCAAGATTCCTCCTTCATGTGAGGTTTCACGCCTTATTGTGGATCTTGTTTCACATCTCGGATTGAAGGCTGAGAAGGATGATAGCAGCAGCAGTTCAGAAATGCTATTGCGTGCTTGGGACACTGCAGCAGCATGGCAGGTAACTCTAACTTACCCAGAGAAAGCAAAGGAAACTAATGAAACGGAGAAAAATGAGGAGAATTTATGTGTTTTGATATTTGAATCGCTTGTCGGCTCTGATTTCTGTGAGGTCGAGTTCATAAAGAAGGGAAAATTCAGTAATGAGGAGCTCGACGCCTTAGCAAGTGCTTTAAAATTAGCTGGTGGGAGGGATGTGAAAAGGCCATTAGGGAAAACTCCAAAAACCAATCAATCGAGAAGAGATAATTACGGGAATCCGCCGCCTTCACTGGAGAAGTCGGTTTCAGCTTTAGAAGCCATGGGCGTGAGAGTCTATGGATTTGATGAAACTGGTGGCATTCCCCTCGGTGGAATGATATCATGGGATAATCTTGCAGGATATGAAGAACAGAAGAGGGAGATAGAGGATAGCATACTCTTAGCATTACAAAGCCCTGACATATATGATGACATTGCACGTGGCACTCGTCGTAAATTTGAGACGAACAGACCTCGAGCTGTGCTTTTTGAAGGCCCTCCAGGTACAGGGAAAACCTCTTCTGCAAGAGTAATCGCCACCCAGGCAGGCATCCCGTTGGTCTATGTCCCTCTTGAGGTAATAATGTCAAAATATTATGGGGAAAGTGAAAGATTATTAGGTAATGTTTTTTCACTCGCTAACGATCTTCCTGAAGGAGCGATAATATTTCTAGACGAGGTTGATTCTTTCGCTGTTGCTCGAGACAGTGAGATGCACGAAGCGACACGAAGGATTCTATCGGTTTTATTGCGTCATCTCGATGGGTTTGAGCAGGAAAAGAGAGTGGTGGTGATTGCTGCCACGAATAGAAAGCAGGATCTCGATCCTGCTCTTATAAGTCGATTTGACTCGATAATTTGTTTTAATCTTCCTGATAAAAAAACTAGGGAGGAAATTTTGTCCCAGTATGCGAAGCATTTGGATGCTGCTGAGATTGCTGAGTTTGCTTCAGTTACTGATGGAATGTCAGGGAGAGATATAAAGGATGTTTGCCAACAAGCAGAGAGACATTGGGCATCAAAGTTAATTAGAGGACAAGTAAATGGTGATGGCAAAGGAAAAAGGCTTCCTCCTCTCGAAGAGTATATGAAATGTGCAGAGCAGAGACAGCAAGCTTTGTTTGTAGGGAGCGTAGAAAGAAGTAAAGAAACCAGCTCTAGATGGAAGCCCAGGGCACTTGCTTAGAAGTATCCTAAGATTATTGTTTTAGTTGATATAGTAAATGTATTTGTATTTAGGGAGATGGTTGAAAGAAAAAGGTTTTTGAGAGAGAGCATAACTTACAAAGGGATTCGATTGATTGCTGAGTTATAAATTATATGTTTTTGGTTTATTAAATTTAGAATTTGCGATTATATTCATAAATTCCAGTTTCTTTTTTTCCTTTATAGAATCTACACCGAGACTCTGAGGGTTGGAGAGTTTGTGTTCACCGTAAAAAGTTTAATAACAAGAGCAGTCTAGTCCCGGCTCACTTCTTCTTCTTCTCTCTCTCTCTCTGGTGAGGTAGTTCAAATTTTCCTCATCTTCAAATGATTCATGACATTTTTTTAAGTCCAGATTTTGAGCCACTGGTGAATATTACATTGGAAGAGAATGTGCAGATGAGTTGCCACTGTAATTCGAAAATATATGGATGCAACTGGTGCTAGTATTCGGATCCCCTTTGAACTATATATATCGAAGTAGAAAGCTTGTATTGTGTTTGGACACAGAGAATGGTAAGGGAGGAGAATGATTCAAGTAAATCCAAGAGAAGGGGATGGGGGAAGGAACAGAATGAAACTAACTGAGTTTGAACAGAGAACGGGGGGAAAAGAAGGTACACTATGTTTGTGTTTGATTAGAGTGGAGAAGAAAATGGAGGGAAAGCGAGATATACAATTTCTTGCATTTTCTTCTCAAATACAAATTACAGTATACCTTCTCTCCCCCTCATTCTCTGTTCAAACTCGATTCGTTTTATTTTGTTCCTTCCTCCATCCCCTTCTCGTGGGTTTACTCGAATGAGTTGAATCATTTTCCTCCCTTAACATTCTTGGGTTCACTTGAATCATTATCTAGACTTCCAGTAGAACATCTACTAAGATTTATGAGAAGTTTGAAATTATATCCCTCGAACCCGCACTTTGCAAAATTTCATGTTTTGGTGTACACGGATTAAGGGGTGGTGTTTGTGTCGCGGCGACGAGACCACAGGTGAAGTATGCTCGGGGACAACAATGAATGGATGGAGGTGTTGATCAATGTCTGTATACAAAACTGCTCGAGTAACAACTCAGGTTCAGAAGCATCATCACCCCATGCTATCAAGCATTTCAGGTGACAAGATCCTGCTCAAGTTCTTCGCTCGTGAATCGGTCAGAATTTGCTACCATCATCTTCAGAATGATACTTGTGACGAGATCTGTAGGGGAACTATAGTTGTTTTTTTTTTTTTTTCCCTTCTTTCACTAGGAAAATCTTGTCTCGCCAAGAAAATTGATAGGCATGCAGCTTGTATAATCGATACACAATCACTTGTCTCTGCTAATATTTTAAAGATGATTGTTTTCCAATTCGAAGATAATTTATCTGTTAGATACGTCTTGAGTTAGATTTCAACAAACAATTTTGAAGTTGTTAATTGTGTAATGCAATATTTTAATTGTACTACTATGATATTTTGATTGCACTTGCTTTTAAAATTTTAAATAAATTTTACACTGATATTTAATGATTGCATCAATAGCGGATATACTAATTTTAGAGTAGAGATTCTATCAGAACAGCCTATATAATTATGATCTATATAGAACAACATATAGAATGAGATTATTTATACCATTCAAGGGGCTGTTAGAGGATTAACTAGGAACATTTAGCTATTTTTTTATTTATAGTGCAAAGTGCAAAACAACATTATGCCCAAACATTGGTGGGAGACTCGTGGGTTAAATCGGGTACGGACGGGCCAAGCCCATGCACATAAATCTTTTAGTTTGATCAAACACTAGCCCAACACGACCTGGCCCAGCGGTATGTAATTGCGGTCGACAAATACATAAAAAGTAGAAATAGGCTTTTACTAGTATAGATAACCTGAGGATCGCATTTCATGAATTTTCTATTATTTTTACTAGCCCCTCAGAAGTAGCCTAGTGGATTATGGGTAAATTTGGCTACGCCTGGGCGTGGGTTAGGAAGGGCCTGACCTAAGAACCAATCCGCCTAGTTTTTGTCTGTGCCAGTTACTCTGGCCTGGGCAGGTCTTAGCGGGCTGAGTCAAGGACTTTGTCCTAAGGTGGGACTAGAACTAGTTCGGCCCACGACTCACATGGGGCCAAGCAGAATCCTACCTGGCCGACAATGGTTTTTTTTCTATTTAATTTTAACAGTGCATCAACGGTGCATTCTTTTTTTTCTGTTTATTTTTTCTTTTTAAATTTTTTACTAGATTAGTTTTTATAGTTTAAAGAGAAAAACTTATATTTTATGTTTTTGAAAAGTCTAAACCATATAAATTTACAGTTGATGATAAAATTATTTCAAAGGACAAAAGATTCACAATAATTTGAATGTTTTCAGTAAATTAAAATGATTATAAATATTCATCAAAATACTGAATAGAGCTCAGAACGTCTCTACTACTACTAAAATTACAACTCAAACATCTGTAAGTTGCAATTTTCAATGGAGTTGCTACTAAAATACATGAAAATATAACTATCACCTAAATAGGGCCAGGCAGGGTTGGGCCTGGCAGGGCTGAACGTGGGCCGAGCCTGCTTCTTTGTCCGCAGGGTGAGTGGAACCCAGCACAGCCCACGACCAAGGTATATCACGGGCCGGGTTGGGCCCAACCTATTGTGGATCGGGCCAGGTCTTGACCCAAGGCAGGTTGGATCGGTTCGGCCCTCGATTCAAACTGGCCAACACTGACTCGTAGTTAGATCCCAGTTTACCTCTTTCTTGTGAAGCTTGTCCACTAGAGCCCTATTTGAATTAAGGGGAAGTGGATCACTAACTCTGCTTAAGAACTCATTTATGATGAGTAATGGAGGGAAAATTAAGTTAATTGAGGTGAAAAATTTTAGATTTTTGTTCCACGTGGACAACTTTACCCTACCAAGATCAAATTCAATGACTGAGATTGAGTTTGAACTTCCCTTCCCTTCTCTTTATTAAAGTTCCCAAGTAGAATGATTCAGTTCCCCTCAATATATTCTCCTTACAAAATTGTCAAATAAGATTTATATTTTCAGATTTTTGTCTTTTTTAAACCCAAAGTTTTATCCTAACTTATTTATAAACCCACCCACTTCTATAATGACTCATACACCCAAAGCACCAACCTCTGAAGCCTAACTGTTGTTTGACAAAAATGTCAAGCAAAAACTCAGGCTAATGGAGAACGCTCTCCTATACATCCATTTCCTCACCTCAACCTCGGGATTCATATGTGCCGATGATGCCCGCAGTATTTAGGCCTAACCTAGTCCATGATGTTTCTTTGTTTGAGTTTGTAAATAAGAAAGTGCTTGTAAGATGTTCCATAAAATGATTGTGAGATGAATCCTCTGCTCAAGTGAAGAAATTCACTCGTCAACTATTTCTTGTAATGAGTCACTGCAATTGAAGTGAAAAAGCTCTTTAAAACAATCTCATTATGTGTTGCTCATCAACTATTTCTTGAATATTTAGTTATAGCTCTGCATAACGTATTATAGCCCCTTCTAGACAGAGTATTAGCTTATATATCAAAGTATAACTCCTCTTAATAATTTTGTAGCTCTTTCAAAATAAAGCATAGCTCCTTATGACTTTCGTCACTTCATGAAAGAAATTAAATGTATTGCAGGAATTATTTTTGAGGACAATACACAGAAAGTAATGTATATTTAGATACGAGTATAAGAAAAACATAGAAGCTTAAACTGTTCTAATTTTGATTGTTCAAAACATAGCCTTTTATAACATTAAAATATAGCTCTTTATAACATATTGTAGCTCTTTCTGGAGAAAACATAGCTCTTTTCTTCAAAATATAACTTCTTATAGCAAGTTTATAGCTCTTTTTGAGCAAAGTATAGACCATATAAGCACTGCCACTTTTAAAAAAGGTCAAACATTTGGATTCTATTTGCAAGGAAATGTCTTAAGATAGTACACTTAAAATGTATATCTTTTTATACAACTATAACAAAAAAAAAGCTTATGTTCTAATTATGTCTGTTCAAAGTATAACTTCTTACAATATATTATAGGACTTTCTCAACAAAGTATAGCTCTCTTGTTTAAAGTACAAGTAATTATAGTAGTTTTGTAACTCTTTGTGAACAAAGTATAGCTCCTTATAAATTTTGCCACTTCAAGAAGGAAATAAACATTTGGACTCTATTTGCTAGGAAATATCTGAGGATGGAAGGAGTGATAGAAGGAACCTGATTTACTAACATGAAACTTGCTTTGGATGTGGTTTTGATGTATGATTGAGATTGAAATGATTATTTCGCTCATTAAGGCATTTTGTTGAACATGCTATGGATGTTAGTAGGAAAGTATCACAATCTTGAAGGAGGGGGGGGGGGGGGGGGGGGATGTGTAGAAGTGTGTCGGACTAAATGAGAGGGAGGCGATAGTGGAGGGGGTGAGGAGGAGCCTGAGGTGGTGCGAACATGTTGAAGGAGGAGATGACGATAGTTGATAAGTATTGATAGAGGAAGGAGATGAGGTTACATGCAGGGTTTTAATTTTGGTACTAATATACATTATACAAATACACTAAATTCATATGTTTGGATTTAAAAATAAGGGCAAATATCAGAAAAGTCCCTCTTAACTTTGGGCAGTTATCAGAAAACCCCCCTTAACTTTTAAAATATCGGAAAATTCCCCTTTAAGTATAGGTATTATCACAAAATCCCCTTCAACTTTCAGATTTTATCAGAAAACCCCCTTTAACTTTGAGATTTCATTAGAAAACCCCCTAAATTTAGGGGGGTTTTTTGATAAAATCTCAAAGTTAAAAATGGTTTTCTGATAACTCCTAAATTAGGAGGGGTTTTCTGATATTTTGAAAGTTAAGGGGGATTTTCTGATAATTGTCCAAATTTAAAGGGGTTTTTATGATATTTAGCCATTAAAAATAATTCATTCAGGTATTTTGGGTTCAAGGGTGTTTCTGGAAATGGGAGAGTTTATAGATAAGTTTGCGTTAAAGCTTTGGGTTTGAATACAAAAACCCCTTATATTTTTCCTTGACTTCCCTTATCCCCTCTTCACTTAACTTCCCTCTCCTCGGTGCATACATCGAGAACACAACATACTCAGTACATGCATGCTTGTGGTTGATACTCGCTTGAAATGTGTCCAACAACTTTGACTAAAATTCGTCATCTTATCACTAGTTTGTTGACATGGTCATAGTTTATTGACGTGGTCACGGTTAGGTGGGTTGCTTCATCTCGGCAAAGAAAAAGATCAGCTGCTTTACCTTGATTTTTGCTGATAACTTAAAACTTGATCATGCAAATGTATTTACTCTCAGATTTGTCGAAAGAAAGGCAACGGCGTCTCAAGTGTCTTCATGAAGATTTAGTGTCCGTTTTCTCTAATTTTTCTCTTTTGAAGCTATAGCTGAATTGTACATGCTTAATTTATGGATATCTTGAAGAAATATGTCCCATTAGAACTACATTGAAAAGGAAGATTAAATACACAGCATCATGAAAGATTATTCTTACGTTAAATACCAAAGTTTATTCACCTGATTTGATGATTCACCTGATTTGAGGATACAGGGATCATCGCCTTTCCAAGAGGGGTTTATATTCAAAACACACACACACACACAAATTAATTTTCGGTGGAGATAATTTGCTCCAAGATTTACCATAAACAACTTGCCAAAGTAAAACTTCGTCCACTGCTTAATACGAACTCAGATGTCTTAACTGTGAAATGGGCAATTCCTCAACCAAATATTTGTTTTCAGGAAACCAAGGGCTCTAAAACATGCAAGTCAAAAAAATATAATGCCACGATAAATCCCAAGGCACAAAATCCTCGTCTCTGAGCCTGTCACAAAGTGAAAACAACACTAGCGGATCCAGAACACAACACGGTCAACACCAAAACGTAGGTAGTGAAACATAGAAACAAATGTTGGAAGCAAAACTTCACATTAAACAAACAATTGCTCATACATTTTACATAACTCCGCTTCAAACAGGCACCACTTTACAAAACGATCAAAACAATCACAAACAAAACTAAAGGAAAGAAGAAGCATAGAAAAACACCAGCGTCCTATTTTCTTTCCATGCTTCTTTCTTCCTGTAACAGCTATAAGAAAACCACCCGTGATCCTTTATCTGTAACTTCAATAGAATGAAAGAATATGACCGAACAAGCTCTCTCTCGGAATGCCTTCACAGCGCAAAGCTACATCATTGTTCGTTCTGCAATGCTGAGGTTTAGTTTCAAATATCCCTTCAGGTAACTTAATGACACCAGAGCCAATACTGTGGCTCTCCTCCACAGTCAACATGATAAACTTTGATGAATCCATAGGAACCAAGTTCCCGCTAAGAGAGAGCTCAGTATAGCTTTTAGTTCCAAAATCAGCTTCTAGATCCAGAAACCGAATATTCTAAATCACATAAGTTTGCTTGTTAACTCACCATCTCTGATACGAACTTCCTCGTGTGTGCCATTGGCGCCGGCTATAGCTTCTCTCATACTGGCTGGTGTAACTATCTGACGAGGTTTTAGGTGTATTTGGAGTACTATAACTCCTTGTTGGGAAAGTCCTCAGCTCCTCTTCGTCATCATACTGCAAACGCTGCAAAGAAGCTACAAGTTATATAAATGTGATAACAAGAAGTCATATACTTGTAAAAGAAGTTTTTTTTTTGAAAACATAACCACCCCCCCCCCCCCTGGCCCCGCACCAAAAAATGTTTCCCAAGAACAATATGATGAAGAGCTATACGTTATATGTTTGAGACTTAAATCACAAAATAGTAACCAACAAATTTCCATGATTGCTCCAAAAGATTGCTTGAAGTACCTTTCGTAGGGGTTTCTCATCGTTATATATTAGCTAAATTACTAGACTGGTATTTTTCTTTCACCCCTCTTACCAGTTTGGTATCTTTTCTAGCTCCCGCAACGTGTTGCTTTTTTTTAGCCATATTTGCAATTAGACCCCACAACTTTGCCACCAGTGAAAAAAGGCCGTGAAACCTTCCATCCTAGAAGTTTTTGACCTCCCGAGCTTTCTCTTCACTATATTTGAAGAACTTTTATTAAAATAAATTATAGCCTAATAGCCCGAGTTAGCCACTTTAGCCTCATCCCATTAACCTTAGTCAATCTATAAAGCGACCAAGTATGAATCTATACTTAAGCTATGCGATGATAACCTTGGGCTGGTATCAACCTGGTCCTAGTATCATATATGAGAGTGGTAATGACCCTAGGTTGGACAAACTATGGTCATGCAAGGCAACCAACACAATATTGCAGCCTCCACAACAATCAATTGGGGGGAAAAATTCAAATTTGCATAACAATTGAATGGATGCCATTGCAATTGATATGAAAATATTGCAAAATACTAAGTACAACGCTAACATTAAAACTAGAGCAGCCTCACATAGCCCATACTAGAATTAAATATGGTTATATTTTAGGAATATTTAGGATGTAATGACTAACTTTGGAATTCAAAGTGATCAACAGGTCAGTAGACCTAGAAGTTAACTTGCATCATTATCCAAAGAATGCTTCAGTAATGAACTTGTTATGATAGGGAACTCAAAGGATCCACTCAAAGATGTCATTCCTTGAATGACAAATATCTACACTTTGGTCAATCATATGCATCTCAATTAACAAAGGAAAGGGATGACTGGAACTGACACCATTCCGTTTTGCATCAGTCAGTCTCTTAGATATGAACATAATTCCCCATAGCAATTATTAATCATCTACCGCTTCATCTGACACCAGCCTAGTCTGGTGGTATTATCTTGTTCGTATGAGCCTAACATACAACGATAGAAAAGGCAGGCCAACTGGCAACCATCCAGGAACTAAGTTTGATTGCTGGCTCACTTGCTCTTGGTTGACAATCACCAGACTCGCAAGTTATTTTCAGCTTGACAACAGATGTAAAATCTTTGACAAACCGCTTCTTTTCTCTCTAATACCGATAGCAACAAGTTGAAGCAGCAAAAATCTTTAAATTCATTTTTTAGCCATTTCTTTTTGGGACTGGAAGAAGGGGAAGATGAGATATGCCATTAGATTTAAGTAGCGATCCACCCATTTCAAAAGGTTCACATTGGTAGGAGTGCTGTTTCTTGAAAATATTTACTGCAAATAACGCCCCATATCAACATGAGAACTTAAGTGTTATACCTTCTGGATGGAATTATCTTAACTCTTGATAGGACATGAGCTCTCATCTTATTCGCTTCACAGAAGTCCATAATCTCCCTTTATTGTTCCACCCAAACAATGTCTAATACTAAAAATAAGAAATAAGATCCTGACACAAGCATCCACGGCATGTCTTTTAACAATAAACATGTATTTAGAAAGATAAATAACAAGTACGAAGAAAAGCTAAAACTTGAAAACAATATTCTTTCTAGGATCCTTCAAACATTTAAAAAAAAAGGAATCCTTCAAACTTCATGGCCTTACTTCTTCACATTTCATTGTATTTGATAACATAAACTAGAAGCATGATTTCACTTTTTTATGGCCCAGGTACGTGTTACAATCCACTGACTATTAACCATATCTCTGCACTTTGATTGTCTTTTTTAGATCTATTTAAACAGATTTTTTTATATCTAAATGAAAGCCAAGAGTACAAAAAAATCCTTAACTCTAAATAGGGGTGGAAACAAAACGAATCAAATACCATGGTGTTCGGATCGGTTAGTTTTCACGAATTCAAATTCGTCGAATAAGAAATGAGTGTTCAAATTCGATTCATTAAGCACCCGAATATTCGTCAAATGTTCACGAATATCTTATTAGCACACATGGTAAGTCATAAGATTCCTGAGCTTGAGGTCTTGAGATCAAACCCATGTTTGAAGTATTAGTGTATTACTTATTTTCTTCAACTTTAACTTAATTGTTATTATGAAATTTCACTAGTTTATAAATTATTATTAAGATAATATTATAAATATTTTTTATATAATATTACAAAATAATGTTTACATTATAATATTAACAATTTATAAACACACAATATAATACTTTTATAGAGAAATACATAATTACACAGTATGCGATACGTATAAGGTCATGGTACAAATTCGGGTGCGCAATTTGCCACTTAGAAATTTTATATTCAATGGGGTTAGCTTGCTTCGGTACACAAGTTCAGTTAGTCGTACGTTGTAAATTTTTTTCGGGTGTGCTTAAAATTTTTCAAAGTATATAGTAGAAAACTAGAAGCTAGAAAGCTAACTATGCATTTCAATATTCTTTTATACAAAGTACTTACATATTTCTTTTCTATAGAGTTCATTTCTTTGTTATTTTTTTCCACATGGATCATGTTAGGATCATGATTTCATTTCACGTTTTATGGACATAAGTATTTATTTATCAATAGGCTCATATACTCTATTGTGCGCCTCCCTTCACTTGATTGCACAACATTGCATTGTGTCTTACGCGTGTGCACTTAAAGGGAGTTTGCACCCCACATACTTGTAAGTGGTATGCCAATTTTGGCGAACCAATTCGTATATCATAATAACAATTAAGTAAAAAGTTGAAGAAAATAAGTAAGAAAATACTTCAAACAACATTTATAATATTATGCACACATAAAAGATAATACAATGTAGTAATATAAAAGTAGACAAACATAAACGAATATTTAATAATCAAACGAATCGAAAACACCTCTGGTTAAATTCTATTCGTTTATGAACCGAATCTTAAAAAATATTCATTTATTATTAAATGAACTACCAAATCAAATAAGAATGAATAATAACCGAACTGTTTATTAATTATTTGGTTCATTTCCAACCCTAACTGTAAACTGGATTTGTCAATATATACCTTTGTGGGATCTGATAATATAGTGTATGCCTCTCCTATCATTTTAAACAACCGATCAGCATCTGCATGCACCTCTGCAGCTACTTCTCTCCACAGTCCATCGTCAACGTTTTCATTTCTGACCAAGGACTGACCAGCCTGCAGCAAAAAGTTTGTTACAAAACTCAAACCTGGTACACAATTTGAATAACATAACTGGTGCAAACAAACCTTGTCAGGATGGTGCCTTAGAGCGGCTTTGCGGTAAGCCTTCTTTATATCAGCTGCAGAGCTTGATGGTTCAATTCCCCTACAAAAGGAAGAGACTAGACAATATAAGCCAATTGAAAAGAAATTATTCAAGGCAGTTTGAGAGAAAGAAACTAAGAATGTAGAGTGCTGGGTGAAAATAGAGCCAGAACTTTTTACAAAAAAAAACATAATCCTAGCAAGTACATAGGTAACATGCAAGAGTAGATTCTTCCTCACCTGAAAAAAAATCAACTACAGCTAGTGTTTAGAAAAATGTAAAATACAAAAAGAATCAAGTTTGGTACATTCATAAAACTTCCAACCACATTCCTTCAAAACTCAAGAGTCAAGAAAGATGAAAGAGACACCAGTAAGAGACAGAAACAGCATGAATTGAATCTTTGCACTTGTTTCACAGCCGGAAAGAGACACCAGTCAGAGACAGAAACAGCATGAATTGAATCTTTGCACTTGTTTAACTTCTATTATCTAGCATATTATTGCAAACACATACAAATATTCTCAGTTCAGCTGCACTCATTTATTTCAAGACGTCCCTTCAGATTTTCATTTCAGTTGCACTCATTTTTCTACATGTTGTTTCTTTAATTACCTAACATTCTCAACGAGAAGGCATAGCTCATCATATAGCCCTCTTATGAAGTTCTATACCATTTCATGGTTATCCCAAGGATATCTAATACTTGATCAGCAGTTATTCACTCACAATGTAATAATACCCCAATTTCTCAGTGGGAATGGGCACATCTCTCCACAAGTTGTTCTCATGCTGATTACTACTCTATTTATATGCCTCTATAACAACTATGACATTTATTTCTAAATAATCTCTTACACGACACACCATCATAAGGTGTTACGTCACTGGAAACCATGTGTAAATCTCATTTCTTTTCTAAATCTAAGTCTTGTTAAGTAAATAAATATGCGGTACACCTCCCCAGCATAATTGCTGGAAGTTAGTTTTCTCAGTAATCATTTCTTGTCTTAGTCCTGACATTAATTTCATAAAACAAAGAACAAAATCTTAGTTCCTATGATATTTTCTTCACAGAGGCAGGTGGTAGTATATAAACTGCAGCTTCATGGAACCACAATAGAATAATGTTTTCAGATGATCAACTGAAACACTAGCAACTTACATAATAAATGCACAAATATGAAATGCATATTACCATAGAAAGCAAAATGAATCCATGACTTACAATATCATATACATGTTCAATGAGATTCCTTTTCTAGCTTCCTCTTCCACTGTCACAAGCCGTGCTCGAGCCCGCTTTAACTCAGTGCCATCAGCAGCAGACTTTCCCACTCCTCTAGAGTGATTATCTTTCTTCTCCATCTGCTTCTGAAGAAGAGAGATTAACCTATTGAGATCATTAGCTGCCTGCCCATAGTCCCTGATCAGCTCATGCAAGGTGGCCCTTCTAGAAATTGCCTGTAAGAAGTTATGATCGTTAGAGGACAAGATTACTCAATTGAGTGACAATACCCACAGCATGGCGGAGAAATAAGATCAATGCACAAAAGAACAGTATATCCTTTTAGTCCTTTGTTAACTTGATTGTAAGAGTCACTTTTACCTGTATCAGTTATTTCTTTTACATTTCCATTTGCAAATTTCTTAAATTTAGAACTATCCCAATTAAATAAAGATAAAATACTTAGTTAAACATGTAATACTACCAACAAATTAAAAGATACCCATATGAAACGCAACACAAGGCCGAGAGTACATGCCTATCTAATCTAGAAGAGACTAGAATAAAAATATTTAAACAGATTTCACAAAAAATATTAAAAAAAAGAAATATATAAGAAATCTCAAGTAAAACTGCAAAAGTCAGAAACCTATAAGATCAAGTGAGTAATATGCGCTCAAAAAATCAGTGGCCATTCTCCAATATATACTCAGAAAATATAAGCAAAATTAAGATGGCCATTTGCCTACCTTATCTGGAAGAAACTAGTACGGCAACAAGAATAGGTAACTTAAAAAGTTTAATCAGAAGTCAAACTCAGAAACCTAGGATCACATAAGATGACTCTTTACACAAGAATTCAACTGGGCTCCAATCCACTAAGAGAACATAAAACATAAAAAAATTAATAATAATAATAATAATAAACTAGATTCTGAATAGCATGATAGCGTCAGAGAGAATATTCAAACATCCAAATAAAAACAAAAAGGTATTCATACATTAGCCAACATATGACCAACCTTTGGATAACTAGGATCAAGAGCTATTGCAAGACTGCAATCTGCAATAGCATCTGCAATTTGTCCTAGCGCTTGATAAGCTGCAGCACGATTACAAAAACATACTGCTGTGAACGGACGTGATTCTGCATTGCATGCTAAGGCAGAACTGTAGTACTCGACGGCCTCTGAATGTCTACCCGTTTGAAATGCCTCATTTCCTGCTGACTATAATAACAATAAAAAAAGATGAGAGGAACTCTCTGAAAAAGGGTTTTTAATATTTTAAGAGAGTAAGAATCACATTAACCTAATACACTAGTGATAATACAGTTAAAAGATAATAAATTAGTAGGGTAACTTAAAATGGTTAGCCTTATGTTCCGGTTGAACAAAATAGACCTTTTGTAAGGTGCACCATTTTTTAATATTAGACTGTGTATTAGGCATGCAGCTCTGCACAGCATGTTTGCATCGGCACATAATCAGGTTTTCTCAGTAGAATAATGCCTATCTCATGCACCAGCTTTATGATAGAAGTGTTTAAGCTACATACGCAGGACCATTGTTCCCAAAAGGACATGGAAGAGGGATATGTAAGTTTTACAGATGCAGATGTGTCATAGCACTATAGAAAGCACTGTCTCTGATGGGTGCATGACCTGCTTCCCAACGAAAGAAAAATTAAAATAATTACTAATCATAGGAGATGAAAGGAAGAAAAGAGGGTGCTAGCTAACAAATATTTTGCATTGTTGGCATCAGCAACACACCTGTCAATCCACCACCACAGCCATGAGAAAGAAAGAAGAAAAGGGGTTAGGGATCAAATCCTATTGGCTTTTATTTGAACTTTATTGTATCTTCTCTTGCTATCTAGAATTCAGATCCGAAAGTAAATTAATGAATATATTGCTAAATTTGAGGCTGCTAAGCACAGGGGATATATAATCCCATTTCTTAAGCTAGCATACCATTGTTATAGGGTATGTTAAGGCCAAAACAGACGTTTTCAGATCCTAGTACACGTCCATGCCAGATGCTGTGTTTGTTGCTTGAACGACAAGAAAAGTTCTTATAGTTACTGGTATTTGACTAAAGGAAATTTCCCTTATGCTAGAAGTTTAGCTGGACACCAAGCATAGTGGTGCATCGGGGACCTCATCACTTTTTTTTATTGAGCGATCTCATCACTTAGGACCATAAGAACTTGAGTTTTCTAATAAAGTGGAATAATAATCATCCACAACATTAATATGTGCCCTCTAAAAAGGTTAAATCTATCTAAAATAGTTTCACGTTTGGATGGTTCATATCCAGGAGACAACTGTCTGCAATGGTGGCAACTACAGAAATTGAGCTATAATTACCATGTAGAAGAACATCTTGCATGTTCCTAAATTCTAAAGATGGTAAACATGTTCTTTCCCATGTGGTTACCACGCTGTATAAGTATGATCGTGACCATGAAAAGTTTATCATCCTGGAAAGAACATATATAGCAGTTTCAAATTTATTGCATAATATAGTTGGTTCAGCTGCAACAAAATTGCAGTCTGAATCATATGAAATCACAAGATTCCAGGAATTACTCGCTAAAATCTGATAGTGAAGAAAGATTTAGAAAATTCCAGAAAAACTTTGACAAATGTAAACTGAAGTTGCATAAGCAAGATGATGGAGTGATCAGGAAAAAACTTTGGCTATACCACAGATTGAGAATTTTAATTTGGTGCAAACACAAGAGAAGATGGAGAAACGGGGTTACATTGATGAGAGTGAGGAAACATTTTTAATTTTACAGTAAAATGAGCAATTATCATAAATGAGTTGAGTAAACTTACTTTAAGTCGTAAGAGTTCCCGTATGGTGGTAGCAAATGATGTATCTGAGGACCTGTTCCCAAAAAAGACCAGCTTCATAAATTAGAAGCAACCATGAAAAATTTTGCAGAACATGGATGAATAGGCGAACGTTAAAATAGAGTATTACTTGTCTATGGCAGATTTCAATTTTTCATGCTTCTGAAGTAGCTCAAGAGCCTCTTCAAGTTTTCCTAAATAAAAATAGGACTTGGCAATCATATGCCACCGCCAAAGTCTGGCAGGTGAATTCATGAATTCGGAGGAATCTGCATTCTTGAATTGAGAAGCAATTTCTGTTACAACAGATTTTTGTTCAGCCAAATCAAGCGTCTTTCCACATAACTTAATTACTTCGTCATAATTCCGCATCTGTTAGATGCCAAAACAAGAGTAACAAAATAATGGTAAGAGCAAAATTATGTGGCTCATATTGAAAACTAATATATGTGTGAGAATGACATGAAGTAGTTAATGCTCAGATGTGCTATGACAAGAAAAAGCAACACCACATACCATTAACAGAGCTTCTGCCTTCATTTCCAGCAAGTTTTCTGAGTATGGACTTACTGAAAGTGCTTCTGCAATGACATTTAATGCTTTAGCAGCATTATTGGATGTTCTTCTCAACAGCAGTTCAGCAGACTGGCCAGTTAAATCAGCCACTTGCTGTCAAACAGGTATACCACTTGTTAGAATATAGATTCATCAAACTCTCTGATACATACATTCAAGAAATTATGTGAAGAACCATAAAGCAGAGGACGGATATTGTCATATTGGGTAGATACTGTTCATTGCAGGATGGAGTTTTGGAAAGGTTTTAACTTATCCTAGATAGCAACAAGCAGTCCTGACAATACCAGTTAAAAGCATTTATGTTTCAGGAGAATAGCTATAAATATGCAATGAAGGAATAGAAATGCAAACGGTTTGCAATTAGTTAGTTCAGGCTTAAATGTACTCCTGCAAGACAAAGTATAAATAAATTAAGAGAAACATAAGTAAAGGTGTGTTCAAAGCCACAGCAAAAATCACTTAATCAAGGGTCCAAAATCGTGCAGGTCATCAATGTTCTTGATTAAAAGGGGAGATATTTACTCTCCAAAAGTATCGCCGACATTACCCACTTGATAACTATGTAGAATACTTAAATTTGAACTATAAATCCAGACATGTCCATACCATAAATATAGTCAAACGATAGAATTATGCCTCTGAACGGTAGATCTCACAATGAGATCTCACTTCAGATAGATGGACATGTGTTTTTCTGTGGATGTTCCCCTGAGTTAAGAGTGGCAATTTGTACATACCCATACAATTAACAACGATGTTCTCAGTCAAGTTAGCAATCACATATCTTTATTTTTTTTAACTTTGTCGATCCCTACATTTGCATTCCTTAGATGAGTAGATCATAATAAGTAGCGAACCAGTGGTCCCTGTTACAAGTCCTAAATATCTCTAACGATATTTCTTGGTGATCTTATTCACAACTGGCGCAACATCTAACTTTTCTTGGACAGGCTTATTTCCTACAAAATCTTCTACTTTCTCCTTAGGGATTAGCCAAGGTATAGCTCTCTTGTGTCTGCACTAGAAAGTGAGAAATGTGGTTATACCAACAGTAACAGGATATTTGTCTTGTTCTTTTTCCAAGCCCTGACATTTACAAAGCTTATGACATTTATCAACAAACCCCAACTACCCTCTCGCCTTTAACACAGGGCCGCTCAATTTCAATATTCTTGTTTTGAATATTCTCATCTTTCTGGAGGTGCTGCTTCCTAAGTACTCAAATCTCAAATCCATAGAGCATGGCTCATGGTATATCAAGTTTATAGCACTTTTGCTTAAATTTCATGGTCTCGAATGCTCCAGTATTTCAACACCCTTTCAGCATCATACCTTGATTCCATGAACAACATCCTCTTCGGTTTCACTATCACAATCCCTAGAAATAAGAAGTACCACTTTTGGTATTGCTAATTCCAGGTAGGAAGAAGTGTCATACATATCAATGGATAGATCAAAGGAGTAAAGAACCAATGGTGCCATTACAACTAGTACCAAAGAGTAATTTTTGATCAGTCGATGTCCACACTGGTTAACGACCAACATCCTCTTCAATTTCACTATCACAATCCCTAGAAATAAGAAGTACCACTCTTGGTATTGCCAATTCCAGGTAGGAAGAAGTGTCATACATATCAATGGATAGATCAAAGGAGTAAAGAACCAATGGTGCCGTTACCACAAGTACCAAACAGTAATTTTTTATCAGTCAAAATGTCCACATTGGTTAACGACCAACATGACACTAGACACTCTATTAGCATAAACAAAATCATTCCATCTTCCTACTTTATTATTGAACGACATTCCTGAATAATATAATTCCGTACAATGTAGCAATTTCAATAAATTATCAAAAATCAGTTAAAGACTAGAGTCTGAACCCAAGTATGATTCCTGCCATTTACACACATTCTAATTTTATTGATCAAACAAGCACAGACAATTATCCAACTACTCTTTGTTTCCTTTAGAAACATCCAAAATTCAACGCAATTCTACTTTTCGCCTTATATAGCAGAAAAATAAAAACCTCACGAACATATTAAAGATACTAAAACCGTAAATCCTTCTCCATCATCAAAAGACAACTTGCCACTGTGATAACATAAAATAGATTAATATTAATTGGGCATCATGAACTTGTTCATTAGACTCTGACAAGCATAATCTACATGTTAGTCATTTGTAACTAATAAAATTGCTAATTTTATTTCTATGTTACCTTATCTCTTAGTTTCATCAAGATGCCTTGTCAATGAACAAAATTTAAAGATATTGCATATCGATATACTTGTAAAAAAAATGTTGTGATATAGTGAGTGATTGGATGCAGTACCTGAGCTTTTCGTAGACCGTCAGAGGCCTCGGACAAGTATTTTTTATCATTGCTGATGTTCTCTGCTTGCAAACATTCCTTAAAATGCTTCATTGCGTCCTCAATCTCTCCTAGAGCTAGATGACAACTAAATGAAGTATAAACTAATAAGCTTTTTTGTAGAATAGACAACTGCGACTTGTGGCAATAAATAAAGTGAAAGCTGAACTAACGGAATAAATGTCGATCGGTTTGATAGTTCATTCTAGTTATATTTCTTACATGTAAGAGAAGCCAATAAGAATTTGCAAAACAAATTATATGTTTAGGTCTGAACTTTGAATAAGTACAAATTGCTATAATGTTGCTTTCAAATTGGAATGTGTATATCTCTCAATGATTAAACTTCCTGTTTCCCCATTGTGGGTGCTTATAATTTAACATAGGATATAACAACCTCCTCCTCTACATGAGCACCTCTTAAGCGACAAATTATGCGCATACACTGAAAGCGCATTCTAGGCAGACATGGGACAAAAGGCAGATACAAAATTCGCCAAAAGCAAGATAGTTACGCACGAAACAAAGCCGTTAAAAACTTTTGACGTCGGCTACATGAATCCTACTCTTCCACTCTTTTCTATTGAGGGCTATCTCCTCCACTAAATTAATCATTAGTATATCCAAACTTATTTCTTGTCCTACCTCTTAAGCATGTTTGGCAAGAAACTTATAAGTTACTTATTTTACTTATAAGTACCTTTTTACTTATAAGTTACCAAAATCATATCTGGTGAGGATTCACTTATCTGCTTATTTATTAATACTTATTATTTAATTGATCTTAAATATAAAATTAGTAATTAATAGTGACAAATAATGAAAAATATAAATATTTTAATTAAATATATTTCTTATTATGAAATCATTACTTCTTTATTAACTAATTAATAATTTTTCATTAATATAAAATTAATTAATTAGTCCTAATTTACTATTTAGTAATCATTATTAATATGAACTAATTAATTTTTATTTGTTACTTAGTTAATTAATTAATAAACTTACAAATAGTAATAATCTACTTAATATAAAATTATTAATTAGTCCCAAAATGGTATTTAACAAGATGTCTTTTTTTGTCATTTGACAGATATCACAACCTTATTAAGTTATTAGTTTACCAAACATACAACTATACACATATCCTTACAAGTTAAGGGTTTTACCAAACACTGTCCTTATTTTTTTACGGAGTTTTGAAAATAAGTAATAAGGAACTTATAAGTTAACAAGAAATAAGTAGTAGCCAAACATGCTTTTAGTGTATATTCACTATATTCTAAATATCTACTTTCAACATCTTATCCTTAATATGCCATAAATTATCTCCTATTAGGTTCCAGTATTTGTTCTTAATCTCTTGTTGATAGTAGTTCTTCTCCTCCACTTCTTAATACTAACATCTAACACAAGCAAATTGTGTATATGGCCAAGCTATCTTCCAGCATGATTGTACAATCTTTGCAACTTAACCTATCTACTTTTATAGTAGGGAAAAAGAAAGCCTATTTTAGCTATTGTCATTCCACTTTTAAAGGTTATCAAGTGCTCATCTCTCTTTTCAAAATATATATTTGTTATTTTAAGGTCATAAGACATCGCAGAATATAAAAATTATCTCTTTTTATTCATTTCTCCATATTCATAACCTCTATGTCCCTCCCTCCCTCATACCCACCATTATCTTTGTCGATAAGTCCGTTAAGATCTCGCATATATAATTTTTCTCCTCTTGGAGTTCTTTAAGCAAATTTATCCAAGTTATACAAAAAATCCTTTTTAATATGTTATGGTGCATAAAACACAAACATTTAACATTATTAAGTACTTCCACCCTTAACACAATTTTTGTTAGTATTATTCTACCTCCGACTATTTTTACCTTCACATCATCCCTTAATATATTAATCTACAAGTTTTCCCACCCCATTTCTATTCTTCTTTTCCCTATATACAAGCTTATACTCAATATTCTCAATCTCCCTAGATTTTTCACCTACCCACTTAGTTTCTTATAGACAAATCATGTTAATCTTTCTTCTAAACATAATACCTACCGACTCCATCAAATTTCGTGAAAATGTACATATATTCCATGTAGCTAACCCAAACATACTCTCATGTATAAGCATCTTACCCCTATCTCTTTCATGGGCCGTGACTCTCTAGTCTATGCATAACCACTTGTGCCTTGTTTCCCTTTGCGTGGGGGGAAGAAACATAAAAGAGTAATAACCACGAAGCATTGTATGTGTATATTTTTATCCCCCAAAGAGTATACCGATCTTAATAATTGTAATGTGAAAAAGGCATGACATAATGTAAGTGTTCAAACAAGTGTCCAATTGTGGAGAATCGCTATCATGTAAAGAAGGCTGTAGGCAGACTTTTAGTGCATATCATAGCTCTAGAACTTGAATACTAATTGAAATAGAAAACAAAAGTATAAAAATAATAAAGAATAAATCATATAATAACAATAATGAAGAAGAGAAACATTAGAATTGTAAAGTGATTGGGCTGTCATTGCCTTGATGAGATTCAGCTTCACTTTTACAAATCCTAAGCTATTAAAGTCGGTTTATGAGAACTGTACCGTCACATTTTTTAAAACCCTTGAAATCGTACCTCTATGACTCCATCATCCTTACTGAAAGGACGTGTATAAGATAAAGGATACAGTGTTTTGTCGCATAGATGTAGGGATGATGCCTATGAGGCCACAGGAGTAGGTTGGAGGTCTCTAGGCTTTCTAAGAAAGTAGTAGAAACCATAAATAGATGCCAAAAGTTTGGAGATAGAAGGCGAAGGAGTTCAAAGTGAGGTTAGCTCAAAGTGAAATGTCATGCATCCAGACATTTCCCAAAGGCCAAGGGAAGAAAACTTTGACTAGGGGTGAAGGGCCCAACAAAAGTAGCAGTTTAATATGAAAACTAAAAATGTCAAAAATTTTAAGAGAAATTCCTGTGTACTTCAGTTTAGCTTTTCTAGGCATCTGATGATACTTAAACTTCATTTAGAAATTTTCACATGAGGTAAATGTCTAGGGTACAAAGTCCAAACCCTACAATATACCTGGAAGTTTAGGGCACCCAATCAGACCTTCAGACTGCTGCTTCACAATCACTAAACCTAGAGTAGTTCTAAAGTTCATGGCTTTGGTCAATTTTGCTGATCAAATAGTTCAGTTCTTTGACAATCAACATCTTTTCTTTGTCTGGGTACTCCTTTCTGCTTTTCAGAAAACATTTAGTTTTAGGCTTCAGTATTATTTAACTGAATTCTGGAAATCGTTTAAGAAAAATAAATCCTTAAGTCTAATGAGGACCTATATAGTATGCTACCGAGCATGAGTCTATTATAAGTTGGCAGTTCTCCACAGTCATTGCATGACGAGGATTATAAGCTATCCATTTATTTTAAATTAAAGATTTTCAATTAGTTAAAGAAAGAATTAATTTCACGTTTTTAAGATAGTTTCTAAGTATTTTTCTCCTTCAGTTATGTAAACACTGTGATTGCTGTACTTAGAAAATCTAGAATAGAGACCTTCAACGAGTCTTGAGACTTATTTCTATCTACATGGAAAACATATCAAATTAAGCTCCCAACAAGAATTAAGCAATTCAATTTCACGTATAAAACCTGATATATTATTAAAGCTATTATGGTGACCTGAAAGGAAGAAGAATTCAAGCAGCACTTACTTCGCAACTCTTACTCGAGCTTTAAGAAAGTTCGGGTCAATTGAAATGGCCATCTTACAATCTCTCAGTGCTTCTCGCATTTTCCCAAGAGACATCCGTGTAGCTGCGCGATTGCTGTAGCAGAGGGTCAACGGCCTAATGCAGCTAGTAGGAATTTCCTTCAGAGAGACAGAATTTATTCCACGGGTATAATAATCCTCTGCTTTACCAAGAAGCCCGTTTGCGTAAGCTTGGTTACCCCTAATGCATATTGAGTGATTAAGCTTCCAAATGTTGAGTGTAGAGAACAATGGTTAATTCTAAAATGCCAGAAGACACAAGACGATACGGAACGACTAGAACTTATAGCACACAGTAATAAGCAAGGCAGCAAACAAAAGATATAAGACTGACCTGAATCGCCACTTCTCACATGCTTCCTGTACTTCAGCTCTAGCAACATCTGAAGTTGTAGACTCTTCTCTGGCCTCTTCTTTACTTTTTCCTGTTTTGTTTTCATCATCATTTTTATAGATAGATGAAGTGCTTTGTTGTCCTCCTGAAACTGGAACACCAGAAATGCTGGTATGTGGCATCAAGTCTGGCATGGAAGAAGCCAGTGGAACTCTGGCATTTTGACCCGATTTCAGCTTGTACTTTCTTCTATAATTCTTCGCTGCTGATAATGGACCCTGAACCCGTGGTGATGCAGTGAATGCAAAGTTGGATTGGCCAAGATCCTCTAAGCTAGAAGAAAAAGTAAACTCAGTTCTAACTTCATCAGCTGGCCCCGTACTGGTTGAACTAAAGAAATCAGTATCAGACTGCATGGGGGAAGTTCTTGAATTATTATCAAGGCCCATATTCTCATGCTTGAAAATGTTGTTCGTATTCACAGATTTATTAGTTTGTTCATCTACAAAAGAAGATTCAGCATTAGAACTTTTCTTGACATCATCTTTGGAATCATCAATACCTACTTCTCCTTGACACAGGTTAACTTCATTGATATTCAACCTCTGAGCTGCTGACACTTGCACTTCATCCTGTTCAGATAACGCACCGCAAGAGACAAAATGACTGGAATCTTCAGATGCTACAGAAGTTTCTCTTGAATACTGATCAGCAACTACATCCTCATGATAGGGAGAATAATCCATGGGCGAGTAATCACAAGTAGAATCATCTGGATTTATCTCAGGACCACTTCTCTCTGAAACATACTGTGTCGAAAACCTTCGGCAAACTGGGACTTTACCCTTCTTTTTTTTACTCTTCATACTTTTAGCATCACCTTTTTTTGCACTGAATGCCATATTTTGATATGTCCCACTAAATAAAATCTCTTTAGTCAATGGAGTAGCATCCTCCTGCTTTGGGGTTTTGAATTCCATGTTTGGTGTTTCTAGACCTACAGGCTTACCTGTAAAAGAGAACCTTGACCCAGGAGCTTGGAAACCAGGAGCAGGGGATAATGGAATAGAACCCATGTTCGATCTGTGGTCATCTTTTGCTGCCTGAAAATTGAATTCAAATGGAACCCTTCCAGATAAACTCTCAGTATTAGTGCCGATTTTCATCTTCTCCATATCATCACGTACTGTGTTAACAGCACTTCCTCCAAAGGAAGTAGCAGCATTTTTAGCGGCCCCAAAGACGAAGGAATTACCGTCACCAGTCTCATCTTTTGGACCTGTTTCTTTACCCTTCCTAAGATCTTCAGCACTAAACCCAGAATTTTTCTCTTTGGTGCTTGCAAATACATATGCACCTGCTGCAGGTCCTGCACTTTCATTCTTAATGCTTTGCTCTGCTGAGACCCTTCCAACATTCAATTCCTCCATCTCTTCTGGTACTTTATTTGCAATACCACTGCCAAAGGAACCAATGGAATTCTTGTCACTTCCAAATACAAAAAAATTATCTGCTTTGCTTGTCTTTAAAGAACCATCCCCACTATTCAAATTCATGTTCCTTATCTCTTCAGGAAGCTCAGACAAGCCCCCATCTGAACCAAAGAAAGAATTTTGACTCGAATCAACACTTTTCTTCACTCCACTACTAAATACAAAAGTACCCACATTAGGATTCCCACTTCCCATGCTACCGAAACCAACTGAACCAACTGTAGGCTTTTCAAGCCCAATATTGATTGGTTCTGAACTTTTTGGATTACTAGAAGAGCTTAATCCTAGCCCAGTCTTGTTATCATGAAAAACAAAATTTTCAGCTTGCTCATTCCTCTTAGCATCATCCATGTTCTCATCCTTCAAATTCAACTTCCTCATCTCATTAGGAAGCTCAGAGAATGAATCCTTGTCGGAACCCACTGCAAAAGTACCTGCATCACAGTTCCCACTTCCCTTGCTACCAAAAATAAATGAATGTGTCGTTGGTTTCTCCAACCCTACATTTATCGGTTGTGAACCTGATACAGAGAACAGGTTATCCCCAAAACTAAAAGTATTTCCAGCTTCCTTCTTCTTCCCGAAATCATCTGTATTAACAGAACTCTTCAAATTTAGATTCCTCATCTCTCCAGGAAGCTGAGAGAATAAGCCCTCATCAGAATTCAAGGATGAATTCTGACTCATATCAGCACTCTTAGTGACTCCCCTCCTGAATACAAAACCACCAGCATCAAAATTTGCACTTGCCTCCGTTTTCTCCTTGTCCATGCCAGCATTTACTCTGCCAGCTCCAAACACAAATGCATTTCCAGACTGTTTCTTCTTCTCAGAATCACCTCCATTGCCTGGACTCTTCAAGTGCAGGTTTCTCATCTCCTCTTCTGGGGGCTTGGAAAACACCAAGCCCTCGTCAGACCCAAGCGATGAACCATGACTCAGATCATTACTCTTTTTTGCACCACTACCAAACACAAACCCTTCCCCAACTTCCACAGGCTTCGAACGCGAAACAAACTGAAACGTTTCAGACTTCGCAGAATCAAAGCTCCCCATGCTTCGGCTGCTCGAGTTCCTGCTCAAATTAGGGCCACCACTCCCAAGCACAAAACTCGTGCCCCCAACACCAAATGCACTGCCATTGGCATTCGTGCTCTCCGAAGCCCTAGCCCCCAATTCAGGAACGAACGGGTTCCACTTACTGATCTTCTCCTCAATCTTATCCGACCTAAACGGATTGTACTCCGAAGAACAGGGCTCTTGAATCGACGACGAAGACGACGCCGGTCTCCGGTGAGCGGCGGCGTTCTTCCTCACCTTAACAAACCGGGGCTTTGAGAGCGAGGGCTTACCAAAGGAGTTGGATTGATCCATAGATTTAAAAGGGTTAGGGTTAGGGTTTTGAACGAAAGAAGTAAAGATCTGACCTTGATCTCTAGGGTTTCGAGTTGCCGCCGGCGGCGTACGGACATCTACCATCGACGGCAACATCTGATGGAGGAACTCGTCATCAACTTCTTCGTCTCGAATCCTCCGCCGCCTTTTTATTTTATTCCATTATTTTTTTCGATTATTTTGATGAATGATAATGAATAAAAATGAGATGATGATCCTCTCTCCTTTGCTTGCTGCTTCGGCTTCTGGTTTTGAAATGAGATTGAGAGGAGGAAAGAGGGGTTTTGGTGAAAAATAAAATAGGACTTTTTACCTATATACGCCTCATATCAAACATATTATCAATTCCTCAAATCATTGAAATGTCTGTTAGGTCCCTAACATATTAATTATTTTCAAATTATCATAAATTATTGAAATTGATATTAGGTCTCTCCATTTTTAAGTTACTTTTAGATTAGTCCCTAAAATCAAAAGTGGAAGAGACAATTACAGTGTGTTTGGAAGATGACTAAGGGAAGGGAAGAAAGGGAAAATTTTTCCCTTCCTTCGCTTCCCTTCTTTACCCCCTAGTTTAGAGGGTAAAACTTTAGTTCAAATTTCCCCCTCATTCTCCTCCTCTATCCTTCTAAATGGAACTCCCAAATAAAGATAAACCCAAATTTTTCTTCCCCCTCCCTTCTCTATCCTCCATCCAAACAGGCCGTAATTAGAGAAAATTAGTTCCTCTGACCATTGAAATCACTATTAGATTTACTAACTCCCTAAGTTGTTTCAAACTACTACCTCTAATTTTTACTTCTACTCTTGATTTAAGGGTGTTGATGTTGGAGATCACACAGTCAATAATCACAGTTGGATTAATATTCGAATGAGTGGGGTCCTCTCTTTCTTCCAATGCCTGGTGGTTTTGTTGAAGAAGAATCTCTCCCGCGCCGGGAAAGGACCTATGAAAGGGTGGAGTTGAGATCTCCGATGGTTCCTCCGACGATCAAGTTAATATGAGTCTTTTGTAGGAACAGAAGATGAAGATATTTTCAGGAAAGTTTCTCTATGCTAGATTACTTACCTCTTCTATTATACAGTTTTCTATTTATATGGAGAGTCGGAGAGCATTTACGCCACTTTGGCCGATAACAAGCTGAAGAATGAGTCAGCCCTACTTCCACATGTCGACTGATGATTACACGGAGGTATGTATAGGCGGTTGCGTCAGGCTGCCTTTATAGGTGTTGGTTACATATTGGTTCCGAAGTTGGCAGTGTTCTCTCGTCATTAATGGGATGGGATCGTGACGCCCGCAGCCGGAATGGTTCGAGGTATCTTAATTACCGCGAGAGATGGAGGAATCAAGATACTGGTCATACAATTAATGTGATATCGACGGATTGTCAGGACCGGACTTCATACAATAGTCATTTGGGATGAAGGCTCAAGCCAATCGAGTGGGGGATGATGTCGAGCATCCAAGTGATCGACTAACACCACCATTCGCGTCGTCCACAAAGGTAGTCGACCGACGGATTGACTAGTACTGGCATTCGAGTCGCTTTACGAAGGTAGCTGTCAATCCGTATGGCTTAAGCAAAGGAAATGAGTCGTCTTTTTGGTTCAGTAAAGGAGAGTTTGGGCGACTCCTAATCAACGGATTAAAACGTTCATTTATCTAATGTAAGGGTTTTTCCTCTTACAATCAAGAATTAGTAGTAAAAAAATGTTCAGGACCATAACAAAGGGGCTAATTTCAAAATAACTATAGAATTGTGGATTCTAATAGCAATTTTAATGATTTTAGGGATTAATTCGCAATAACTTAAATGTTAGGGACCCAGTGGCAAATTC
>JBAKGM010000326.1:16050775-16067331 GCA_037177215.1 Asparagus racemosus | reverse complement strand
CTTTTAGATTAGTCCCTAAAATCAAAAGTGGAAGAGACAATTACAGTGTGTTTGGAAGATGACTAAGGGAAGGGAAGGAAAGGAAAATTTTTTCCTTCCTTCTCTTCCCTTCTTTACCCCTCAGTTTGGGGGTAAGACTTTAGTTCAAATTTCCCCCTCATTCTCCTCCTCCATCCTTCTAAATAGAACTCTCAAATAAAGGTAAACTCAAATTTTCCTTCTCCTTCTCTTCTCCACCCTCCATCCAAACAGGCCGTAATTAGAGAAAATTAGTTCCCCTGACCATTGAAATCACTATTAGATTTACTAACTCCCATAAGTTGTTTCAAACTACTACCTCTAATTTTTACTTCTACTCTTGATTTAAGGGTGTTGATGTCGGAGATCACACAGTCAATAATCATAGTTGGATTAGTATTCGAATGAGTGGGGTCCGCTCTCTTCTAATGTCTGGTGGTTTTGTTGAAGAAGAATCTCTCCCAGGCCAGGAAAGGACCTATGAAAGGGTGTAGTTGAGATCTCCGATGGTCTCTCCGACGATCAAGTTAATACGAGTCTTTTGTAAGAACAGAAGATGAATATATTTTTAGGAAAATTTCTCTATGCTAGATTACTTACCTCTTCTATTATACAGTTTTCTATCTATATGGAGAGTCGGAGAGCATTTACGTTACTTTGGCCGATAACAAGCTGAAGAATGAGTCAGCCCTACTTCCACATGTCGACTGATGATTGGACAGAGATATGTATAGGCAGTTGCGTCAGGCTGTCTTTACAGGTGTTGGTTGCATATTGGTTCAGAAGTTGGCACTGTTCCCTCGTCATTAATGGGATGAGATCGTGACGCCCGTAGCCGGAATGGCTCGAGGTATCTTAGTTACCGCGAGAGATGGAGGAATCAAGACACTGGTCATACAATTAATGTGATATCGACGGATTGCCAGGACTGGACTTCATACAACAGTCATTTGGGATGAAGGCTCAAGCCAATCGAGTGGGGGATGATGTCGAGCATCCAAGTGATCGACTAGCACCGCTATTCGCGTCGTCCACAACGGTAGTCGACCGACAGATTGACTAGTACCGGCGTTCGAGTCGCTTTACGAAGATAGCTGTCAATCAGTATGGCTTAAGCAAAGGAAATGAGTCTTCCTTTTGGTTCAGTAGAGGAGAGTTTGGGCGACTCCTAATCAACGGATTAAAATATTCATTTATCTGATGTAAGGGTTTTTCCTCTTATAATCAAGAATTAGTAGTAAAAAAATGTTCAGGAATCAGGACCATAACAAAGGGGCTAATTTCAAAATAACTATAGAATTGAGGATTCTAATAGCAATTTTAATGATTTTAGGGATTAATTCGCAATAACTTAAATGTTAGGGACCCAGTGGCAAATTCATTTATGTAAGCGACAATTTCAGAATATGAAATTTAAGGGACTAATGTCCTCAAAACACAAAATCTAAATACTTGTCATTGCAATACCCTCAATACTACACATTTTGGGGCGGAAAGGGGAAATTACACTTAAATAATAGAGAATTAGGAACATTTAAGATTCCTTAGTAAAACATTGGAGATTCCTTAGTAAAACTTTGGACTTACTTTAAATCAATGGGGTCATATTGGATAAACTAGCAAATATCTAGATTTTAGTGGATCAGTTTACAAGTATGAGTGATTTGGAGATATAAAGCAAAAATTGCAAAATAAATATGTATAAATGGGTGGAAATGTTGTGGGGCCTTTTTGGTGATGAGAGAGAGAGAGAGAGAGAGAGAGAGGGTAAGGAGCTGGGTGCTTTCGGTGGAAATTTGGATTTGGCCGGCCTTTTAAGAGAGAGGTGTCGATTTTGATGGTTGAGCGTGTAGGGACAAATGGAAGGCGAGATAGGGATGTATGAAAAATTAGGCATGCATATCTGACTTGTGAGTTAAATATGAAATAGCCTTAGAATAAATTTTATTTTGAAAAAAAAAAGGGAATTAGATGTTATCAATATTTAAAATTCCTATTTATATTTTCTTAACCTTCAATATACTTGTAACCAGTTAAGGTTTCTCTGTTACATTAATTACTACCGTATCCTATTTATTTGCTTAAATGGAGGTATAGTTTGACAAAATAACATTTCTTGCGCAAATACGTCAATAAAATGAGAACATATGAACTATATACCTTTTGCCTTAAAAAGAAGCTTGAGATATAGTTCTTTCTTTTCTGAGTGTTCATGGCCATTGTTGTCCCTTTCTCAAGTTATCTAAAAATGTGAAGCATTAGTGTAGCAATCAAGCAGGAGATCAGTGTGATTGAAGAAAAAGAAAGAGAACAAAAGTTGCAAGTAGGACACTAGGGCGGTTAGTCACCCGGAACTTAAAATTGGAACTGAGATAATCAATGGGACAAATTTTTAAGGTGTTAGTCACATAGAATTAGAAACTGGGATATTTTTTTTTAGTGTCAGTCAAGTAAAACTTTTCTAGAACTAAAACTATAATATTTTTTGAGTGTGTTAGTCAAGTAGAATTCTACTAGAACTAGAATTGGAATACATTGTCATAATCATCCCACTAATTATTCTGCCTATATAGCCATCAGTTCACCTCTCTCAAATTATCCTACAAATTGTTAAAGAATCAATTGGGAAAAAAGCGGAACTGCAACCTTTGGAAGAACAAAGATACCTAAACAAAGAAACCAGCTAACTTAAAACATGCTAAAAAGGTCAAATTAGGGCACATTACCAAAAGAAACAGGCCTCTGAAACTGAACTACCAACAAACACATAAAAACTACAACAACCAGTACTTAAGCATCAAATGCTCTTTAATCCACAAAACATTAGGCTAATTCATGACAAGCCTAGAAAATATGTGGCATGTCAGAGAAAATAAAGTTCTAGTACTAGTTCATAGTACACACTAAAGCTGAAGCCTACTTATTCTTGAACTTTAAGATCCTGAAGCTTCGTCTCCACCTCTTCCTCTTCTTCTGCTTCCTCTTCTTCTTCTTCTTCTTCCTCCTCGCCTTCAACATCATTTTCATCCAACGGTCCGAGCACTCCCTCCTTTAGTATCTCCTTAACCTCCTCGATTCCTTCATCTGAAATGAAATTACCATTAATATTCAACATCACAAATTCAGGAATGTTAGCCACTGCTCGAGCCAAGCTCCTAGCTCCTACTCTCCTTATCATGTTAGTACTCAAATCCACTTCTTTAACATTGTTGTGTCCCTCCAAAGCTTTGGCAATCTCAACTGCTCCCTCATCCTTCAGCTCATTCTCTGATAAGTTCAACTTTTTTAAGGACTGCTTGGATGCCACACAAGAAGCCAATGAAGCAGCGCTTTTGACGGTGATATCATTCCCAACCATATCCAAGACTTCAAGAGCAGGCAAATGTTTCTTCAGGGCATCCGAGATTGCAATTGCCCCCTCATCTTCCAAGTTCAAATAACTGAGGTAGAGCTCAACTATACCATTGAGCTTTTGTAAAGTTTTACTAAGAGCTATCGCAGCTTCAACACCGAAAATATTATCCCTTAAATCTAGCTTCTTTATGCGATCACAACCCTCCAAAGCCTCGGCAATAGCAATGCCTCCCTCAGATCCAACTCTTGTAGATGAACATCGGAAATCCTCCAGTGACGGTGATCCCTTCAAAATCTTGGCGATTGAGGGAGCACCCTCATCACCAGTCATATTATTATGAAAATGGAGTACCTTAACCTTGTCGGTTGATGGAATGAGTTCAGTCAAAGCCTTTGCAGCTTCCTCTGATATCCCATCATTCATTAAGTATAGCTCCTCTAAGCTACTTTGAGATTTTAGCAGTGACCCAAATGCTCTCACTCCTTTCTCACCCAAAGCATTATCGGAGAGATTCAGATATTTTAATCCAGACCCTTCCAAGGCCGATGAGAATATTCTCATCACTTCTAGAGCTTCATCCTCTGGCCTACCAGCAACAAAATCAGAAACATCGACCTCTGTAAGTTGGCCTTTAAGAGAAGAAAGGATTGGTTCAGCCACTCTAGCTGCTTCAATGCCAAAGCTTCTATTGCTGAAAATAATTTTTGTATATGAGTTCCCTTCTTCAGTAAGTGGGTTTAAAAGCTGCTGAGTCTCCTCGGCTTCAATAAAAGCTCGACGACCACCAGAAATATCAAAAACCGCTGCCTTTGCCTTTTTGGGTTCAACAACAGCTGCAGGAAACAACTCTTTATCTTCTTTTGGTTTAGGACCTTTCTTGAGAACTTCAAGCATGAGCTTGCTAGTTTCTTTGGCGTAGAGTTGTACTGCTGAGCTTCCATCGCCATCAGGCTCCCTCTCAAAGTGCTCATTGGCAGCAGCAAAGCAAGTGTCTTCGATTCGTTTTGCATTCTGATTGGCTTCTTCAGGAGTCAGTAGGCCATATTTTCGAGAAAAGATAGATTCAGTGGAGAGGTTCTTGGTCATTCGCTCCACAAGCTTCTGCCTAGTACTCTCGCTTGGGGGCCACAGCTTGATGGAAAGGGCCCGAGGCTGGAAATTTTGAGCTGAAGTGGTCTCCATTGGAGATGCTGCCTAAGTGATAATGGGATGTAAGTGCATGATTCGCCATAACGATAAACATACAAACCAAAATCAGTAAAACAGCCAGATATGGAAGAAATTGATGAAACTTATGTGGAAAAGCATTAATAACAAGCACTTCCGAGAGGTGAAAACAGAAGGAAGGTAGATGATGCTAGAGTTGTCATATTGTAAGCATGTCAACACATTGACTGATCCTTTGACATAGAAAAGATGAGTTACATCAACGTACATGATGCTCGTTGTGCTGTTATATGTAGGAATTTCCCCTGATAAAAAATTGATGTCGACAGGACCAGACATGACAATTGTACTCATCCATGTTACAGAGTTAATGTTTAAACCTAAGTTTACCTCAAAATCACGCACAAAATGAAGAATGATATATTCTTTTGACAGAATTTTCATACGTCATTTTGCAGTTTTAACCTCTTCTGGATGTGAATATATTTATATGCCATATATATTTGTACTTTTTTATAAAGAAAAAGAATTGAGGGGCTCAAACAACCCCCCCCCCCCCTCCAAAAAAGGCCATGCCCACATTCACCCAAAAGAGGTTGTTTACAAAGTGATAGCTAATCCCCCAACTCCAAACGAAAACCCTCATATTGTTGTAAATATTAGAGGTTTAATACCGCGTCCAACACTCCATGTTCATGCCAAAATACGACACTCGTTTATGTGCCTATCAATCACAATGGTTGTAATATTTACTATAGTTCAGATTACATGGCTCTCTCTCATAAGCTCTCCCATATCTGTCTTAACAATTAACATAAGGAAAAGAAGAAAAAGTTGTATTAACAGGACATGAAGAGTGTCCCCACAAACGAGGAAAACATATACCAATTCCAATGTATTGATGTAAACAAGTGTTCTTCATGTTTTTTTAGGGTGAAAAAAACACTCATAGCACCATAGAACCTCCAGTAAAGAGAGCAAGTATCCTCTGAACTTAATGAAAGATTCTCCTACTATACACATGGATTATAACAAGCCTTAATTTTTTAATGTAGCCTCTGTGCGTCATGAACTCAAGCACTCATGTATAAACTAAAAATAAAACCTTCCACACAGTGGATAGGGAAATTGAAGCTCATGATCTCCCACGAGGAAAGAAAGTGGTAAAATCATCTGAGGAGAACTTGCTTGGTGTGTACTTCATGGATTATGTATGAAAGTTCAGGGTTCGACACAAGTTGGAAGTAGAGGGACAAATGAAAGCAAGTAAAGGTCATTACATCACGAGCATATCAAGAAACAAGGTACTAGATAAAGTAACAAAATTACACAAATCATTTGAGGTGATCTACTGGGTTAGAATAGCATTTACTCAATTTGTATTATGTACTGTTTCCGGCTCTATTTGACAATTTTGTAAACATTGTGAAAGCGGTTATGCGCTTCCCTACTGTTCAGATTATATGGCTACCTCTCATAAAGATCTCCCAGAAAAACTTAACAATTAATCTAATAAAAAGGGGAAAATGCGATAATATAAATGTACTGAAAACTGAAAATTTCCTTCTAGTATGATACATAATATCATTTACTTATCATGAATATCCTAAATATCCTAGTTCCAACAAAACCCATTGCATCAAGAAAATTGCTAAGCAATAGAATTATGTGAACCCAGTACGTTCCAATCAATATGGCTCCTATAATATTGAGTTCGATTGCGGGCGGGTTATCAAAAAAAAAAAAAAACACGAAGCACTAGATTAAGCAAAGCACAGTTACACAAAATTTTGGTTGAGATCTGTTATTTCTTCATTATCAGTTATTAATAGACTATCTAGACCGATCTCAAATGCAAAAGGAAAAACTAGTCGGCAAGAAATTAAGCCAAAGAAATTTCTAGGGCATCGCTGAAAACGGTAGATAGAACAAAAAAGATTAAAACTTTACCTTTACAAGAGGCGATCGACGTCGCGATCGAAGACGGGGTGAACCAGTGACGTCTTCTAGGGCAAAAGAGAGCGAATCAAAGATCTAACCTAACGCGATCCCATTTTTAGGGCAAATATGACGGGTTTGAACAAGGGTTTTATCGGGTCCGACCCGACTTCTTATAAAACCCCGAATATTTAAAAGAAGGGTTTTTGCATCCCTCTCCTCTCACAGTCACACCTAAACGAGCGAAATTGACCTCTTGTTGCCTCCACATTATCGAGGGAAAAAAGGTTTACCATTTAGCTTAAAACTTTACCGTGTATCTAATAATTCAGAAGAAACAATATAGCAAGTTGTAAGAAAAATATAGCAATTTACAGTATATATATCAAATTGTTGAAATACATAATGAATTTAAATTTAATTCGGTGGTGTATTTCGTGACTAAGGGTAATTTTAGAAGTGGGTGGGTTTGAAAGTAAATAAGGGGCAATGCTTTGGGTTTATAGGCAGAAAACCCTTTTCGTAACTTGCGGTGTCGTGATATTAGTATGAAAAGGGACTAAAAAACAACGGTTTAAATATTTAGTTTAAAAATACATTGCATCTATATCTATATATCAAGTAACGATAAAATAAAGCAGCTTAGGGACAAAAAAAAAACTGTTTAAATATTTGGTTTAAAAATACACTGTATTTATATAGCAAGTAACAATAAAATATAGGTTTTTTCAATATTAGTCCCTTAAATCTGCCATATTTTGAATTAGTCCCCCAAATCATTGAAATTGCTATTAGGTCCCTAAATTCTTAAGCGAAATTAGTCCCTCAAATCATTGAAAATTGCTATTATATCTCTTAAGAATATATCTCTCAATTCTTAAGTTATTAGTCTCTTCAATCAAGAGTAAACTCATCAATTAGAAGGAATTAGGACTAGTTTGGTATTGCTTTTTTAGGGTGCTTCTACTTAGTTTTTCAACAAGCAGCAATAATGATGTTTGGTGAAAACATTTTTGTCATGCTTATTAAAACAACTCCTACTTCTAAGTGGGGTATTTTTGGAAATAATTTGATGATACTTTTAAAATCAGCTTCTAGTGTTTTATTTTTCTATGATATATTCATTGTATCTTTTAATAATTATCATTAAGTACAATTCTACCAAACACCTTAACTATTTTTTAAAGTAATTTTTTATATTTGATTACCAAACTGCTACTTTCAACAGCTTATATAAGTTGCTTTTATAAGCAACTTATATAAGCTCTAATAATACCAGACTAGTCCTTATCCATTAAATCATCGAAGTTTTCATGAGATTCCCCAATTCTCATAGTTTGTTTCAAAATAATCATTTTAATTGATAATTTTACAATTGATTTGAGGGACTAATTTCAAAATAACATAAAATTAGGGACCTAATAGCAATTTCAATAATTTGAAAAATTAGGGACCTAATAGCAATTTCAATAATTTGAAGGATTAATTTCAAAATAACTGAAGAACTAGGGGACCTAATAGCAATTTTAATGATTTGAGGGACTGATTCAAAATATGGTAGATTTAATGGACTATATTGGAAAAATCCTGAAATATAATAACTTATACTATGTATCAAAGCGTTGAAATACAAATTGGTTTAAAATTAATTTCATGGAGTATTTTGTGTTTTAGAGTTATTTTAAAGGCAAATGGGTTTAAAAGTAAATGCGGGTAAAATTTTAGGTTTATAGAAAAAAATCGTTGGTAAATTGAGTGGGTTAATAATTAAAGAGGGTCTTTAGTTAATGAGCAAAAAACTCATCTGTAATTCATAATGACATGCCATTTGTTGTAAAAAAATGACATGGCTTTGTATTTTGGGTCTAAGAGTGATTTGGAAGTGAGTGGTTCTAAAAATATATGAGGGTTAAAACTTTGAATTTATAGGTAAAAAATCATAGTAAAATTTTGAAAGTGGGTGAAATTGAAAACAAATATGGTAGAGCTGTGGGTTCACAGGCAAGAATCATAGCTTTGATGTGGGGCGGTTCAAAAACGAATGAAACAATACTTTAGGCTTAGAAGCAAAAAACAAGAAAAAAAATCTTTTGAGTTAATGGGGGTGTTCTGCAGCTTTGAACAGTGCATAACTACAATACAACACCCAATTGTTTTAGGGAGTGTTTGTTTCAACTATTTTTTGGGATATAGGTGGGATATGGATGAAAAAGTTGGTTTTTGGGGGTTTTAGAATTCCTTAACCCATGTTTGTTTCTAAAATTTTTTTGGGATATAAGATCCCAAAATAATTAAATAGTAATTGATTTTGGCATTTAGCAAATCCTCTCCTTGAGAGAGGATGTGGGCAAAATTTCTGACAAATTGAGGCCAGCTCAGCTCTAATGTTGTTGAAATCCCGAAACTTCACCCGTGCCTTCCCAACCCTAGACTCACCGCCTCCTCCATTTCCCGCTGCCATTTTCGCTTCCCTCCTCTTTTACCCGCCTCCTCCATTACCCGCCTCCTCTTTTGCTCGCCTCCTCCATTTCACCGCCTCCTCCATTTCCACTGCCGATTTGATTTGCAAGACGATTTGGGGATTTTTTTCAGTTTCGGTGTTTCTAGGGTTCGAGGCGTTTCTTTCAGACCGCGCAGGTAAATCTCCAACCCGAATTGGTTTTTCTATGGTTTCCAGGCAATTCTTTTAGTCCATGATTTGATAAAGTGCTAGGGTTTCTAGGGTTTTTTGAGTTGTCGAATTGGGATGTTTTTGATCATTTCTATTTTGCTTGATTAACCCTGCAAGCATGAACATTTTCCCTTCTCTGTATTATTGGTAACACAGAGGGGCGAAAAATTAGGGTTAGGGTTTGAGAGAGAGCGAAAATGAGAGAAATAATAAAATCCTGCATTGCATGTTGATCTATGTCGGTATCAGTAAAAGCTCAACGTGCATAAAAGCTTAAACTGATAATACAAAACCATTTTCTTCATGGCTCACATGAGAGGGATTTTTTTTAAGATCCAGGGAAAATGCCATGAATTTTGGTGTCTGAAATTAGAGACCCACTTCTGAATTGCTTAAAAGATCATTCATAATAAAATCCTTAGTCTTAAGTTAACAATCATCAACCAGCTGGGTAAGATTTTGTTAACCTGATGAATGCATACATAGTGATCAATACAGGTTGAGTGAATGAGACTCAAACATCCAAGGAGTACTGTTGTAAATAATGAACTTAGACAAGTCCCTTTACATACACAAATGAAGCTCAAGCACCTCAACACTCAAAGTCCTCAATCTTTCCAATGAGAAGACACCAGAGAGGAGCTTGAGAATCACAAGGCTGCCTAGAGAGAAAGAGAGAGAACTCTTCAAACAACTTGGAGAAGTAAAGCTCTCTCCTTCCATTTGGATCACACATGAGAGAAAAAAGAGCGCGAATTCAAGGCATAAATCCAGATACACAACCGCCTTTTAATCACTTTAAAACCCGATTGAGCCTCCTTCGATTTATTTTCAGCTAAGTCTTTATTTGATATTTGCATTTCATGTCCTTTTCTTGGCAATTATTTCTTGCTTGAGAAACAAATTCAGAGCTTGATATTTAAAAGACACCTTTCTCTGCTTTCTTTGATTAAACTTCTGAAGCAATCGAAGATGTGGGGATCGGCGAGCAGTTCCAAGGTAGCCAAAGGTGTGTTCTTTTATTTGTTCATTTATTTCCTTTCTAACTCTATATGGAGCTCTCTCTCTCATTAGTGTTCATATGCTTATCTGATCAATATCATGCACCAATTTGATGATTGTACCTTTTAATCCTTACATATATACATAACTCAAATAAGGCGATAGTTCAACAAATTCGACACTTCCATCTCCTGAACATATAAACTCAATGTCATGTATATTTCTTAAAGTTCAAATTATAAGCCAATACTTCTATAAACTGATAAAAAAATGTAACACTGGTCGATAATTTTGATCTTTTTAGTTCTGTCATTGATTGTCTATGTAGAAACATAACTCAAATATCAGTTGATACATTAACTGCGTATATTGATAGTTTTTCATAAGAAACACCTATGGTGGAAAATAATGATATATGTTGAGAAAATGAAACTTCTAAGTTTCCATCTCTTAAACATATAAACTTCATAACTCTATTTCAGATGAGGACAATTTTTCAGACAATCTACACAAAAGCTTCAGTGTGAACGAGGAGTACCTTCACACATTCAGGACTCAATCCTATGTCGAATTCTTCACAAAAGCCCAACTACTTGTCAACGAGCCATTACCAAGCTCTCCTAGATCGAGCATCAACAAACTGGAAATCCTTCTTGAGCCAGAGCAACACATTATACCTCCATTCCTCGAATCATTCTCCCAGAACTCATCAAACCTCAAACTCCTCATGCTTCATTACTTCGAAACCAGTGCTCAAGCCTCAAGATTCTGCAGCAAACTATTAAGAAGGATCAATGAGACTCAAACCAATTTCAACGTCCTACAAAGAATTCTCGGTTACTCATCAGAGCAATACAAATCAGCAATCGCAGAGCTTGATTCCTTCTCTCTATTAAGAAACCCATTTGCTGAACCAAACCCCGGAGATTTCAAACAAATCTGCGATAATTTCTCCTCTATACTCAACTGTCTCAAATCAAAGAGGAAGAAAACAACAAGGAGAATTAAGCTGATAGAGTTCATCAAGAAGGCCTCAGGTGTTTGTGTAACAGTGGCTTGCTGTGTTTGCGCAGTTATAGCCATTGGCATTGCAATACACTCAATCTCTGGACTTGTTATAGGTCCAGCTCTTATGAGTCTCTCTCCAAATCAATTGAAGAATAAGTTTTCATGCTTAAATTGCTTCAAGTGTAAATATTTGAGGAAGCTAAGGAAGCGCATTGATGTCGCGGCGAAAGGGACTTATATACTGAACAGAGATTTTGATACAGTGAGCAGAATTGTGGCTAGGCTTCATGATGAGATTGAGCACATGAAGGAGATGATAAGGTTTTCATTGGAGAGGAGGGAGGAGAAGTTTCCTCTTGAAGAGGTTGTGAAAGAGCTAAGGAAGAATGGGAGAGGGTTTAAGAGGCAAGTGGAGGAGCTTGAGGAGCATGTTTGCTTGTGCCTTGTTACTATTAATAGAGCTAGGGTTTTAGTGATCAAGGAGATGATGTCTAAACCCTAGTTGGATTAGCTAGTTTTTGATGATGTGATAGGCTAGCTTGTATATAAGTTTTATATTCTTGATTTATTGGGGAATGTACATAAGTTACAATTCTTAAGAGAAGTCCTTGTATTGTAAAAAGGGATTCATGTGAAATGTAATATTAGAAGATATTTATGAGATATGATAAATTATAGAGTGAAAAAAAGAAAGGAATTATACTTAGTTTAGTTAAAATTGTGTTTGGCAATTTCAAAACAAGATTGAAACAAGAGTCGCTTTTACTTTACCTAGGCTAGTGTTGGTTCATGTAGAGATTGATCCTTCGAAAAAAAATTATAGTTTAAATGCTAAAATTTGAACTAAAAAAATTAATTTAAATTTGGCTCAAGTTTCACCAAAATTAAAACACGTTTTTAGACCATACTCGTATCCACTAAAACTAATTCGTTGCTTGACACGCCCTGGTGCATTCAAGCCAAGCTATTTGAATCTACAATGAAACAATATAATAAATGGTTATGCTATCAGATTCAGATACATTTTGTTGTAGATAGAGATGCTCAACTTCTAATCATAATCATCTATTATTTAACGAGTAATTATGATTCTCTTGAGTAGATATATAGATGAACGTCATTATCATATTTGTATGTTTTGTGTTATTCGTTTCTTAAATACGAACCTCTCTACTAGTAAATGAGAACTAGGGAGAACTTCTTGGGCCTTAGTGGGCTAACTTGGGTTCATTGAAAAGACCGTTTGTGACCCAAACATGGAAATTCAGGCCTGCCATTGATGGGCCCACAGCTAAGACGCAAAGGCGTTTACGATTTTGGCGCCGATTTTGGGGCTTTGAAGAAAATGTTAGGGTTTCATCTCCATCGGTTCTAGGTCTTCAAGAAATAATCGAAGATCCTCATCAGAAAGGTAAGCGGAAGCTAGGGTTCTTCTTTCTTTGCTGATTACGTAATATAGTACGAAATCACTGCGTAAAATTGAAAATTTCAATGTGCGAATTTGACAGAGAACCGAAAGTTTCGCGATTTCGTATCCAGAGAATTAGACAATTGCATCGTATTTCGTTCAATGCTGTATGTGGCTGGAATCGTAACAGGCATTGCACTCATAAGGTTAGTTTTTGCTTAATTACGTGTTTGTGTATGATATTCTCATAATCGTAGAGAAGATTATTGAATTAAACCCTAAATCTTCTCTAAATTCATTTGTTATGCTATTAATTTATGGAGATTAGGTTTTTTAAAGGATTTTTTAAGCCGGGGTGCGAAAGAGGGAGCAGAGTCCCATCGGTGATTTTTTATTGGGGTTAGGAGTTTAATGAGGATCAAGAGCGCGGCATTCTCATGACGGGATAAATGTTAGAGAAGAGAGATCGTTAAGAGGAACCCATTGGCTTCTCTCTCTAATTATTCATTAAAAATAAACAAATTATACCTCATTTAACAATTTATAATCTTAATTGGCATTGTTTGACCATGTTCCCAATCCCTTTTTCAAGTTTTGGCGCATGTTAGATCAACAAAATAAAATTTTATCACTTTTCTGAACCAGGTTTTAGAAAGCGGGTTAATTCACTGGGGTAGTCCACTCCAGCTCAGTAATAAACTTATCATATAGTTTCCAGGAAATTACTTGGTCGTTAGTGAGCTTGGACAGGTGAAGCAGGTGGTTCTGGGTCCCATTTTCACAGTATTGGTCTATTCTCCATTTCTCCATATCCCTGATCTTGCTATCTTGAATTCAAGTTGTGCTGTATATTCCTTTTTAGCTTATTGCTTTCCAGATTATTCTTTTGTATCATATGGATTGGGCAATCTCCTCCGGACGATTTGTATATAATCTCTTTTCGATTTTTTTCCTTCTAGTTGGAACAATAGAAAGCAGGCAGATTAATATTGTCACATAAGCGCTTCTTACTATTAACATACATCACTTCATGAAGAGTTTGATAATCCATCACATAATGCATTAGTTTTTTAAATGGTTACATGTCTTACAACTTCGACCGTCTTTCTTGAGTACTCTGATATCCCTCCACCTAGACTCCATGTAATGAGTTTCGTCTATCTGGCCATATACTGCAGACTTGAAATAGTAGGCATTTGGGCCATTGCCGTCTGTCTCTACCTTTTGTACACCATCAACGAACACAGCTATCTTATTGGCATCCACATCATGTATCACATTTATCCCCATCCACCTGCCATATATATTTAGTTCCACTAAATTACTGAGGTAGAATTCAATTGACCATTTACAACCACGAGCATTAGCATAGTAGCTGGATATGTAGTGCGACTAATCTGCACAATCGACGAACCGCTAGTGCCTTTCGGCAGAAAGCCATAACCTTCAAATTGCCGTGACACACCTGATGAATAGTCATATCCCCGCACCAAACTAAAGACGGGAATTAGGAATTTTCCATATCTATTTATCAATCTAATTCTAGTGAAAGAAGTTGGGTTAAAACTACTTTCTTCAAAGAGTATCAGAAATTACACGTATGCGGATTTGGTTTTGTATGGGTGGTTGGGTTGAAAGGCTTGTCAGTTGAATACACCCAGAGCTTGTGTCCTCCATCAATGTTGATGTACCTATCACTCAGATTTAAGATTGTATGGCCATTTAGATTGCATGACCAGAAAGAACTGGCTTTGTTTTTTAGCCTTATCCTTATTCTGGTTCTTGCACTATAAAACGATTACTTGATGCTTATATATTTCAATGGAAGAAGGGTTTGCCTTCTTTGTAAGATATGTTAACATGGTTCAGTTTTTAGCTCAACCACAATGATATTTTGACATACATTTTCTCTAGGAGAATTTTTTAAAAAAGGACCATTTTTAAAAAATAATTAGCAAAAGCGACCGTTTCCATAAATAATTTGCAAAATCGACCTCTTTTTGGCCACGTCATCAAGACTGGTAAAAAAGAGGTCGATTTTGCAAAATGTCATCTTCAACTATACACAGGACTACTAGTCCCATATAATTAGCCAACGCTAATCAAGAGATTATATTACTCTTTAAAATACCCGGGACTATTAGTCCTGTATATATAAAAGATAGCTCAATTCCAGCACCCTCTCCCTCATCCTCCTAACCCTCGTCCGCGGAATTGCCTCCCCATTGAAAACCACATCCTCTTTGGGTATAAACACTGAGAACTCCTCATACTTCTTTTTGGGCAAATGCCAACCGTATTGATTCCCGGCCGAGATCTCTTCAAAGAAGACCGGGATGCAACCGGCGAGAACGCCATCGAGGCAGGGGAGGATGGCAGGGGGAAGGAGGTGGAGTAGGGAACATCGTGCTCCTACCAGGGCCAGGCGTGGGACTCGATGGTGAGGATGAAGTGAGGGATCTGGAGGAAGGAGGTGCCCCAGAGGGGAGGGTCAGTGGCAGGGTCCTAGGGGAGGTCCCAAGCGGGTTGGCCAGAGACGAGGAGGAGGTCGTCGACGAGGCGGTGGAGGTCGAGGTGACGGTGGGGGTTGAGGTCGTGGGAGGAGGAGAAGTTGAAGAGGGAGAGGGAGAAGAGGAAGGTGAGGGCGGAGAGGGAGGAGTAGAAGGGGAGGCAGACGACGACGGCGGAGGAGGGGGAGGAGGTCAAACTAGGGTGCTCGAGGAGGCGGCGGTGGAAGAGGGGCTCGAGGGAGAGGAGGGGGTTGGTGAGGAACCGGGAAGAGGAGCGGAAAGGCCGTGGTTGGAGAGGTATGGCAGAACGAGGACGAGCTATAGAGCGGGAACGAAGTGGGCGAGCAGCTTTGGAGGAGGTCGGTGTTGAAGCGGGACGGGAGGGGGAGGATGTGGATCCATCGACCGCTGCAGTCTTTTTTTAATTATTGCTGTTGGTAATTATGAATTGCTAAACATCCAGGACTAGTAGTCCCGGGTATTTTAAATATGTTATTTTGCAAAATCGACCTTTTTTTGGCCAACCATGATGACGTGGCCAAAAAAAGATCGATTTTGCTAAATATTTAATAAAATGGTTGATTTTGCTAATTATTTTCTAAAATTGGTCTCTTTCAAAAAATACTCCATTTCTCTATCCCATATCTTCAATCAAAATATATGCTTTTTATGTGTACAAAATCTGATTTATTTTACTGGAGAGGGTAGAAAGAGTAAAATAAATTTTTTGTGTACAAAGTAAAATATACTGAATAAATATGCTCTGGTGATTTCAAAATAAAATACAATGTGTACCTTCATTTTGAGAAAGTAAATAAAATATGCCCCTGCGATCTACATGCAACAAAGTTCAAGATTTTGGATTTACCACTTGTGCAGATTTTTACCACAAGGTTATATTATAATAACATTTTGATTGCTACTCTATAAATTCTTTTACCAGGATTGGAACCCCTGTTTGGTTTACTCTGTTAGTTCACCCAGACTACATATGAATCATCCTTTATTTGGTTTCAAGAAATATGCAGTTCTTTGATCGTCAAGATAGGCTGATCTAGGTTTGAAACACTGGTCCATGCTCCATGCCTCTCATATAGCTAACTTGTCCAGCTGTTGTTATATTTTCCTTTCCAGTCTCTTGTTTCATATTTTCTTTTTTTGTCATTCTAATAAGGCAATATATTCGGACTCCTCCAGAAAATCTGTATGTGTGTTCCATTTGAATCTCTTTTATATAGTTAAATATATTTTTGCCTCGTGGAAGCTAAGAAAGTAGGCTGTTTGGTGCAATACATAAGTGTTTCTTATTAATAACTAGGATACACGTGTTTCTTTAACATACATTAATTCATGAAGAGTTTGATCTTCCATCATATAATGATGGTTTAAATTATTGTCTTATAACTTCACCCATCCTTCTTGAGCACTTTGATATCTCTCCACCTTGATTCCATGTAATGAGCTTCATCCCTCTGGGCA
>JBAKGM010000326.1:16033899-16050675 GCA_037177215.1 Asparagus racemosus | reverse complement strand
ATTTGAGTTTGAAACAAACAAAACATTACAAATTTTAGTATTTGGGATCCCAAAAAATTGATGAAACAAACAAAGTTATGGAATCCCAAAACATCATAAAAAATTTATGGATTTGAAATCCTAATGTGAAATCCATATCCATAAATTTTGGGATTTGAAACAAACACCCCCTTAGTGTAGATAGAAATCAGCAAATATATAGATTTGAGGGGAAATCTACAAATAGGGTAGAAGTTAAGGGTATATACGCAAAATCTTATTTCTGTTAAGGAGAAGTATTTTCTTTTTTAAGTTCTATTATCTGTTTGAAACTATTGGTGTTGCATAAGAGGATATTCTAGCTCAATTTCAAAGAGTGTATCAATAAGTTAGCAAACATTCACATTTAGGGTTAACTATACAAATAACATAGATTTTGAGTTATATAGGTTAAAAACCCCTAAAAGGAAAATTTTCGCTTAAAAACCTACTTTATGAATTTATTTCTCTACTTATTCATTTTTTAAAGAACGGAACCTCCATGAAGAGGCTCCAGCCTAAAACCTACTTTATGATTATTTTTAGACCAAACTCTCATTGAAAGAAGGTAGGTGATTTCATCAAAAAAGGGGGAATAGATGCTAAGTCTCACAAAAATTAAGAAAACTCTTTTAACTTAATCTATTTGTTACAAAAAAATATTGTATCTAATTGCTCATATTTTTGGTTAGATGAGGATTACCCTAAGTGTCTTCTAATCACTTTTATGAATAAATTGCAAGTAGTATCTTAGCTTTAATAATACTTATGTCACTTTATCAAATTGTGATCAATAATTTTAGAAGAATAAATTATATGTAATTCTCTCTCTCACAAATTAGAAGATGATAAAGAACTAACACAATTCTTTTTAAAATGAATCTAAAAGAGCTTGTTTAGTTTTTATGATGTTGTATCGTCCACACTCAAATTCAAATATATATATATTCTGCTTAATGTATGTATAAAAAGAGTAATTGTTGATGCGTTTACATTGCTAGACCAGATTAAAAAAAAAAACAATCTAATCCACGATAGTATCCAAGATCGTAGGAGCAACATTGGAAACTTCTGACTGTCCAGATCACCTGTAACGAGTTAAGCCTAGAAGTTATGGTATTATTAATCCATTTATTATTCCAAGGGCTTAGGCTTCTAACCAAACACATCATTTGGTCGGATTACAAATGTTGGGCCTTTAAACCCATTTACCCAAATAAACTTCGAAGTCAAAGTACCATTGAACCCCGATTGCCTACAAAGCCAACCCAATAATTTTAAATTCGAACTCTAAATTATGGAAAGCCCCTAATTCTCTTTCCCCACCTTGAATCCTTCAGCTTCACAATTCGAAATTTACAACAAAGAAGCGATCAAGTTTTATAATCTCAGCTTTTTTTCGTTCGATCAATCAATTTGAGAGACTGAAATGAGGTATGATTCCAGAGAAATTTTCTCTCAGTAAAGTTTCCACCTTTTCCATCTTTTGTTGACTATTTAGTTACAAAGATAATTACATGTGCTATTATTGCAACCAAATGCTTATTAATTAGTGCCCAGAGTCTATATTGTTAAATTTGTGACTAAGTATTCATTGATTATTGCTCATATGTTTGATTTAACAAGGTTTTAAAGGGGGCGTACTTATAATGTTGTTTAAGAAATTACACATACATGGAGGTTCATTACTTGAAATCGGTTGATGATACCAGTACCAGGTGTGTTGAGTGCTTGATTTCATGTGGAAAATATATTACCTTCCGCTGTGACACCCGACATTATTCAATTGCATGGGCATTTTGAATTGGACATGAAATTTCAGCATACTATCCGACATTTTGGATATTGATGACAAATAATAACGTTCGGTATAACGATGATAAACATAATGAATATTTTTTCTTTTTCAAGTATTCTCTGATTAAGAGGTTTAAATAGACTGCAAGCTCTTTGTATACTTAATTATATGGCGCTGTTTCCTCATGCATCCTTAGTGTCTTAGTGTCTACCGGGGTCTAAGACCCGGCCCGTACATAGTGTGCTTTTATTCGATGAGCCTATGACCAGTCTCTCACTTTTGCACTTTAACTTTCACATACTGGTATGTTTTTTTGTTCCTTCAACATTTACATGTTCTTTGCTTCTATAATAATTTCTGACACAGAACCATGCGAAAGGAATAGATCCTATGTGAACCATTTGTATATACATCTAGGAAATTTATATCTGAGTCAAATGCTTATCATTCATCTATCTATGATGATACTTTATGTTTGCATGAAAAACAAAAATGCTGTCATGTTAAGTCACAAAAAAAACCACTTAATCAACATATTATTTCAAGAGCTATTATCCTCGATGCCATATACTGAATCCTAGCATTGCATAATAGTTTAAGTGTTTTAAGCTTTTTTTATTGCAATAGAAGTTTTGTTCAACCTTTTAGAGTGTGCCACCTACATAAAAACTTTTGCTCCGCTGCTGGCATTACATCAAACCATATGAAAATATATAATTGCATAATGCCTTTGTTGAATTTCTATTTTAAAATTATGCAGTTCTAATGCTGGTTCTCTGAGCAGGAGGCACTGAGCAGGAGGCATTTAAATTTTATGTAGCTTTCAAGTCGCTCTTAATAGAGAAAAATTACAACTTTTCCTAAAAATTAAACTATTATATATTTAGATTTGGACAAGCACAGGGTTAATCTTTAAACTTCTGAAACAAAGTTTTTCATAGAAAAACCTTTTATAACAATAAATCAGGTAATTTCGTAATAAGAGTCCTGGAAAAATATGCAAACACGTTTTGCACAAAAGCTATTTCTCAAGGTTTTTCTTTTACAGTTTCAGAATAAAAAAAGTACTGTATAAACATTAAACAGTGATTAACATACAGTCACACACTCAAGATGTTATGTTTTTTAACCTGAAGTTTCATGTAAAACGTAAAATTTCTAGTTAAGGTACTTTTCAAAAACAAGGTTCTTATTGGCAATATATATGGTAGTTTAGGACATAGAAAATCAATTATATACACATGCGCAAACACACACACACACATTTATATTTATGTGGCTCAGGTTCTTTCTGATAGCCACAGGTAGCCTACATTCTGGGTGATTCCTCCATTGTAGCTGATGAGTAACCTCTCACAGTCTCACTTAAACAAAATTTTTAAACATATTAAGTACTTACTTTTGTATGAAAAAAAAAGTTTTAATTTTACTTATCCAAAGTACTGTGCACTTCAAATTGAGATAAAGGATGCATGCCTGGCTGGTCGATTTTGGTAGGCTTTGTACTGGTAGTAGGAATAGGGTTCCCAATGTACTCTTTGGTTTGTTTTGCTCCTTAAATGAGGGCAGTTTCCAATAACATTTCCTTTTAACTTACTTCTCAATAATGAGTTTTCTTGAATCACTAAACTTTGAAAGGTTGCACGAGCTTAAATTGTGAAATTAGAAAGAGTATTGGAAGTTTCGCATATGTATCATGTAAATGGAAGTTTCTCTACACCCTAAGTTGCACAAGTTTGGGTACAGGTGCTGGTATGGGACACGGCAAATTTGTATAAGGTAGTGTATGGGGACATGACTAAAACTCATGGGATAAAATTATAATTCTAATATATATGTAAACGACCCTTTGAAATCATAGTTCTTAAGCTTGAAACGAACTCAACTCTTATGCAATAAGTTACAGAAATGAAAGTGAAGTGTGGATATATATCCACTAAGTGTATGACGAGTGTTTTAAATTAAACATGCATAGTATAATTGAGTACATGTCCGAATAAATATATGCATATATTTTAGGAGTGTCCAAGAAGTGTTGGGTACGGGTACGGCTATGACACGTGTTGGGTACGGGTACGGCTCTATATTACAAGTACCCAGGTAAGATAGTCTATACCTATCCACCAACTAGCTATCAGGGTTTTATGGCTTGTAAGTAAGCTCCTCATATTTATCATGGCAGGAAATTTAGGCTGATCGTAGAGGATTGAAGTCAGGCAGAGCGCTGGGCATAAATCCTTGGCAAGCCAATTACTTGCCATGTTGAGGCAGCTGAAACATTGCCATATTCTGTAATTTTTTGTTCCTTCTTTTCTATCCTTCTTCTCTCCCAGTTAACATTTCTCTTATCCTTATGAATCAATAGAGAAAATTAGAAATTTTGGGCTGTCCTATTCCTAGACTAGCCATGGCCCCATAATCCTATCTTATATTCTTAGTAGGAATTACTAATTCTATTACTTTACCTAAACCAATATGTTCTATACTTATATTCCTTCTTTGAAGTAAAGCTGGGTCACCAGTATCAGTCCATTGGATCATTTTGAATAATTGAAACCCATAAATCAAGGGGTTTGCTATATAGGGAATTTAATGAATAATATAAATTGAGTATCAATGTTCAATATTTCACTATAAATACTTAAATAATTCCACAATTCATTATTCATAAGCATGCCAAATAGATTACAATATTGCAGGTCATGTATCCATTGTTTTCTGTAGGTTGCCATGACTCTCTTCCTCTTTGTCTTTTTATGGTTTTAGAAAGCGTCAATACCAAAGCCTTTGTTACTTCATGTCTTTGCTTTGCAGCAAATGCTTACAAGATTATGGTAGTGACACTAGCTTCATAGTTTGCATCCTTCTCTCTTATCTATCGAATATCTAAGTAAGGCTGCTAGTAAGTATGACAGTCTTCTGATTTCATCAATTTGTTTCTTTCAGTACAAGAATTTTCCCTTCTGTTTTTCATATTTCAACAAAAGGCTATGAGTTTATATCCGCTTAGTCCTTGCATGGATGTTCATAGTCTCGCTCCTTATCCCAACTAACCAGCAGTTGGTTGGCCCACGTAACAGATGATGATATTTCTATCTATATGACTGCTTGCTCTCCTCTCGAGCACTCTCTTGGGTCAGCTGTTTAGACTATCCTTTCTGTTTTCAGGAAATAATGCTGAAGTATATGGCATATATCTGGTGCTGGAGGCATGGATTCAGGCACTGTCACAGATATGACATAAGTTGGACAGATAGACATGGAATCCGTAAAAGGTAATGCACAACAACACCACAAATAAGTAATGTGCATGTACGAGGAGAGATTACATAAATTCATTTACATATTCCTCGAAGAAATGCTTGTATACACGTAGCTCTATTTGTGTCCCCGCTTGTGAGCGCTTGTGGACATCTGCACTCATGTAACATCATGCATGTACACTTTTCTGTGTTCTACTAATAGAATACAACCTGATGTTTTTATTTACAGTTAAGACTCTGAATTTGAAATATGCGTTAACTCTTTATCTTTCTATAAACTAACCAAATGTGTCACACATCTAATGTGAATATTTTTGACCATCTAATGTGAATATTTTAGACTTAATAATTTTTTACAGTGGTTTTTAATCACTTGTGTCACACCTGGGGCCGCAAGCCTGCTGGCGTGGTGTAAGTCAAGGGACCCACTAAGTGCAACTCATTGTTTTGGCTTAGTATACTGCCAAAAAGTCTAGCCAAAGTTGCACTTGAACCCCATGACTATCTATTTAAACCTCTAAATTTACTTTGTTTTCCTGATGTGGGACTATACAATGGGGGCATCATAACATGAGAACTTGATACATGTTTTTGAAAGGAGGAAATCTGGAAGACTATCAAGTCCTATCGATGTAAAATGAAAATAAAAATGATGTGTTTCATTTATTACGAAAATCATCCTTACGATCCTGTTGGTTCCCCACATGTAAAAGAAAACCTAGAGCCCATTGCTAAAATATTAACCCATCTTCCTTCCTAGCTCCTAAGAAAAAAAAGAAACAAAAAGCTGTAGACGGCATTTGTCCCCCTTCTGGAGGTTGATTGTTTACACCCATTATACTTTTCCTTTTTCTTATTTTCTGAAGTTAATTTGCTTCTAGATGTAGAGTCCCTGACTCCCTTCTATTATCCACCCTTTGTAGGGGTTGCTTTGTTCTGTAATTTTCATTTCCTCCATAAAAGGATGACAGTATTGTTCTTCATCTCAAAAAAGGAAAACTAGAAGGGGGAAAAAAGAGAGAAAAGATGGAAAGAAAGAAAAAGATTAAAAGAAAAAAGCTTGATTAGAGGCTTATAATTTTCTTCAGTAAAAATTTATTTCCCCATCTGCGTATCCTTTTCTTTGTTATTGTTAAGTCAAAGCTGAAACAACTTGCAAATTTTATTATTTACTTTTTTGTTTTCAATTTTCTGCATGTGTAGACTTCTGCCATCAAATATCATTAGCACCATTCACCAGTTTTGACCATAGATAATTTTCTTAAGTTGGAGACTTAGTTTAGTTTTACTCTTTTCCTTTTTATTATCTTTGCTGACTTGTGTCTCCCCAGTTATGGTACTTTCGCCTGCAAGAGAAAAGAAATGTAGTAGTATTCAGCGTCTTAGGTTCCTCACAGGATGTCAAGTGATACTGCTTTGCACCTTGGTTTGTAGGCTTAAGATGGAATTTTAAGAGGATCCTTGACTTTTCAGGGTTTTGACTTATAACTAAATTCTAAGTATATGATTTTCTAAAGAAAGTGACAAATATCACAGAGGCTTTGTGTATCATGTTTTCATCTTGAGCAGCAATTTGACTATGGAAAAGAAAATACTGTTCTTGTCTGAAGGTCTACACGTTCCCTTTTCATGTCCTCATTGAGATTCATTTGGTCTTTATCATTTTGTTTAGATCAATCAGTTTCTGGTTATGCATGATTTAACTGTATTGATTAGAGGGCTGTAATGCTTATGTGTATAAGGTGACATATACTTAAGAGTATATTTAACTGCTTTATGTTGTATATTGTCAGTGTGCTGAACTACCTATTAAACACTAATTATATGGAAATTAAATAATTTCTTTACAGTAAACGATGTAGAAAGTTGGATATCAAGAATTCCAACGTGCAATGCATGAGTCATTACTTGAGCTTCCTCGAGTTATGCCGTAAAAGTTAAGCCCCATGAATTGCATACACGTTCTTCATATTCTTTTTCTCATTACAAGTGTACAAGAAAGTGGAAATGTAGAAAAGCATCAAAATATTTGAGAGATGACAGGGAGCTAAATGCTAACAAAGTTAACTCTAAAATATAATTAAGATTTCTTACATTTTAGTTTCAGCACATTGATTTAACACGCGCATGTGTGTACCCAAACAATTTACATGATAATAGCTGTCATCCAGTTCGGGAGAAAAACCTTATGTAACTAAAATATCTTGGATTTGAAGATTACATATCTAGTAACACAGTGAACATAGATGATAAACTATAAATGGAGTTCTTTTAAATTGGGAATTCAAAGCACTCATCATAACTAACCATGTTTATTATGTAATTATCATAATTTATTGGTTTTCTGCTCTTATATTGTTGATCAATGCAGTTCTTATTGCAATTGTCTGTTCTGTGACTAATTCATGTTTTTGTTTCTATACATATAACATGTGGTTCATGGTGACAGTAAATTGGAACTGCAGTTTGTTTTGCCATTTGAAATTGAGGTAAATTGATTTAAACAAGCTTGGGAACAAGATGTCTGAAAGCTAACAAATGCCTGTAACTCTACTCAACCTGGAATTGACCCTCAAGGGCTTTCTAACTGAAAGAGGAAACCATAGAGACTTATAAGTAGGAGGGATTTATTATTGTCAATAGATGTCATGTACTTTTTGCCAAATTTCGGATAAACCTCTTGTAGTTCCATTGTTGCGGATAGACTGCCAGTTTTATCGCCCACTTGCGGATATAATCCTCGAGTGATTTGTCTAAACTTTTTTACCCCTTGGAGATTTATTTGTCAAAAAACATTTTCTCTTTCTCTGAGGGTGAAAAGAGGCCAGGAAATCCACATAAAATTACACAGGCCCTATCCGCATTTAGATGATAGTGCATGGGATATATTTGCTATTTTTTTCTTTTTACGAATATAAAGAAAATAAGGTGATTACTGAGATGAGTCTAGTGTAGTATTATTGAGTGATGGGGTAAAAATTTCACTGTGGGTTAGTATGATAGCGCAGAGCAGTACCAGTGGGTTGCTCTACTGTAGGGCGCGTTGTGCCAAAGCCCAGGTGCTGCAGCTGGAAAGACGGACCAATCCATCACTGGCTTCTCACTCAGTAGGCGGTGTCATTGCTCGTTTCCACAGCCTACGTCCTACTTTTGCTTGTAAGAAAAAAAAAAGGCAATGGAATTCCTACTGAGAAGATCGCTGCTTCTCCTGCTAGACCTCTGTCAGTTGGAAAGATGGAAGTCATCTCCTCTGGGAGTATCTCATACAAAATTTTAAATTCTTGTCCAGTCGTCTTTTGTTTTGCTTAAAATGTGTCCCTAGAAGGCACTTCTTCTAATTACAGGATCCCGGCTAGGATTAACTTATAAGTTGTAAAAAATAAATCTGAAGAGACTGACCCCATGTAAAATATGAAATAGCGCATCTTATGCCGTTTTTATTAGGACATATCGTTAGTAAAAGGGTTTCTTTTCAGTGTATCACCCTCATAGGTCCTAGATCTTTGTTTAATAATAGGCTTAGAGAAGCTTGGAACTCTATACTGTGTCTGTCTTTTGTTCTTTAAATCCTAGAAGTTCTTGTTATTTTGTTATTTCATTAAATTTCCTGGCGATGTGGACGATAAGATAAATCAGAGTTTGCTTGCCCGCTTTATCTTGGATGCATATCCTTTTCGCTTATATTTCTGTATTTTCATAAAGGCAAAATGCATGCTTTTATCTGGGGTTTGATCCAAATTTGGCCATGCTTGTTCAAGTTGTCTTTGTGTGGCCCAGTGCCTTGTATTTGGAGGCTTGGACCACTTGGCAGCAGTTTTTTTTTTACGAGCTGGTTTATTTCATACTAGGAGGTTTGTTGACTCTCTCCAAAAATTTTCACACACCATGTACTCGATGTATAGATTTATTTTCCTCTAATTGATTGCATAGTGCTTGATGTACTTGTGCAAGAGCGATAGAGCTCATTCTGGTGGAACAGAACTATTTCCATTGAGCAAGACATGCTGGGTGATTGAACACAGTCGGCAATTTATACTACTAATATCATCAATATATTAAAACCAATACGGTCCGAGACCCGGGCAATAGCAATTTATAGTGCAAATACAGGTTGCCAAGGTGAATTATTAAGTTTCTAGTTTGGCATAAAGTATAACCCTATGGGAAAAGGAGCATAATTCAGTGCTTTAATAACCACGAATTGTGTATGGATTTATCGTTAGCGGATAGCGCCGCATAGCGGTGAGGCACCGTTAAGATTTGGGATTATAATGGCAAAAAGCATAAAGTCAAATAGCGGCAAAATAGCCAGATAAGAGAGGAGGTGGAGATGTGGGGGCGTCGTTGTAACTGTTGGAGCTGAGAGGAGGTGGCAGAGAAGAGAGGGGGTGGTTGCAGAAGCCGGTGATGCGGCGGCTTTAGGGTTTCTTTTTTCTATCGACAAAGAGGAAGAGAAAGAAATGCGGTTGGATTTAGGGTTGAATAAAGTTTGGATCGGGTTTAATCGACCCATAGTCCACTTTAATTGCTTTTAATGAGCAGTAAAAAATGGATTTTTACTGCGTTTAATTAATGATAAAAATTGTACCACTATTTCGCATTTTCAGTGCTTTTGCAGCAAAAAGCACTCACGAGCGCTATTGTTCACTGCTATGGCCATACTCCTCGCAACAGCCTCCACTAACGCTTGTAGCAATGCTATTTAAAACTATGTAGATAACTGTATTGTTCTCCAGTGCATCTAAACTGAGAATATTGCCCAAGGATTTTAACTGATACCGAAAAATGTCCACAAAAGTTATGCAGCCTCTTGCTTAGCAACGAACAACCCACATATAAATGAACTATTGCAAACATGCAATGGTTCCCTATTTGATCAAGACTGAGCCAAAAAAGCAATTGAGGGTGCATATGCACCAAGGTGAATACTTGAGTTTCAGTGTTTTAATAGCCATGTTTTAATGACCATGAATTATTTTATAAGTAACTGCATTGTTCTCTAGTGCATCTAAATTGGGAATATTCCACAAGGATTCCACTTATGCCCGAAAATGTTAGCGAAAATTGTGCAGCCTCTTGCTTAGCAATGAATCCCACAGATAAAGTGAACTATATGTCGCTAACAAACAAGAAACGGTTTCCTATTTGAATGATGCTTCTGTTCCCATTGGTTTATACTTTGACTACACACACATCCTCTCGGGCGGGTGGTTCTGAGCCGCAACTGGGGGGATGGTCAGAATTGCCCGCTCGCATGCGAGCGGATAGTTCTGATAGGAACAGTACTCTGCCAATATATCATGATCCCTAACAAAGCATGTAAGTACCATATAGTTGTATTCTAATAATATATTGCCTAAAGGCTGTAGAAGTGATGTATATGTTTTACTCAAACATGATTTGCAACTGATCTCAATAACCTAACTAGTCTTTACTGGGTTCATGTTGTTGTATTATCAATAACGAATTTTAAATTAATTCTTGAAAATGATTCTATTCAAATGGATACTATTTTTAAGGGGTTTTTGGGAATATATATCCCTCAAGTCTTCATATTTGCAAATTTACTCCTTCAATCTTGATATTTGTAAAATTACCCTCTAACTTTTTCACAATGGGTTGTCCTACCCCTCCCACTTAACAATGTTGGGCTTAAGCAATGCAATGTTAAAAGTTTTCATTAATTTTCAATATGGTTGCAACATTTTCCTATTTAAAACCTAAGATAGTTAGGTACTAGGAATAGAAAAGCTCAATAAGGGAGAATTGGGGAGCGCGTCTACAAATAACAAGATTTAGAGTACTAATTTTTCAAATACGGAAAAGATTTGATGGGATTATATGAAAAAGCCTTTTTTAATTGAAGCACGTAACATTTGGCTAGCCGTGAGAGTTTAACGAGTGTCGCTATTTGAGGAACTTTGGGCCCCTACCTTCCGACTTATTCACTCTCCTCTTCCACTCTCCATCTCTCTTCACTTCACGGGTGCCCTTGGGTTGTTGGGCTTGTTTACAGGAAAACCATTTAAAACAAACAAGTGGGCACAGTATACAAAAAGACTGCCAAAGCTTTTTTCGCACCTTTATGGAGCACATTTCACACTAAGAAATGTCACATATAACGTTAAATTAAAAAGGAAAATTTGCTCGAAGCAAAAGGTATGCATTCTCCTCTTTCAAAGAAAAAAAAAAGTACATGCTTCAACACCCTTATACAAATAAAGCTATTTACTTACCGCACCATAGTGTGTAAGCCCTCAATTCAGGAAAAACTCCTCAAAATACCCTCCTAATTTAATCAGAAATCATGTGAGAAAAATCATGTGAGAAAAAGAATCATTCACTGCAGTTCTTAACTCCAGAACCCCCAACTAGAGTTGGGCACGGGCCGACTCGACCCGCGGGCTGACCTGGTCCAGCCTGCCATGTGTCACGACCCGCCCCGGTCCGTAGTGGGCTAGAACTTTTCATTATATGTATCATATGTATACTAGTATTCCTGTGCAAGCAATGCGTGCATCATATGATATACCCTTAATGCATGAAAACTTTTATTAATATCTTAATAATTAACATGAATATTGGGGTAGCTATGACATGGTGGATGATTTATTAATTATTAAATAGGGCCGGATAACCAAACCCCTAGCCAACCGTGTTAAGCCTCATCCCAAAACTCGCGTATCCCCCTCCTTCCAAGGAGTCTTCATTGAGGGGAGAAGCATAACCTACAATATCTTACTAGCTAGAGAGGTCTTTACTATCTCAAATCCACCAAAGCTCGGCCAGGCTTCTTTGCACTCAAACTGGATATGTCCAAAGCTTTTGACAAGGTCGAGTGGCCAGCATTGGATCATATTCTATCTATTATGGGGTTTGATTTTGCTTGCAGGTCTCTTATCTGTGCATGTATTGTCGCACCCTCATTCTCAATGGCCATTAATGGTTCCCACGAAGGAAATTTTAAAAGCCAAAGAGGATTGAGACAAGGATGTCCTCTTTCTCCCTTTCTTTTCATCTCCATTATGGAGGCCACATCCCGTATGTCAGATCAAAATCTTTAGCTTGGGCTTATAAATGGTCTGAAAGTGTCTCGTAACGGCCTCCCCCTCACCCACCTCATGTTCGCCGACAATGTCCTCTGTTTTAGCTCTACTACGTAAACTCACTTGGCAATTCATCAACGACAAGAATTCTGTTTGGACCAAAGTTCTAGCCGACAAGCATCTCGATGGTGGAAATTTTTGAACAGCGACCGCAAAAGCTTCAGCCTCCTCAGTGTGGCATATCATTCTCAATGGGAGAACACTGATCAAGAAGGCTTGCTCCTGGAATATCAGAAATGGTAGAAGCATACCTATTTGGACCGGCTTTTGGTTTTACAGCCAATCATTCCCCATCCCTTCTCCAAATTCCCTTCCACTGCATCTTGGGTCAGTTGCTGATCTTATTGACCAAACTTCTAAATTCCTGGAATGAGGATCTCATTTTGGCTACTTTTGATCCATCCACGGCGGAGTCCATCCTAAAAACTAAAGATCCACAATCCTACTTCCGTTGGTGATCCCCCTGAAGACTCTCTTTCGTGGTCCGGCCTCTTTACTCCATGCTTCTCCTCCAAAGCCATCTATCGACTCCTCTGGCTACAAAATCAACCTCAGACCTCCTCTTTCAATTCTCTAAATAGACTAACTAAATTGTAATTTTATCTTCAACCCATTAACACTCTAAATAGACTAACTACACTTGGTGGAGATTGGGTATTATTTTTTATCACTTTTAATTATTTTCAATTTTTTTACATTATCAGTTTTTTTGCCTATGTAATTTTATCTTCAACCCATGGCTCTTTAATTGCTTAGAGTAAAATAATATAAGTCTTTCATCTAACGCCATCCGAAATAATTTTTATTTTAATTTGTGTAGTATTTGTTTAGTTTTAATTGCTATAAAAAATTAATTTTTTAGAACTTGTGTTTTAATTCCAATCTACAAATTATAATTTTAACTTTTTTAATTTTTATATAATAGGAAATTTTTATTTTACTAATTTTTTAAATTTAATTTCTATTTCATTACATTTTTAGATTGTTGTGAAAATATATTTTTGATTATTTAAAATATTTTTGTAGTTAAAAATAATTTTAAAATGTTCACAGTAAATATATTTTCCATTTTTAAACTATTATAGCAATTAAAATATATTTTCATATTTTTAAAATATTATAGCTATTAAAAATTACAAATGAAAAAATATTTTTGACTTTTAAAAATATTACAGCAATTATAATAAATATTTTATGGTTTTTAAATTATTATAGTGATTAAAAATTATAAATAAAAAAATATTTTTTGTTTTAAAAATATTACAGTAATTATAAAATTTTGAAAATATATTTAGGCTTTTTTAAATTTTTAGAATAACCTTAGCAAGATCTTTAGTAACTAATTCAAATCAGATATTCAAATATAGAAAAAATCAATTTATAATCAGATATTGAGATATAGAAAAAATTAATTTATAATCAATTAGAATATTTTTGGTAATATCTTTAGTTACTAATTCAAATCACAAAATTAAATGAAATCCCCTCATTTAGGCGTTTCTTTTCAAATCAGTTATTCAGATATAATCAATTTATAATCAATTAGAATATCTTTGGTGCTAGATTCAAATCAGATTAAAAAATATCTTTGGCAATATCTTTAGTAGCTAATTCGAATTAGATATTCCAATATAACAAAATCAATTTATAATCAGATATTCAGATATAGAAAAAAATCAATTAGAATATCTTTGGCAATATCTTTAGTAACTAATTCAAATCACAAATAAAAATCAAATCCTCTCATTTAGGCGTTTCTTTTTCAAATCAAATATTCAGATATATTCAATTAGAATATCTTTGGTGCTAGATCCAAATCAGATTAAACCATTATCACATCTATTAAAAAATATTTTTAAAAACATTTTTCAGTTTTTAAAAATATTACAGCAATTATAATAAATTTTTGAAAATATATTTTCTTATTTTTAAATTTTCTAAAAATTTTTGAAATTAAAAATTTTGAATTATAATATTTTAAAAACCAACATTATGTCAACAACTTTTGAATTCATGATTTTGGCTAGCGATTTTATGTCAACAACTTTTGAATTAAATAATACCAAAATTTTAGTAAATTTTAAATTATCAAATCTTACTTTAATTTAACTGCCTAATTTACTTCATGTGCAAAAATTTTCAAATTATTTCAAATTATTTTAATTTGAAAATATTTAATTATTTATGAAATAATACCAAACTTTTATTAAATTTCAAATTGATAAATTTATCTTAGTAAGTACAAATTACTAATTTAAATAGCCAAATCTTACTTTAATTTAACTACCTAAATTAGATAGTACTCATAATTTTCAAATTAAGTACAATTATTATAATTCAAAATATATCTAAAATAATACCAAAATTCGTGTAAATTTTAAATTACCAAAATTATGAAATTTTAATTCAATGGTTGTTAAATAAAACTGAAATTATAATTTTAACCCAAATATTTTTTTACCCAATCTACAAATTACAATTTAAGTTGTTTCTCATTTTCATGTAATTGGAAGTTTTTATTTTACTAATTTCCAAATTTAATTTGGTTTTTATTACATTTTTAGATGGTTGTGAAAATATATTTTTGATTATTTATAATATTTTTGTAATTAAAATAATCACAAATTTTACATAATAAATATATATTCAGTTTTTAAAAATATTATAGTAATTAAAATATATTTTTGAAAATATGCTTTCTATTTTTAAAATTATTACAGTTATTAAATATATTTTTGAAAATATATTTTTAATTTTTAAAAATATTTTAGCAATGATAATATATTTTTGAAAATATATTTTCTATTTTTAAAATATCACAGTATTTTAAATTTTTCAAAATATATTTTTAAAAATAATAGCAAAAGTTTATTAAGTTGCACGTTACCAATTTGATCTTACTAAATACAAGTTACCAATTTAAACTATCATATATTACTTTAATTTAATAACCTAATTTAGATCGTGTTCAAAAAATTTCAAATTATTTTAATTTCAAAATAGTTATTTGTGAAATAATATGAAAATTTTAATAAATTTCAAATTACCAAATTGATCTTACTAAATATAAGTTACCAATTTAAACTACTAAATCTTATTTTAATTTAACTGCCTAAATTAGATAGTGCTCACAATTTTTGAAATTAAGAAAAATTATTATAATTCAAAATATATCTGAAATAATACCAAAATTTATATAAATTTTAAATTACCAAATTTGTGAAATTTTAATTCAACGGTTGATTTTCTTTAACTAAATGTAAAAACTTTAATTCATATTTTTTATTTTTAAATTATACTAAAGTTATATTTTTTTACCCGCATAATGTTTTTATTGTATATTTGGAAAATATATTTTCAGTTTTTTAAAATATTACAGCTACTAAAATTTTTCTATTATTAAAATAATCTTAAATTTTAAATTGTTAATTGAAATAATTTAGATTTTGAATTTGAAATTTTAGTTAGAGTTTTTAATTTTTTATTTTTATATAATTGTGAAAGTTTAATTCTCATTTTCTAGTAATATTTTTGAAATTAAAACTTTTACTTTAATTTAACTACCTAAATTAGATAGTGCTCACAATTTTTTAAATTAAGCAAAATTATTATAATTCAATATATATCTGAAATAATACTAAGATTTGTGTAAATTTCAAATTACCAAAATTGTGAAATTTTAATTCAATGGTTGTTAACTAATACCGAAATTATAATTTTAACCAAGCGGGTACATGTTATCTAACCTCAATGGGGGTGCGTGAGAGTGGAGTTCACGTATTTCGAAGGGGGTTGAATCGTTAGATCTTTAAAATTATATTCGGATAAGAGTGATTGAAACATGACGAAATATAGATGAATTGCGATAAGACCATGCTTAGCACAGGCTAAAACACTAATGCAATGTAGAGGATGACATTGAGCCCGAGTTCAGTAGATCTAGAGGAGAAATAAACATCCCAAATGAATCAAAGCAGATTGATCTGATTAGAGGATGACTACAGGCTGATGGATCTAAACGAGAAATGTACTTCCTTTATTTAGATCTCACAAAATTCTCTAGATTTGTCGTGAGAAGTTAGAGGTAACCTTCAGCTCAGCACCTTTTTATCATCCACAACAAAATTAATGGATTGCGAGTGGAATATTTCATCAAAGAGAGGCGAGAAAATTAGCACTGGAGGCGGGAAGAAAAACAAGCGGAGGGAAAATTTGGGGGAGGAGGCGGTGAGCATAGCCCTAGCCCTTTTTCCTGATTTCTCCTCTAGTCATTAAATGCGCCAATATTTTATGGTGTAAATTTGTCTTTCACTCCATTTCAGAGCTTTGAGCTTTGAAATTGGGCTGGGAAAATATCCAATGGAGAAGGGGTTTTCAACCTTAGATTTCTCCCCAAAAAAATAGGCACATGAAAAAAAATTGCAAAGGCCCAACTTCCTCAAGTTCACCTCTTTTAAGAAACTTTTTTGAGAAATAGCACTTTGGTAAATAAAAGTTTTCTTCCTATTTCTATTAATTGTGTTTGGTTCACCTCTAAATTTATAGAAAACTTTTCCATAAAGTACACTTTATGGAAAAGTTTTCTTGTTTT
>JBAKGM010000326.1:16016165-16028260 GCA_037177215.1 Asparagus racemosus | reverse complement strand
ATAATAAAAAATTGAAAAAGGGTTGGTGGCACAGTAGAGGTTAGGTGAAGTTTGGTGGCACAGTGAGAGTTAGGTGATTTTCAAAGTCAGTTAACATCAATTATGAGAATGATTTTGTTTCTGTATCTATAGATATAACGCATGATTAATGGTGTCGATAACTGGAACTGCAGTTGGTCTTGATACAATGAATTAGTAGCAAATTGATCTAAATAATCTCAGGAACTAGTTGCCTTTTTTGGAAGCTAACAGATTCTGGCAATGCCTGTAACCCTACTCAACCTGGAATCGACCCTCAAGTTTTTCAGAAAAAGAGGTTATGGGGGGCGCGGCAATCATCTAGTCTGAGTTCATTTTATACTAAAAATTGAATACTGGTTCACTAGTCTTTGTTGTCTCATTGAATACGTACCGTGAAGGCACTTCTTCTAATTACAGGATTACGGCTAGGAATGACTCATAAGAAATAAATGTAAAGAGGCTGACCAGGTAAAATATGAAATAGTGCATTAGACGCCGTTTTCATTAGGACACATTACAATTCAAAGGGTTTCTTTTCAGTGTATCATACTCATAGTTCCCAGATCTTTGTTTAATAATATATAGGATTTAGAGAAGCTTGGAACTCTATTATATATGCTATTTTGTGGGGCTATACTTCTAGAAGGAAATAACGAATTTTCTTATGTAAGAGGCGTTCATTCTATCTCATGACTTTGTTACTATCTCTGGGTGCCTAATAATGTGCCAGGCTTCAGTTCTTTAAATCTTAGTTCTTGTTATTTTAAATCAATTACAAATTTCCAGGTGACGTGGAGGAAAAGATAATCAGAAATTGCTTGTCAGCGTTTCGAATATAGTTGATTTGACTTTCACTTTGAAAAATAACACAAATCACGTTTCGAATATAGTTGATTTACTTTTCTTTGGCATGGATTGCCTAGTGCTTGATGTGCTTGTCAGGTGTGATATAACTCGTTCTGGTGGAACTGAACTTTTCCATTGAGCAAGATATGCTAGTTGTATGAGCTTGTTCATTTGATACATGTCATATAGGAGTTGTTTTGACTTTTACTTTGAAAAATAACAATAATCACGTATCCAATATATTTGATTTACTTTTCTTTGGCATGGATTGCCTAGTGCTTGATGTACTTGTCAAGAGCGATATAACTCGTTCTGGTGGAACTGAGCTTTTCCATTGAGCAAGGCATGCTGGGTGATTGAACAGTCGGCACCACCTGTGGTTTGTTCATCCTAAGCTTTTCGAGTGCTAACATCACTTTGTGGATAATGATGGACACTGAGAGCTCGATTTGGCTTTCGCTGAAGTGATATTTCTTGGCTGTTTATGTTAGTTTAGGCAGGGCCCAATCAGGTTGGCTGGTTCAAAGTCATTTTGGTAGTCAGGTTAACTAGGTCAAGATCATGTGGTTGAAGATAGCATGATTCAATTTGCATGATTCAATTTGCATTAAACTATATTAGGTCCAAAGAAATGACAATACGAGGGGGGTTGCCTTTTTCTTAAAGCCATGGTGAGAGTTGAAGACGTTTAATATCTAACATGCCCTCGCAGGTTGAGTGCCCCTTTTTATGGACCGAAACCTGGACTGACATAGCGATATCGATTTTTTAAAAAAAATCCAGATCTAACTCGTGGTCAACAAGATTAGAACCTGGGTTGCTCTGATACCATCTTATATTAAGTCACTCTAACCATTACACCAAAACTCCAAAGTTTTGGAGGGGGTTAAAGATTTTTATTTTTATTTTTTGAAGAATCTGAAAAGATTCCATTCAGGGGCATCAAGAATAATCTGGTTACAGATACAAATAGGACCTTCAAGAGAGTCCGAGAAGAAGGTGCATTTGTATCCGCAAGCAAAAGAAGCTAAATCATGTGCATAAATGTTGCCTGCGCTTCGGACATGCAGAATGGAGGAAGAGTTTGGAACTCTTTGAAGAGAGACCAACGGTGACCAAAGAGACTAGAAAGATGCGCAGGACAACCAATTTCTCCATGAAACATTAGCACTAGAGGAAGACAGTCAGATTCTAGCAAGATATCCATCCAACACACAGATAAGGCAAGACGCAATCCGGTCAAAAAGGCCAGGGCTTCACACTCGAGAGGAGACGAAGGTGGACCAAAGGTGCTGGAGGAGTGGAGATGATGGCCAAAGGTGCCGAAGGTGGACCAGTTGTTTTGTACCCTAGCACTTTTTATCTATCACTATGCTTAGGAATTAACTGCCTAGTACTTACAATGGGAGACTGATGATGTTACCACGGAGCAGATAAAATTGGAAGACAATTGAGTAACAAGCTGCTTCAATGAGCACGGAATGCAGAAAAACTAATAACACAGGCCAGTGATCTGAGGGAAATGATCTAATGATGTCTAATCACACCTTGTACAGGACATAGATATGCTGACCCTGTGGTTTACCTACTTGTTTTATCGGACGATCTCATGTTTAAATTTGTTATTGGCGTGCCAGTAACGGCTCGTATGCCTGTACGAATCATGTATGAAAGCGCATTATAGTGCTCTGTGTACTTGCTTTTATTGTCCTCAACATGTAATCTGACGTCGACGGGCTAGCTAATTTTCACACGTCATTGTCTTAACATCACATTTCAGCCAATCTTAAGCAACCAGAGATGGGTTGTTGTTATTTTTATCATGAGATGTGTGGTTAGTTCCGGACTCTGCATACTCCCTCTCCATTACTTTTATAGCCTCAGCCTGTTTTGGTTGATCTGTACTCAGGCATGTAGTATGAACAATTATTTCTTCGATTTTTTTACAATATACTCTTTTAACTCCGAGAAAAAAGTAACCCGTCATAAAGAAAATCCCGTCTTTTGGAAAATTCTCTGCCCGGGTGCCAGAATTGCCAGCGGATCGTAGGCTCGCTTCCTCCGTTGAAATTCTCCCCACCCCGCTCCGAAGTGGTGTTTCCACTCTTCTTGAGTGTCGTAGTGAGCCAAGTACTGCTTCATCCCGATGCTTGCTTTCTTGCAGAAGTCTAATATTCTCTGGTTCTGTCTGAGGGCGCGGTCCAAGTTGTCATGGCCTGATGAAGATGGTGCCGACGAGAGTAGACCGACCAAGTAGAACACCTCCTCGTCTGGAAGTACTACCGACGTTCTATTATCCCACCTGCACTCAAAAAAAAAAAAAAAAAAGTCCAAATGGTCAGAATTTAGGACATTCGGCATCCGATAACATGCAGTAGCGGTGGTGGGTATTTACTTGGATTTATGTACTGGGTACATGAGTATAGGACCGGTGCTGCTATCTGTAAGGATTTTCCCAAAGACCTCTTTGGCAAAGTCCTGGATTTTACTTCTTGGAATAAGGAGATTTAACCAAGGGTGTGGCACTTCCCACAGTCCTTTTGATCTCAGCTGCATTTCAGATATGTGCACTCTGTCCAAGAATTCAACGTATGAGACCGTGGATTTGAACAGGGTAGATGGTATGAACCGAAGCCGAGATAGAAGCGCATCGATTTCCTGCCAACCGAAAAGTAAGAGTTTCAGTGTTGAAATCTAACTTTTGTATTTTCTGCTTCATTCATGCACCGCGCTCGCACGTATTTTCAAGGTGGAAATACCTGGTCTGCTAACTCTGACTCGTCTGGATTGAAGTTTTTGGTCATCTCAAGGCAGAAGAGAATTCTTCCGTCGGATTTAAACTGACTCGCTTGAACAGGGTCCTGTGGGTTGAATGAAGATCTCCAGTTGTTCAGAATTCCTGTTCTGTTTATTATCACGAATCCCTCAATGTAATCAAAGGACTTTTCCGCTGATATCAGCATCTCCTGGTCCTCTGTAAAGCTGGTTATGTCCGAGTACAGAACTCTGATCCACTTCACCTGCAAATAAAAATAAGATACCAAGTTCATGAGTTCCAACCTCTGCAACCTGCTACTTTTGCAACCAAAATAGAATGTCTCATGTCACCATCTTCGGTGCGGGTTCAAGTGCAATTTTAGCTCTGGTGATGATTCCAAACTGTCCAAGACCTCCAAGAACGCCAAAGAAGAGGTCAGCATTCTCTGTTTTTGAGCAGTTAACCACCTCTCCTTTTCCTGCGGCCAAAAAATGAAACTTGATCAGGTTATTGAAAAGGCTGGAGGCAAGTCTTACGAGATAGTTAATCACCTGTCACCACTTCCAGCTGGTAAACATTACTGATTTGTGGTCCATGCCTGAATGCTTGTCCGCTGACTCCTGCATTGGACAACGTGCCGCCAATTGTAAGATGAAGATAATCGGTCCAAGATTTAGGAGCGAGACCGTGCTTGAGGCTCTCGTTCAGAATATTAATCCACAGCGCACCACCCGGTGCTTCGACGTAAGGGATCTCCCCGCCGTGGACACGTGTCTCCTGCCCCCGAAGGGATTCCATCTGGACTATGACGCCCTCCAGCGCCTGTGCCTGGCCCTGGAGAGAGTGCCCGTGGCCTCTGGCTGCAATCGTGAGGTTCGAGTATGGGCCCAGCTCAAAGACGTGCCTTACTGTTTTGGCAATGTCAGAGACTGAGTTAGGCTGGAGAACTGCGGAAGGAAGGAACTGATACCGATTACCAAAGTCCTTTGCAGCGTGAGAGATATTATGGAAACTGAAGCAACCATCGACGGATAGAGTTTGGAGAGAAGACGGCGTGTCGATGTCTGAGGAGTGCATGGTGACGCTACTTAGCAGTAGAAACATGAGGAGCTTGGAGACATTTGTGGGCGATGTTTTCATGGCGTTGATGGGAAAATTCTGGGGTTAAAGTCTTGGTGAAAGGATGAGTAGAGGAAATGAAAGGGGGAGGGAGGGAGATTTAAAGAGGAGGGAGGTGGTGACATAGTCAACCAAACTCTGTAGTGAGATTGAGAATCCGTGAGAGGACTGGCTACGACTAACCCAGATAGAAATGGAAGTGTTCAATGACTTTTTATATATGCCTGTACTTCCCTCTCATGCTTTTTTGCCTTATTGTTCTGAGGAAGAAAGGTGCCGGGTTTATTTATTTAAAAAAAAAAAAAAAAAAAAAAAGGTTCCCATATCACAAAAGCTTCAATCTTCCTTCAAGTGCATCGCCACCTTTCTTCGCCAAGAGGCAATACATTCTAGAAAATTACACTGTGGATCCCCACCAATTTGCTAGTGAGGTGCCTTTTGAGAAGTCAGGCTTTTAATTGTACAGTTCCTCCCTCTCCGAGAGCAATCTACGGGGGGTGGCCCTGGTTGCCCGTTGCGATCCGGTGGGGCCAACATCACGTGGTCAGGGATAACGGTGGGCCCGCAGCTCGAGCCGGTGGTGAGGGGGCCTGGGTCTGTAAGTGAAGGGGAGTGGCCTGCAGAGGAATGATATGTTTGAAAAGAGAAGCACTCTCCCCTTTTGGGTGTTGAAACTAGGAGCCTTACTTCCCGGAATTGGGACAAGCTTCAATAAACAAAAGCATTTGCTCGAGTTCTTGTTGAGAGAGTGATGATTTGGTATACGACTGGGCCGAGCCTGATGAGCTACACGATATAGAACCAGCCCTATATGACGAATGTCTTCAGTCTATGCTCGGTCGCGCTGGTGAATTGAAGTGCCTTTGTTTTTCTGAACGTGTATCTGACCCATGTGCCCCACGGAGGAGGACTGTAATCGATGTATATAAATCATTTGCGTTATATATTGTGTACGTATTAATTTTTCGATGATATTATACGTTGTGATATCGGTGTACGCAAACTCTTCTGTACTGTTGTATTCAATTGGTCTTCTGGATGTTTCAGGGTTCTTACATGCTTCGTTTATGGTGTGATGTTACCGAAATGGCAATTGTAGCCTAGCGTAATCCAAGATTATAATAAACTTCTTGACGCTTTCACTTTTATAAACATTATGGCCAGCATTTGGCCTAACATCCATTTGTGTGCAAGGAACCGAGCCTCTCTCCTCCACTAATTAATGCACCAACTTAATAATCATAATGGAAAATTTTGCTGTTTTGTTTGTGTACACTCCCATGACAACAAAGGCAATGTGAATTTGACATAAAGAATTTTGAGAATGTAAGTTTCATTATTGGCACAAGTAAGCACTGGCCTGATGCCCGCAGAATTGACGTGGAGTCAAAATGTGCAGCTCAGTCTCCTCATTGACCACCTAATCAGATTCAAAGAAAACTCCTTTTTTTAGGAGCAAGAAAACGTGTTCTTCTCATTAACAACTTAGCCCATTCGTGCACATGCAGATTGCTGAGAATATACAGTTGTAGAGTTATACAAGCAACCTCCCCATTTCTTTTGTTAGGTGCCCATCTCTTCTTGCATTCAGATGAGGAACAGGAAGAAGCAGCAGCTTGAGATTTTTGCACATCCATTTGATGGCAACACCTTGCGATAAACATACATTTCTTTTGACTTGTGCCATCTGTAATCCAACCTAAACTTTGTGAAAGTATGTTTTATATATCTCGTACAAGTGTGTTTTCGTACATGTTGCATATAATGCTAGGAAGACACTATGCCATGTAGGTTACACGTAGGCCTGTAGGTTTGGTCTGCGTCAAAATCTTAGGCTTGAATAGTTGATCAAACCACTTTTGACAAGGGAGGAGGGAGACAACACTGCTAGACCTAGCCTCTTTGATCTCAAAAATCTGGATTGATCCACAAGTTTAATTAATATCTCATACAGGAGATCCCCCTCTCTTAAATTTGAATCACTTTCACCTTGAGCTTGTAAATTAGCTAGAGCTCATGATGGGCCTAAATGTAGATATCGGCCGGTGTAGTTTACTCCATTGCCTACCCATGCATAGCGTATTATACGTCTGTGATTCCGTATGTAGTTCTTAGGTGGGGGGGGCGTATTCTTTAAGTGATCATTCTCAAGATTCAGAGGCCTCTCTCTGTTTTATGATAGGTGTTCTCATTTTGCTCTGCCATCAAAGGAATCGAGAGTAAAGGTCAACTAGAGAATAAGTTGAGAGTAAAGATCAAGTTGGTGTAAAGGATGGCCATACTGAATACAAGTGTGAGGATGGAAGAACTTCTTGAAGGGAATCATCACTGCATTGAAGAGCGTGCCATGTCACTGAAATTTGATCCAATATGGCAAATATATTATTTGCCATATATGATCCTCAATCTCTTGGTATAGCATGAACCCTACTCTTCGGCCGACACGGGCTGATGATCATACTAGTTATGAACAAGATGCTGCATTACCATATTTGTAACCTCATGCTAAACATAATCATGCTACTAAGAACAAGCGATTTTTCTTTGCCTAAGGGATGTTGGTTGTTGTTGGGGGGAGTAGGGGAAGATGAAAGCCGAACTTCCGCAATTTTGTACACTCACTTCTCAATGCACTTTGAGAAAATGGAGCCCATCTCTATAGCTTGGTAATGTGCAGTCTTGGGTGTTTCACTAGTGGGTGAGCATAGCTCTGCACGCTCTACAAAACTAGGGTTTTCATTTTATCAGTGTCTCTCCCATGTCTCTTTGCCCTAACTATTCCAAACATTTTCATCACTCTCCCCGTATTGTCTCTAGGCATAATGGATGGATGCCCTAGATTCTAGCTACTTGGGTGACTAGGATCTAATGTTCCTCTGTCCTTTCATTTTCATTTTGGAGGGACCAATGAAAAGATAAGAACTAGTTCCATTCACCTAACAGGGTTCTGTGTTAAAAGCTTCAGGAAATTGTGAAAAAAGAAAATTGTTGCATTTTATGCTATTATTGTCAGCCATATCAAAAGGCATAGGGAGAGATACGCCATACTTTTTACCACTAGAGGTGAAGTGAAAAAAAGAAGACCCAAATATGAAAGCCAATAGCAACTAGATTGATTATAGGTGCAAGCCTGTAAAGGATGGTTGATCCATAAATGGAAATAAGAAAGCAAGAAAATATAGAAAATATCATATATACACACAATATTATTCAACTATATAATGTCTTTCGATAGCTAGTGATATGACTGTCCCGGTGGCTTAACCGGTTATAATATTGCCGTCTATACTCTCCAGTGGAATTGCATTCTCAATCATTAACCAGCGTACTCAATATATATCACCATAGCTTGAGTATTTTTGTATAATCTATAAAATTCAGCATTGCGCATATTCTGATAAATGTAAGCAAACACTTTGAGCAAAGTTTCAAAATGATGACATTGGACCACATTGTCACAAGCACACAGAGTGAAGGGATAATAAAGATGAAGAGCTTGTACTATGAGATCATGGATTGATCTTGTCACATGGTTTCAGCCATTTGGCTCTCTGAGCATGAGCTGAGGGCTTGAAACAGGGGGGCCAATTTTTCTAAGGACCAAACACCAAGAACTTTCCTTATATAGCAAACTGCCATAGTTCATGAACTCATTAACGCAGGGGATTAGAATCCCTCCAATTGATTATTCTTCTTTTCCGAAAGAGAACAAACAGATAGCTCCCTGTTGCTTACAAATGTTCAGCCCCTTACCAATGTCTTCTTCCTTCTTGCTTTGTTTTCATGAGAGTTGTGCATTAATGGTCCCCCAGTTCAGCACCATAAGCTGATTTGCACTGTCAATCTACTCGACAAAATTCAATATGTCATAGCTTTATTGATCATAGTTTCCTGAACATAGGAGAAAAATTCTCGAAACATGTTGACAGCCAGTCTTGAATATGTCATCCCTCTTTCATGACACGGAGAAAATATCTAAAACCTGCATGTTGACAACTAGTTTTGAACTCTTGTGACCTTTCTCGTGTCGACAAGATCTCAACCGATGCTAGTTTTATTTAGTAGCTTGTCACTAATTATATGCTTCATGTACCTCCACAGTGTGTGAGGAAAACTTTACTAGCAACCTCCTCCCTCGTACGTGTCTCCTCATAACGTGCACTTGTGCGCATGCGTGCTTATACGTGTACAAGTATGTATTATCTTTTGAAGTAAATGCTTGCTTAAAATTAACTCAGTCTCATTACTAAATAGATAGATGCTCCAGCTATATTTGTGTGAAAATTGTGAACAATTCTCGCTCTCCTCTTTTTCTAGAGATGCTCATACACGAAAGAGACTTTTGTCAATGAACAGCGGAAAATATCTTTTTCAGGGAGCAAAAGATGGAGGGAGGGAGCACGGTTTCACTAAAGAGAATATGATGAAAGGGGAGAGTTTCATTAAATAGGATATTGAAACAACAAAGTCCAACATAGAAGACCAAGTTAATTATGATATGTGAAAGAGACCTTCTTGAATGAACGGCGATGAACATCTCTTTGATGCATCGAAATGGAGCGCAACAGCACATTTTCGTTAGAGAGAATATAACGAAACAACAAAATCTAACATAAGACGCCAAGTTCAACGAACGTTGATGGCCAGTTACTCCTTTCCTATTAATTCTAGAGAATGTTCCCCAAAAAAGCAATGCTTCGAAGGGGAAATTATTGGAAATAAGAACCATAAGGTCTCATTCCAAGATGTAGACCCTCAAAACATTATGCAGTGTACATTGATAATGAGCTGATAGCTAGCTTTTCAGTGCTCTTCTTTGACTTAGGTTAGCAAATTAAAGCCTTTTATGGTGGAAGACAAGATAATTATATATTCTTGTCCTATAATACTATCGACTCTCAATTGATTCCTACATAATAGAGGATGTGGACCGGGGGGGGGCCTCTACAAGCCCTTTTGTTTAGCTTCTATCTTAGGTTATATGAATGAATACTGGGGATCTTGTTGATGGATATTTGGTGGTTTCTTGTCTTAGATTTGGAAAGCTTTACTTGATTTTAGTCATGAGAACTAGTGTTACTTTTCCAAACTCCACTTATTAAGTAGACTATCGGCATTCTGGGGGCTAGGCAAATTAACCTAATTGGGAATAGATCTTTGAATTGTTTGATATATACTTGAAGCAAGCATGGCAGAATTAATATTATTCTCTAAAGTTTTGTGCATGTGTCTTCGTGGTGTTAGGCTGGAAAATAAAAATAAAAATAAAAATAAAAATCTAGAGCTTATTTGATTCCATGTTGCATTTGGTCGGAAGTTGCTTTATATGCGAATTTGGGTATATTACTAACTATATATATAACAGGATATCGCGTAAAATCTTATGGTCAAATGTAGTACCGGATGTTGAGATAGACTATTAGACTCTACAGGGAGAGTTGAATATATAAGAAATTAAAACATGATCAACAAGATCATTAAGTGGTTATAGATGCTAAGCTGTCAAAAATATTAATTTACGATTTTACTGTGTTATTCAACGCGGTATAGTTGAACCTGCAAGTAAAAGATTTGAACTTTGGTCCCCATATTGTTAGTAGGATAAGGACCACTTATCGCATTTGTGTCCACTATATCCTGATGGCTCTTGCCAGTAGGCCAAAGACCATTGATTAACATCATATTAATTTTTTTAACCACTTGATATTAGTTTAAGGAAAAAGCTTGCTCAGCATCTTTCAACGAATTTAGTGACCACTATCTTTAAACCTGATCCAACTTGTGACGCCTCAAAACTATAGTCCCACATCAGATGTGGAGACAAATAATTAGATATTTATATAGTGAAAGCTAAAGGCTCAAGCGTAACATCAGCTAGTCGATTTTGGCAGTGGATTTAGCCAAATATCACGTTACACTCGGCGGGTCTCACGGCTTGCGCGCGCTAACAGGCCCAGGGCGTGATAAATAGTATCATGATTGTGACGCCCCAAAACTGTAGTCCTACATGGGTTTAGCCAAATAGCACGTAAAACTCGGTGGGTCCCATGGCTTGCACGCCCCCATGGGCCCGGGGTGTGACAAATGGTATCATGATTGTGACGCCCCAAAACCACCTTACGCTTGGTGGGTCCCACGGCTTGCTCGCGCCAATGGGCCCAGGGCGTGACAAATGGTATCATGATTGTGACGCCTCAAAACCACCTCACGCTTAGTCGGTCCCACGACTTGCTCGCGCCAACGGGCCCGGGCGTGCCAAATGGTATCATGATTGTGACGACCCAAAACTATAGTCCCACATTGGATGTGGAGGCAAATTTAGCCAGATAGCATGTTACACTCGGTAGGTCCCACAGCTTGAAGGCACCAACAGGCTAGCGGGCTCGGGGCGAGACAAATGGTATCAGAGCAGTTGCCAGCCGGAAGTGTGGAGCTAAGTGCTACACGATGGGAGCCACCTCTAAAGTCCGTAGGAGCCACCTCTAGAGTCCATATCGCCTGGCAATACTGGGATGTGTCAATTGTCATGACGCGATAAGGACGTCGCATATGTAAGGTGGGGTGATTGTGACGCCTCAAAACTTAGTTCCACATAGGATGTGGAGAGAAATAATTAGATGTTTATATAGTGAAAGCTAAAGGCTCAAGTGTAACATCGGCTAGTCGATTTTGACAGTGGATTTAGCCATATAGCATATTACACTTGGTGGGTCTCATGGCTTGCATGAGCCAATGGGCCCATGGGCCCGGGGCGTGACACAACTTGTTGATGAATCTTTTCAGGAAATATTAGCATTGACCCATGAAGCTAACAGTATTATGAACTTTTACTGTGAGCTTATATTGTAAGCTAACATGAAATTTTAACCAAGCTATTGCAAGAAGAATTACTTCGAAAGTCACAGACGACCTACATGCTCTACATATCAATTCCTTAGAAGAGAAAGTAATCAAGATACAGAAATTCAAATGTTAAGAGGATCGATATGGGTTCCATGATGACTCTTTTCAAAAAAAATTAGGATTCACCCACGAATCTGACAGTAACAAGACTTGATCATGTGCTATGAGCTTACACTGTGAGTTGTCTGAATTACCATGAAACACAACGGTTTCTTCACAGAAACCACCTTAAAAAATACAGTGACAATTGTTGGGAGAGAAATTGGGCCCAATCTAGAGTTGATGGGTCTTAAATAGAAGTTAGGAATCAATTTTAACCCAAAAGCTATAGCTATTACGTATTAACCCAAACTCCTATTTAAACTCATCACTTTTTTTATTTTTTCTGATGTGAGACTATACTCACATATTAATCACCTTAACAACTCCCCCCCCCCTAATTTGTGAG
>JBAKGM010000326.1:15965319-15990927 GCA_037177215.1 Asparagus racemosus | reverse complement strand
AGCTGAGATTCAACTACATCATTATATATAAGAGAATCCTCTGTTACATTTTACTTTTCATGTTTCAGATGTACAAGCAATTGGAGTTTGTTATGGGATGCAAGGGAACAACCTCCCTCCTCCAAATGATGTCATCAACCTCTACAAATCCAAAGGGATCACTAGCATGAGACTCTACGCACCAAACCAAGCAGCCCTCCAAGCGCTCAGGAACTCCAACATCAACCTCATCCTCGATGTCCCAAGAACTGATCTCCAAAACCTAGCCTCAAACCCTAGCGCAGCGAACTCCTGGGTCCAGAACAATGTCAAGGCCTACTGGCCGGCCGTCCAGTTCCGATACATCACCGTTGGCAACGAGGTTGTCCCCGGCGATCTCGCCCAGTACGTCCTCCCAGCGATGAAAAACATACACAACTCACTATCATCTGCTGGATTACAGAACTCAATCAAAGTGTCGACTGCAGTGTCTCTGGGCGTCCTCGACAAATCATACCCTCCTTCTGCCGGCACATTCTCCGGCAATGCCCTGACGTATTTAAGACCGATCGTGCAGTTTCTGGTCAATAATGGGTCGCCGCTTCTGGCAAATGTGTACCCATACTTCAGCTACACGGGCAATATGGGTAGCATACATCTTGATTACGCACTGTTTACAGCACCAGGTACTGTGGTTCAAGATGGTAACTTAAGTTATCAGAACCTGTTTGATGCGCTGATGGACGCACTGTACTCGGCTCTAGAGAGGGTCGGAGGGTCAAGCGTGGTGATTGTCACATCTGAGAGCGGATGGCCATCTGCAGCTGGGACTGCAGCGACGATCGACAACGCAAGAACTTACAATCAGAATCTGATCAGGCATGTTGCGCAAGGGACACCAAAGAGACCTGGAAAGGGAATTGAGGCCTACATTTTTGCCATGTTCAATGAGAACCTGAAGAAACCACAAGGGATTGAGAATCACTGGGGACTATTTTACCCAAACAAACAGCCAGTTTATCCAATCAACTTCCAGTAGAAACAAAGGACTGATATATTATGTAATCTTAAATAAATTATCATGTTGATCATGAAATAAAATGAAATCATAGGCTTTCTTATTCTATAATCAATTGTCACAACAATCCAACATAATGTTCAACAAGATTATGGTTGCACAGAAAACCAAGCCTGTTCATGGGGGAAAAAAAGCATATAATGTAATTCAGAAACTTGCAAAACCTGCACAAACTTAGTTTATGAGGATCACCTAAAAGCATTCTGCTGACCCCAGTTCAGAAATGAATCAGAATCAAAGCTCAGATAATCTGAAGAGCGACGGCATTTTACTGGTCCTGCTCGACTTTTTGGTCGCGGGGACTTCTGAATCTTGCTTAACCCCGCATGACTTACAGCCGAAGGCAAAGGCGATAGAAGCCTATCATTATATTGAGCACCAAACTCAGAGCAAGTGTCAATTGTTCTTAATCGTTGTTTTGGTGTGCTCAATGATCTAAATCTCGCCTTAGCAGAGGCAGTAGATGCCATATAGCTTGGAAAGGAAGGGGAGCTTGAGAAGGAATCATCATCTCTTGGTGAAGCTCTTCGTGATCGGTTGAATGATCTCCTCGCCAAAAACTTTTCTTCAGTATTATGATTATCTCCACATGGTGTTGAGAAAATATCAGGGATATCTTTGTCGAGAGGTTGAGCTACCCAATCGTCGAGCCAGCTCCATCTGCGGTCTTCAATACCAGGATTTAATTTTGTAGATACTGGTGTTGTGGGTCTCCTTCGGTCCTAAAGAAAGAAAACACAGAATATATTGTGAGTAGAGATCAAAGCAGAAGTTTGATGGTGCAAGTGTGTAGAGAAATTCTTGTTTACCTGACAAAATGATGCATATTCCATTGCTCGCTCTCGTTTTAGTGCAGCTTCTCTCCTGTTATTCAGTAAGCTCATCATCTCCTCCTTTGATAGGATGCTGCTGTTCCACTTCTTTCCATTGTTTTCTTGAAGCTATACAATGAGAGGAATGAAATATTATGACGTTATCAAACCAAGTGATACCTAATTTTCGTAAAGTGGATAATAGAAAGCAACTGTACTAATTTCTGTATATAATGTTATAAATATGCATATAAAGTAATCACCCGATAGCACTCTTGAAAATGAGGAAAAGGTATATGATAGTATAGTCTTGCACCAGAACCTCAAAATCTGATAGTTAATGAGAGAGCTTTAATAAGAAATTAAAAGTCTTTTTATGCAGTCTCTAACCATATACTGCCTCTAAAATCATAAACATACGAACAGCACCATCTGGGTCATTATTGTGAATGCATAAAACATCAACGGTCTAGTGGTTCTAGTTGGAATTCTGCCCAAAGGCGTGGAGTTGATCTATGATGAAAAGCTTGGATGCACTTAGCCCTTTTGTTTATTCTGATACGATACACACTTTTTTACTCATCGACTTTCCATTTTTTCATTTTGAGTTTCTTTGACTACAATCATCACTTTTTGCCACTGAAACCCTGCAGCCTCCTGCCTAATCACGGATGTTACCATTCATTGTGTCTGACATGATACTTTCAGTGACTATGGTCCGTAACATGGCATTTTCAGTGACTATTATAGAGACATTTCAAGTAGAAGATAACCAAGGATTAAAGTCATTTTAAATGGAAAATCAACAGTCTAATGCAGGTTTCTGTAAATGAAACCTGGATCTATGAAACCACAGTGAATAAATCTATGGTTAATCTGCTGAAATTAATTAGAAGTTGGAGGCAGTTAATTACAGGGAACCAAACAGAAAGAGGTGACCTCTAATGATACTGTAGCACCCCTGTAATGTGGTAGTTCTGTTTGGTTCGACAAAATTTTTAGCATTTGAGGTGGATTTGAAATTCTTGGAGCAAAAAGTTTCTCATTTTCATTTATGGGATTCCATATAGAGTGTTTGTTTCAAAAAAACATTTTGCATTAAGTATACTTAAAACGGAAAAAAGTAGGAACCTTTGGGATTTGCCAAATACTACAATCTGGAGAGGATTAGCCAAATGCTGAAAATTTATAGTTTTGGCATTAGATATCCATACATTTTGCACTTTCCTATATTTTAGAGTTTGAATCAAATAACAATTTATAATTTCTAGAATTTGCTTTCCTCTAATCAAGTTGAACCAAACAAAAGATTAGGAATTCCAAAATATGTTAAAATCACATGGATTTGAAATTCTTGATGAGATTCCAAATCCTATAATTTTAGGATTTGAACCAAACAGCCCCTAAATGTTGCCGTACATCAAATTACTGTTTTAGGTCCCTAAACCCACTGAACCACTTTAAAGAAATGGCTAATTTAGACAGAATATACATGCCATGATTATATTAAATATAGGTGTGATTTTCAACTTTCTTTGGTCCCAACATTTCATTTTCCCATTCCCCCACTTCCTTATCAAGAGTTTTAAATGTTGACATCAGTTTCAGAATATAAGCTAGTAGGAATAATCGGAAAAATTAAATCTCTAATGGGCAATAAGAATTATAACGATAAAACAGGTACATATGGAGGAAAATATAAAGACAGACAGAAGAGGGAAGGCCGCAGAGTTAGCTAAAAAGCAATGCATTCACCTGATGCATGATGTAACATATTACTATAAAATGCCTTGTTCCATAAAAATAAGCAAAGTTCATGCTCTCAGTAAAAGAATCCACCTATTTTAATATACAAAACAATATAAAATAAAACTACTAATTATGTCGGAAAAAAAAATGAGACTTTATACACTTACATCTGCCTTCTTAACTTCTGAATTCTTCATTTTTCTATACGCTATGTCTTTGCAGTCATGAGAATGATAATCAACTAAAGCTCTCACTCTACTGGCACGAGCCTGTGATTGAATCTTCATAAGGGACTGCAATCCTTTCAGTGTATTTGTTGTTTGACGCCTCACTGCCTGTCCTCGAATTAGGGCTTGAAGCTTAACCAAACCCCTCAATGCTTTCAGTGCACTTCTTGCCTGGAAAGATTTTTTTGTAAAAATCAATGTTGAGATTTACAAGGAAATCGATGATTTTGGAATTAAATTACGAGCCTCACGATGAATTGTAAAATGGCTTAGGTCAACAAGCTAAAACAAGTTTCTATTGAAAACATAGAAAAATCAAGTAAAAAGTTCATGTATAATTATTCAATAATATATTTAAACATGATTAACTTTTTCATACTGTTTATTCTGGCAATTTCTGGCTCTATAACCAATTTCTATTTTCTTTATGCTAAAAAAGGAATTCAACTCAAGGCTTGTCAGAGTTTAGATTATGATGTGCTGTATATGGACATAGAAATATTGATACGTGAAACTTTGGTTATTTGTTTCTTCAACTATCCGTTGGTTTATTTGGATTTGTTTATTTCCCACATGCAATAGATAAATGATAAGGGCAAGTGGGCATATCTGTTTTCCGAAAAAAGTGTGCTAGATATATAGCCCTATGCATATTATATTATATACACAGTCCGACATACGAGTTTCGCTTGTATTGTATTCACTTCTTGCCACAAGGCATGTGCCTGGGTACTGCAATATACTGAGGAATGCAAAATAGGGAATAAGATGGTTCACATCAAAATATCATCCAGAAGGCTGTTAACTAGATGATTTACTCAATAAATAAAAATAATGGATCCAATTTTTAGAAGTCAGGAGGGAACATTTCGTTACTTAGGATCAGCAATTCATGCTGACAGTCTAAGATAAAATAGGAAGTTCTTCATGAAATAAAGCAGTCCTTGAAACGGAAAATTTTGCTGGAGTATAATCACGACAGTTTTTATCTATGTAAGTCAAAAGAGTTTTGATGGCTACAAGACCAGCCATGCTTATTGTTCGCATAAACAACAAAACCAAAAATGAGTGTTATTGAGAATCGTTTTGACATGTGTTATGAAGGGTAATGAGCATACTGTTAGCACAAATGGTAGATTATAGTTAAGGGACCTACTAAAATTATGATAGACAAATGAACGCGATGGAAGAAAAATATGATAGTCGAGGGAGCTACTAATACGAGGCTAGATCAAATGAAACAATCTGGAGGCCATACAAAATGGCATGATAGATGCCAATTCAACAGACACAATCGTACCTGTATCAAATGCCAAAGTTTTCAGATAAAAGTTCTGTTCTACAAAAATGGTAGTCTGTAGACGGTAACCTCAAAACCAAGCAAAAACCATACACGATTATCTTCAAGTAGTTTAAATGATGTGGATCATTCAGGTCCTTGTTCTTAATGAATTAAAAATTTTAAAATCTAGGTAATTGAATGTGAAAGATCTCATTGGCTCATATAAGATACACAAAATAGTGGTTTCCCACTTTTCTTGTTGTTTTTTTTTACAATTCCACATTCAACGAGATAGCATCTTGATCAACCATTCAGTGCCTAGTGATCATAAAAGATGGAACTTTCACAACCCTACTAAAAGTTCAAGATAGGCCCTCAATTGTATAAAAAATAGGATAATTATCTGAAGTAATAGCCCGAGTTTCACGAAACAATTTGCATCTGAGTTCCACAAAGATTAAATTCTATAGAACACCTAATTGTTGAATGTAGATCTTACGTTTTTATCTCATACAGAGGCTACTTCCTATTCCGTGAATTCAAAATCTCGTACACCACTATATGAAAATTTTGGTGCTTAAAACTATGCATGAAGATTACGCAAGGAGAAGTATATTCCTTTCCCACTTTTTTCTTTGGCTCAATTTCACTTTGGTACCCCAGACTTTACCCATTTTTTCACTTTCACGCCACAAATTTCAACTTCATTTCACTATGACCCCCACTGTCTAGATTTTGATTACATGCGATATAAATTTGACAGAAAATCTAAGTAAGTCTGGGCGTGAATGTCAATGTGAAACGGGATTGAAGCTTTCGGGTATCAGCGAGTTTAAGTGAAAATAAGCCTTTTCCTTTCAACTCTTTAACGAAAATTAGCGAAGTAACTCACAAGATATCCACGGAATGCGGTCTGAATCTTAACAGCCGCAATCTCTCGCGTCCTATGATGAGATGGTGTAGGTGTTCCAGTGAGCCTGACAACTTCAGCAGCTGCGTGAGCGGCAGCAACAGCAGCCTCGGCAGCGACGGCGGTTGCAACTGCAACCGCCACTGCATGCTTGCTGTGCTCATGCTCCGCGTCGCTCAGTGATCTCGATCTCCTCAGTGATGGAGCGGGGAGAGAAGGTAGGCATTTGGACTTCAATTTTCCAAAAGCCCATTTCCTCCTCTTCTCCTTCTGCGACCATGAACTCAACATGTTAGAGATATCAAAACCCTAGCTGATTGATTACGGAGAGGATGTGCGGATTAAAAGTTGCACCTTTTCTTGTATTGATTTGGTGTCTGAGCTCAAGAACCTCTTCAAACGATCAAACCAATTCTTCTTTTTTGCCATTGGAACATCATCCCAATGGACTGGGAAGGCTTTTAATTAGTTCAAATACCTAAAATTCATTAGCAATAAATACATTACATTATTTACTATCAAGAGAAAAAAAAAAACACAACAATTTTCTTCACCTATGATACGATTAGCAAAATGTGATTTTGATCTTCCTCATAAAATTGTGGTCTTTCTATATGAATCAAACAAACAAATAGAGCTCAAGATAAGCACAATCAAAACGAGCTATGAATCAAACCCAAATGTAAAAAACTCGGATTGAGATGTTTCGTACCATACCCATCAACAGTTCAGCAACATTCTGAATGATCTAATAAACTCACAAGAACCCCCCTAAAAAATGCCTCTTTGATAAGGAACCCAGTACCATTGCTTTGAAACACTACTAAAAAAAATTATAATAATAAAGACTGTCACTTTCTCCTTTTCTGAGAGCTACCCTTTTGGGGTTACTTTTCTGCTTGCTTAGATCCTTACCTAAAAAAACAATTAAAGGAAAGGAGGTGGTTGTCTACAAAAGGGGCAGTCTGTTAGCTTTATGCAGGTTTTCAGGAAATTATTAAGGAAAATATAATAAAGGGTTGTTATAAAAAACATCAGCCAGGCTTTAATATATAATAACAGCTGTCCATAAAACAAAGCATAAATGAGCGAAGGCAATCTAAGGAAAATTGTAAACGCACCCTCTCATTTATTTTCTGCATATCTCTCTGTTGTGGGCTCAAAATACTTGCAAATTCTGTATGAATTTGCGGAGGTAGGTAGAGGGTGTATCAGTAATTTCTGTTTCTCTCCTCTGTTAGGTTCTCCTGTCTCAACAATATTGAAGAAGATTATTTTAGGTAATATAAGGAGAATGTTTTGACAGATCACAGGATAAATGCACTGCATATTGCTTTCCAAACAGTGACTTGTCATGACATTTACTGCATGAACAGTGACAAGAATTGAACAGTGTATGAGTCAAATTGGAAAACTGCAGTAATGTGATTTTATGTTATGATGAGGATATAGATTTATGTGGGGTGAAAATAAATTTGACCAACAATAAAACATTATTGACCAAAATGAAAAAAATTACATTTATCAGCCAGCTAATTGAAGACACCTTTGACCTCATCGTGTCACAGGGTAGACTTAAAAGTCAATAAAAACTGTATTAACATTAAGATAATGCTATATTTAGAAAAATGTAATAAGGAAACCATTATATATAATCAGGACCATAATGACAGTCTAAACCAGAAAGAAGTATTTGAGAAATCGCATTCACACCCATTTCCACAAAGAACATGCACATTTCAGGGAAACCTAGAATTGTGCTGGAGACTTTCCCTGCTCAGCAGTGCAGTAAAAACTTCGGTTCCTGTTTTAAAACTGGAACTAGAAACAGGTGGGAAAAGGGTGAAAAAGAATGCATTTTTTATGATTTCTAGAAAACAGTAAGCATGGAAACTTTCATATTGTGAGTAGTGCAACTCAAGTGGGGCCCCCCTCCAACTGTCTCCGGGCTGTCTAGCAATAAGGCCACATTTCCACATTCACACCTTACCTTTATTTAGGACAAATTTTCATTTTAGACCCTTTCGGACTTTTATTTTCAAAAATCGACCCATTACAGATTTATTTGTCAAAATCGATCCAGTTTCAGCCACCTGGCTGAAACTGGGTCGATTTTGGCAAAAAAACTTCCAAACTTCACAGGAAATGAATTCTCGTGAAGCTTTTATCTAATAAAAACTTCACGAGAATTCATTTCCCGTGAAGTTTTTAACCTTGAAAAACTTCACGGGAAATGAATTCCCGTGAAGTTTCAGAAAATTTTTGCAAGTTCCGACCTAGTTTCAGCCACCTTGCTGAAATTGAGTCGAAACTTGCAAATAAGTATGAATGAGGTCGATTTTTAAAAATAAAAATCTAAATGGGTCTATAACGAAAATTTGTCCTTTATTCTTTCCTCCGCACTCCAATACACTCACCATCATTAAACGTATTGGATCTTCTCTCTGTATTAGTCTTTTGAATATTTTTCTATTTTCAAATTAATCCCTCACATTATTAAGATTGCTATGTGGCCCTTCAACTTTCATAAGTTATTGTGAATTAATCCCTCCAACTGTTACTTCTACTATTGATTGGAGGGTCTGATTTGCAACAATTTATGGCAATCGAAGTACCTATGGGGGGCCTAATAGCAATTTCAATGATTTGAGGGACAAATTCAGAACATTAAGGATTTAAGGGACTAATACAGAAAAGGCCCATGCGTGTTTCCAACTTATACCTCACCCGTACAGCACATGCTACCAATTATATGAATACAGGCATCGCACAACAATAGATCATAGTCTCTCCCCTCATCTTGCACTCACTCTGGTCCCATGTCTTCAACTGACAACAACCAAACTAACAAGTGACTATACAGCTCAACAAGATACCTTAACTGCTACAGGGAAGAATTTATTTTCCATATTTACATGATCTACAGCCACGAAACTTTGTAGGAATTCACACCGAAAAAAAAAATCTTAAAATTAACTGCTGTTTTAATGGTGGAGCAGTTTTTTTCCCCTCCTCCGCTTCATCTTGCTGTATGTCTATAACTTCAGGAATGCACCTAAACGTGCAAGCGATTCAAGAACTCAAGATAACGTAACTATGTTCACTTCCATCTTCCATCCTTATCCAAGATTTGAGAGAGAATGGATTTTCAGTCATCTCGAGTATTCTTGATCCTCTAGGCCAGTTCCCATAGCCACCATAGCCGGTATGGCGAGCAAAGCAGAGCCAGAGATTCTCGTAGGGGCAGCACCAATCCAATCCATGGTTGTGCCCAACAAAGACTGCCTGTAATAAAATTTTTATTTAAAAAAACAATAAGGAAACATATAAAATGCAGAAGAACTCTAATATACTAACCATTCTCAGTACCAGATACTGAAAAATACCGGCTGTGCTCTGATAATTTATGACATAATCTAACATTAAGAAGTAATTAAAGTTGTACCAACTTGACACAACAAGACCTATAGTGAAGTCTCAGCATACAACAAAGGATACCTAACTTTCTGCATTTAGTAGTGCCCAAAACATGATGGCATCCTGATTCCTCACAACAAAAAGGAGAAGAGAGAGAAAGCAGATCAAGATAGTTTCACATGAACGGCTTGCTTTAGGCTGCTGGAAATATCTATAAACCAAATGTTTCTTCCACAGCTTATGCAATGTTAAGTTATCAACAATTTTAAGGATGGAGAATAACTACGATCTTCATGGTTGCCTTATAAGATTAGAATCATTAGGTACATATAAAAAAGAGTTGGCAGCGAGCCTCACCTGCAAAGTGTCGTTCAAAAATTTGTGAAAATGCTCATATATGTACTGACATTCGACATGAGGACCTTATAGATAAAGTTCACACACTTTGAAACAAGTTCATGACAGAGACCTGACGTATCGCTTTCGAAAAAAAAATGGTAAAGCACTTTATTTGAGAGCTTTAGTGAGTGTGCACATGGGCTGGGACTCAAGAGGGTCAGGATCTAAAGTGACCCACCAAGTCTTTGTATTTGGATCAATTTGTTTGGAGTACTCTTTCAGTTGTCGCTTAATAAGAGAATGCCAATCAAGCTAGATCTTGAATACAACAAAGGAATGGGTTCAACAAGTATATCAGTGAACGTGGCATTCATCAATTATACACTAACAGCCAAGTGCTCATCTGATCCAGATCAGCCTCTATTCTTTGCAGGAAAATTTGAAGCTGCATCAGCCCCATGTGCACTCCCTTGTGAGAGAACAGTTCTTAAAACGGACCGTTTTTTTTTTAATCAAGTGCCATATGTAGGTGAATGTATGCTACAACTGTGTGAATTTTAGAAACCAACTCTCTAATTTCTCCTACTCTAGAAGTTTGCAAATGTATAGGAACACACTTGTCATCGACTTAACATGGAGCTCGGGTAAAAAAAAAACTAAAAGAAAGATTTGATACTGTATGAGCCAACTGTGCAGGCCCTCTGACAATAAGCATGCCCTCTCACAATAAGAGACCAAGAAGGGCACTAGGAGGCATAAATCCAGACAAATCTCACAGACACAAAAACTGACTGATTTTGCAATCAGCCTAGACAAATATATCTTGACAAGATAGAGAAAATTCAAGCCTCAGATACAAACATGATTATGAGAAATTCAAAATTATATTAAAAGGTTATACAGATAATATATACAAGAAAATTAAAATTCGATTGAAGAACAGGAAGGAGTGAATAGACAAGGTATTGCCCAAGCAAGCAATATGTGGCTAGGAATGATGACGCAAAGGAAGGCCTATAGCTAGTAATCGACAAATTGTAGTAACATAGGAAAGAAGTGTAACATGTTACTTTCAACCCAAGAGAACTCCAGAAGTTTGTGCATTAATACATCTATTAGTGAGAAAAGTGAGTGCTATAAACTCATATCTTGAATATAATTACAAAAAAAGTACTTGTAGTTAAATTTATGGGAAATATGATAGTGCTCTGCACTAAGGTCCGAGCTGTTAGTGCGCAGATAGCATGTAGAACTACTTCTGTCCAAAAGTTTAACTTATCAAATGGAGACTAACAAAGTGTACCAACCAAGCTTAGACTCATGGAGACCAACTGGGTTTACTTCAAAAATGTTAAATGTTCTTAAATTATGCATAACTGTAAGTATTATAGATAATTTGCATATGCATGAAACAAACATACAAGGGACAAGTTTCTCCTTACTTTAACAGATAGTTACCCAACAGTTTCACAGTAAACATAACAAGGGTCACTTTCAATTAACAAAATGAATTCATAGTCTGTACTTTATTTCACGAAGAAAAAGAGTTTCAATTTTCAGTAGTACAGCCTTTTCCCAAGAATTCTTTTCTTGTTCTCATTCTTGTCTCACGGTTGATCAAAAGAATCTTACACAATATGCATACATGCACTCACAAGCAAGCTTCATAGCAAGTTGAAACATTGTATACATTTATTATAGAAGGTATCTCTGCCAATGTATGTAAGTGCATGTGGTAACAACTACAGTATTTACAAAATACGCATACAAGATAGCATGAGAATTGAAATTAATGTCATAGCATGAGAATTGAAATCAACGTCCAATGTAGTGTCATTGGAACATTATTGGATCAAATTATAACTCAGACTCTTGGAGATCAATCCAAAAGTTATTACAGAAAATGTAATCATGTTCTTAAAATTTGAATGCTGGTATATTTTACAGATAATTTGCATATGCATGAAAGAGGGCATGCAAGCCAGTTTCTCCTTACCTTAAACAATTCTTCATGAAATAGAATGAAGACAGATTAACAGTAACAATGGCCATTTCAATAAAGCATCCAGGATTCGTAGCTTTGATTATTTCATAGGAAAACAAAGAAAGTTTCACTTTTAGGTACTACCGTTAAGGGCGAATTTTCTTGTAGACCTAGAGATCTAGTATGAAATTTACATTTCATAAGATAGTTTCAAGTTTATTAATAAAAGTTCCCTTCCCGGTGAATCTTTTTCTTGTTCTCATTCCTGATCTCACAATTGATTAGAAAGAATCTTACACATGCATCTATACCTGCATGCATGCATAGGCAAGCTAACAGCAAGTTTAAACAGTACGTACATTCCACACAGGGTAAAAATTCTGCCTGTGTGTGTTTGGTAACTTTCATTCTGTGCATGGGTGTGTTTGAGTACTATAGTATTTACAAAATCACATACAAGTTCACATAAAAACGATATCATAAATCGTTTAATGTTGTGTAATTGGAATATTGGTCAAATTCTACCTCAAAACTCTTGCAGCAGTCAAATTTTATTTCTGAAAAACATAACCAAGTCCTAAAATTATTGCATACCTGTGTATATTATAGATAATATCCATATGCTGAAAAAGAACATGCAAGAAACCATCCTCACCTTAACAGATGATCTGTGTAAGAGAATGTCCATGGTTCCCCATTCCGCTTCTTGGGAAGCAACTCTCTCTTTATTAATAGAACCAACACAGGGTTTGTGTATTCCAAATATAGGCATAGGAGCTACCTTTTTATAGGCTTTACTCGGTATATGCCAAAAGATCACTTCAGGGATCCTACGAAAACACGACAGACCATAAAATGCGAACACGTATTCCCCATGAAAAGAAAGGAGAAAATATGGTAAAGAGAAAATATGCTAATTATCGGTTTGTACCTTGCATCAGGATTGATCAGTTGTGATTGCTCCTCAAACCATTTAGCCTGAGCATGAGATATGACCTCTGGGTAGGACCCGCCACCAGAATCGAGGAAATATAGGAAAACGACAGGTAATTTCAGGTCAGTAGATGATGAGATTTGCAGTACATAGTTTGAAACACTAGGCCAAAGCTCTCTAGGACCACTATGTGAATAAGATAAAGTATTTCTCTCAATCTCCATGTTCATCAACTCAATGCGCTTTGTTCCTCTGAAACTGCATTCTCTTTCTCCTGCCAAGTAATGATTTCTTCAATTTGCATATGTGTCATCAAATCAACGTCTTCATGCTACAACCATAATCTTTAAATACATCGTTTGTAGGTAACTTTTCCTATTTTTAACTTTTCCTATTTAAAAATATTTAGAAACATGTAGGTTGTGAAAAGGAGGAAGAGGAAAACTGAGCTACTAAATTTGTATTTAACTGTAGAAGGGTTTTCTGATGCCAGTCCCTCAAATCTTGATAATTTCTTATTTATCTCTCAAAACAATTAAGTCAAAAAAATAGTACTTCTATTTCCATTAAACCATTGATAGTAAGGATATCCATTATCTTTAACTGATAATAATATTAGGACCAGTTGCCCCTCAATCACATGTAATGATATATTAGTTATCTTCTTGATGAAGGAGAGGTACAGGACTTTAAGATGAGAAAATAGGCCAGATTTTTATAAGATAATGGGTTCAGATTGTTTGAATAGTTGGCAATGAGAATATAACCATTGATGGAGGGGCAAAATAGACACTCTTTAGCAAGAGTTAAATATATCACCGGGAATAAGTGTATATAATCTGAGCAGAGAGACTAATTTGGAGTAAATTAGCTGATTTCATGGACTAATATCGAAGTAAGATTTTTTTCGATATATGTAATAAGTTCAATACTAATAGAAACCAACAGTTTTAGATCACTATGTTTAAACAAGTACTTGGCAATCGATATAAGCAAGAGATGAAATGAAAAGTCGACCAGATATGTAGCAATACCAACTTACAAGAAACTACCGATCGGAGAAGTCCAATAATATCTAATAAAAAAGAGTTAACATAAGAATACGTAGTTTCAACAGAGAGAGAAAAATCTATCTCAAGAAGTTACCTATGGACACACAAATGCTTGTATGGACAACAAAAATATTTCGAATGCAGATCTTTATACGAGTTTTTCCTTCATACCTGAAACTGAGAAATTTGTCGGTGGACAGCAGACCTGAGGAATTCCAGTGGCAGAAAACCATTCAGATGGCCACACAAAAGATGCATCATCATGGTTTCCAAATATTGTTGCCCATGGGATCCCTCTTCTTCGTGTTGGAGAAATAGCACAATCCCAGTACATGGTTGCATTAGGAATTGGAAGGTTGTTTGCAGTGATAACATCTCCCAGATAGATTACAAAGTCTGCGATAATAAATTGATTTTCCAAGAGAATAAGAGAAAACTAAGGTACAAAATTAAGTTAAAATAAGAATTAACTTTAATTCTGATTTTCACACGACAACATTTGGGTCAAAACAGGATCTCCCTAAAATAACTGACATGTCTCACATCCATTAAACGCCAGCTCCGCAAATAGCATACATTTATTATGACCTGAAACATGAATATCTTAACAGAATATACTTGACGAGCTTCCAGTCCACTTGACTAACCTTCCTGATCTTATACGAACATGTTAAATTGTTCTACTTTCTTAAAATTAAAAAAAAAAAAGAAACTAAATGCTCACTTTAGTCAGTGTGTTGCCTTGCACATTGCATCTCGGGCACATAAGCCAACTATTGCATGCAGTGCCTTGCACCTTAACAACATTGTCACCAAATGCTCCTAGTAGTCATGTAAACTCCACAACTACTCTATCTTTGCCGGATGTTCCTGCCATTTCTTCCTCACCACAGTTGTGTGAGATAGAAGATCTCCTACTTGATGTAGTTATGCTATGACTAATTCATACTCTCCATCATTTGTTTCTTTTCTTTCTCCCATCCAACATAGATTCGTCTTGTCATGAGGCACTCAAGTATTTAGAGTAATGACAGACTATGAAAGAAGGACTACATGCAGTTCATAAGTATTTAGAGTAATGACAGACTATGAAAGAAGGACTACATGCATTTCATTGTACTTGTGATCTTGTGTCCAAACACCTGGCATTAAAACCTGTAAAATGCAAATGGATTTACAAGGTCAAGACTCGGTCCAAAAAATCTATTGAGTTTCAGAAAACCACCTAACGTCTCATGGACTTTCGAGTCAAGTGTGTATTATTAAAACTATGAAGAGACAGACACACTGGTGCATAAGATGATTTGTCTACACTCTTGTCATTGTTGTTCTCAAACAATGGTCTTTTGTATTAAATGCAAGTAGAAAAATGTGTTTTTAACAGTGACCCTCCTCAGTTGGTATACATATGGTCTCCTCTCAATCTTCAAACTCCACGAAATCATGTATGTCATCATTTATGGGCTCAAGTCTGCAGGATTTGAGCTTTTCCGTCAACGCATTCTTTTGAAACAAGTTCTGTTGGGACCGCATTTGACTATGACATGTACACTAAAGTATCACTATGGATGAGGCTCTAATTTATCATGTATATGGATCAACACCTTAAAAATTTCTGAGATGAAAGATATTAGTGTTCCGTTTTCTTTCCAAGCATTAACGGTGTCAGACTCCGCCTGGATCTATTTTATTTCTAAGCAGAAGAACATTTTTGGCCTTCTTTAGCATTTTGATCTGACTTCTCCATTGCAGCAAATCCAGTGGAAATGAAAGTAAAACTTCAGCAAAGTAATGATGATCTTCTGTGTCAACCAACTTGGTACCAAAAGCTAGTTGGTACTTGGTACACACCTCACCATCACCAAACTTGATATTCCTCATGTTGTACATATTTACAGCGAAGTAATCATTAGCCACATTTATTCATTATACAATACTTCTCAAGAATCGAGAGTTCTTTGGTATCTGTGTTAAACTACAACACATCCCTTGCTGTTTCTATCTAAATCATCCACAGAGATTCTTGCACATTTGGATGTTGGATAAACTGACAACCTTACACTTGCCGATCTACTATTGGGTTCTACATTTTCTAGAGACCTTCGTTATTCTCCTGGCATAAGAAGATGCAAGATATAGTTTCTCATTCTATTTTAGAGAGAGAGTATACCAGGCGATGGTTTATCTCGCCACAAATATAGAAAGACTGAAACGATTTTTACATCATCTATCTATTACTATATTTAAAAGAAGGCTGGCTTTTGGTCCACATTTTTGGTGTTATACCCTTTCTTAGTCACAATTAAAAAAATATGACATATGTCCCGTACCTTATGACTCTTTCTTTCCATAACTAACAAGTTTCTTTTTTATTGTGAAAACGGGCAATGATGGAAAACTCACTGTGCTGAAGAAACCAAATTGTTAACGGCCACTTAAACCATTCGAATCTACAGAATATAAGTGAATTCAAATCATGCCAGTTACTTTCCATGATTCCACTCCAACCTTAACCATTAGAAAACTGTCCACTGCACCCTTAAATATAGGGTCCCAAAAACAATTTCCAAAAAATAACTCCAAACACAAACGCTTATTAATTAGAAGAAAAATACATAATTTTAAGGATGCACACAACAAAGAATTGGCCTCTCCAAAGAAGCAACAGACAACGTCGAAGCCTCAGCAAGACCACAGTGTTCAAGAAAAGATTGCTTACAAATATGATCTTGCTTTTGTGGTAACAGTTTCTTACTTTATTATAATTTTGAACTGAGTACTTTTCTAAGCTGCAGTTATCTACTTCATTTATACCCAGGAGTCTAGATGTTTTGATCCCCTCACCTCAATTAATGACATTTTTTAATCCAATCTTATTATGCACTTTGATTCAATAGGAACAGCTTCCATAGAAACTTAAATAGGATAGAATAACTAACTTCATTAGTAATTCACCTTTGAGGAATGTGTTTGATCAGTAATCCATCTTTGAGGACTGCATTTGACTAATAGATATTGTGGGAGAACTCTGCATAACTTATTAATTTGTGAATTACCTTAGACTTATATCAGTTTTTGCAATAATAGTTTTATAGCCTATTTATATTAACATAGGTGTAAACAGTATTTTTTAATCTCGCATAAATATGTACTGTGTCAGGCATGCATTGCGTCTAGTGAAGTACTTATTCACATTAAGGTAAGGCTCCATACTTGTTTACACAATGATACAAAGTGTTTTTCAAATTGCAAAGGTTTTCTTGTTTGGTGAACACACAAAGCATATCGACGTGGATTATTATTATCTTTTACAAAAAAGTTGAGATGATCGATTGGTTGAGCTACAATAAATTCCCTTCAAAGATCAAATTGTTGATCTTTTTTACCGAGGATCAGACAGCTTCATGATTAAAGTATTTTCTATACAAACTCATGGGCCTGGCATTTGATCCCCCATGCATTTGAATACCCCTTCACTTAAATAAAAGGGTTAACTTTAAAAAACCCCCGCAACTATGCGTCGTCTCAGAAAATCCCCCTCAACTATTTTAACTCTAGAAAAACCCCCTCATTATGGAGTTGCTGTGGATAACCCCCCTCAACTTACAAAATATAATTTATCTTCCCTCAACTTTTCTCACTTAAACCCCTAAACTAATATAATTAAAATCTAAAGGAATGAATGATTTAAAATGACCATATTATCCCTAAGACATTAAAAGTTTTACCATAGTGTTCCTTTTTAACATTTTTGGTTAAAAATAACTTTCATTTTATTTCCCTTCTCTTCTTATTCCTCCATCTTTGTTGCTACGTTCACGTGCAAATCTAATTTTTTTTCTTCTTTTTTAAAACACTAAATTTCTTTTATTTTCTACTTATCCATTATTGTAATGTTTGAAACTTTTGATTTTTTTTTGTTTTTGAAAAATAGTTTCCTCATCAAAACCCATTGAATTGAGAAGTCTAATATTTTGATTGGTTTGATTTTTAAACTCGCATGAATTTTTTTCAACCAAGGGTATTTTAGTCATTCCATATTTTAAATTAATAATATTAGGGGGGTTATTTGAAAAAAACTAGAAAGATAAATGAGGTTTTGTGAGATGCCCCATAGTTAAGGGGAGTTTAGTCATATTTTGAAAGTTGAGGGAGGTTATCTACAACACCCTCAAATTTGAGGGGGTTTTCTAAAGTTAAAATAGATGAGAGAGGTTTTCTGAGACAAGCCCCATAGTTGAGGGGGGTTTCTAAATTAACCCCTATTTGTCTTAAGGGTAAATTACACTAAACCCCCAGAGCTTTTAGCATTTTGGAGTAAACCCCCAATAACTATCAAAATAGCACTAAACCCCCAATAATTTTTGCAGAAAACCCCAAATATCTTTTGGGTAAATCACACTAAATCCCCAATACATTTTAAAATGCCTTTTCATGTTTTTTTTTTTGTTCTAATTTAGGGGGATTATCTGCAAAACACGGAAAATTGTTGGGGTTTTCTTCAATTCCAAAAAGTTACTATTGGGGGTTTAGTACGATTTTAAAAGTCATTGGCGTTTACTGCAAAATGTTGAAAGTTCTTGGGGGTTAGTGTAATTTACCCATTCGTCCAATTAACGATTTTAAATCTGTGTACTCAATATATGATACCAATGCAATCAGTAAATACAAGAATTCTACAGTGAGAGTGAAACCAAAGTAACAAAAAGGGTAAATTGCACTTAAATATCATATAGTTTCCCACTTGTTGCACTTAAATACGACCAGTTGTTTTTTGGTGCTAAAAATTACCATAAAGTTTCTAAAATTTGCACGTTACTAGCATCGATCATGCAGAGTGAAAATTTTCACCCGAATGTTTCTCTACAATACTTACATGCTAAGTTTAGAGCTTTTTAACTAATATTATTTGTTAAATTTGCTATTAAATCAACCAATTTATTTTTTCCAAACTTATCTTAATTCAGCTTTAAAATAGAGTTGGGATATTTCTAGTGAAAATTTTAACAATTCTTCATGCTTGAAAAAGCTCTAAAATTAGTTTGTAGGTATCACAGACAAACAGTCGGGGTGAGAATTTCCACGTTTGCAGCAGCAACGTACAAATTTTAGAAACTTAACGGCATTTTTTTCATCAAACTACAAGTTATAGTATTTAAGTGCAACAAGATGGAAACTACATGGTATTTAAGTGCAATTTACCCTAACCAAAATTAAGAGGAGAATTACAAATAACCTGACCTGGGGTTTCTTTATCAAGAACGGTCGCCATTACCCGCTCCGACTTCTCGTCCTGCGCCGGGCCCCACTCGGTCCAGGCGTTCTCCCCATAGTGCAAATCGGCGAAAAGAGCGATCTTGAACCTCGACTCGCCGGAGAACCGCAGCGTCTTACTGGTGCTCTGGCGGAGCACCGGAACCTCAACGCATCCGCCGTCGCCGGCGAGGAAATGGATGGCTGCGATGATGCTGATGATGAGAATCGACATTGTTTGCCTCTTGAGGAGCTCATAAAGCTGAGATTTTTTTTCATATAAAAGGGCAAAAGTTTGGTGTATTTCTGTTGTAGGATTTTTTGTACTTGGTTGGAATATTCTGTCATAGAGTGGGACTAGTGACGGTAGCGAATAACCTTGCCTTCAACGGCACAATGAAAATTTGGGGAAAGGTTTAGAAAACCCCCTGACTTTGGGTTGATTATACAAGACCCCTTTGCACTTAAAATAAAAATTAGAGATGACACCCTAAACTTTAGGTCCTAGGATTTGTTGGGAAAGACAAGAGGCCTAGAGGGACACAATAAAAAAAAAAGTTATTATTTTTTTTCTTACAGTTTTGTTGAGGGAAGAGGGTTATCTTTTTAAAAAGGAACTATTGCAATTTGTAGAACTTTTCGGAAGTTCAGAAAGATTTTGTGGAACTCCACAAAATTTAGGAGAATTTTCTCTAGTTTTGAAAGTTTATGGAGGGTTTTGTTTGTATGAGTTTAAAATTCGTGGGGTTTTCATAAAATCACCCCATAATTCACTTGTTATTAAACGTAGTAGTTGGGTTTGGGTCTATTTGCAGTTGGGACTATATAATTGAAGGTTAGATTAATAAATAGATTAAATTAAATTAAATAGTAGTTTGGACTCCATGTTTTTTGGTTGACTGTCTGATGTTTTATAATCGTGATGAATCTGCTTGAAGTTAAAGGGCATGAAATCCAAACATCTATCTGTTAATATTAACCTACAACAACAACAACAGCCAAGCCTTTATTCTACATATTTGGGGTCGGCTACATGAATCGTATGCTTCCATTCCCCTCTTTTGCGGGTCATCTCCTCCGTTAAGTTAGCCCTAATCGTATCCTTCTTAATTATTTCTAACCAAGTTATTTTAGGTCTACCTCTAGACCTCCTATCTCCATTAACTATTATCTCATCACTTCTCCTAACCGGTGCACTAAATGGTCTCTGTTATACATGATCAAACCATCTTAATTTATTCTTTCTCATTTTATCCTCAATAGGAGCAACCTCTAATTTAATACGGATGCGTTCGTTTCTTATCCTATCTTTTAGTGTACACCCACAAAACCATCGCAACATTCTCATTTTTGCTACACTCATTTTAATTGCCCAACACTCTAACCCATAGAGCATTTTTGGTCTTATAGTCATCCTGTAGAATTTTCCCTTGAATTTCATAAGTATTCTACGATCACATAAGACTCCCGAAGCACTTCTCCATTTCAACCATCTATCTGTTAATATTAACCTAATATATAATAATAGGATTAAGTATTGCCTCCTTTGATGCTAGATCCAAATGATACTTAAATGATCTATAAAAATTAAAGTAAACTCACATCCTAGTAAACTTATTAACTTCTTCAATTTGGTTATGTTGGTGTTTAAAATCCATATGAATTCATGATTAAAAATTTCCAAATGAATTCCTCTAGTTCACATTGGATATGAGACGCGAGCTTGCAGCGTTTATAGTAGGTAATCTTTCTCTTTCTGTGTTTAATGAGGCTAGGAATATAGAAGCCCTCGGTGCTCACGAGCCCCATAGAACCCAATGAAGGAAATTGTGCATCCGAATAGAGCAAAACAATGACACAACCCGAAAGTTTTGCAATCTTAAACTTGTTTTTAATAACTAGATAATTATATCTTTTTATAACTAGATAATTATATCTTTTAATAACTAGATAATTATATCTTTTTATATAAATTTAATCACATGTTTATAGATTCTATCCGAACATGAGTTAGGAGAATAACGAACTTGTCTTAAATAACTGGACAATAACATCAATGTCGTCGTTATCATGCTCATAAGTCATAATAGAACTAAACACACATGTACCCTTTATAGAGTAACTCAAGATTTATGTTATTGAAACACCTCAGAAATTAACATATTATTTTGTTATCATAACTAAGTATTTTAAATATGTTATCATTATACTTAGCCTCCTTATTTAAATTGACATGTTTTTTTCTTTATTTACAAAACAAAAACTTATGGTAGGTTTTCAAAAAGTGGCAAGTAAATAATGCTCTTATTCTTTGCGGATACACTGACCTCGTCTTCTTCTTGAGCGCAGTCTTAATTTAAACTGGTCTTAAATAACTGGATAATTATATGTTTTTAATTTTAATTTAGGGAAAATTGCTTCCACCCCCGCAGATTTTAAACAAAGTCTTGCTCACCAAGTTGACTGGTCAAATGTCAAGACCCCGCTACATCTTTGAAGTTATTGATTAGGCACCCTGAACCCTTGAAAAGTACTAGTTTTAACCTACTTATTCATCTCCTTCCATTTTCTCTAGTTCCCCTAATATTCAAGGTTGAATAAAAGAGGGAAGCAATTTATACCTCAAGATTTTTCTTGGCATAGTGATAATTTATCTTATTGCTGTCTTTATAGATCAGCTGGGGTTGTTCGCATAATTAATTATGCTTTGTGTTATAATATAAATTTGTATAATTGCACTGTTGGTACATCAGTGGGAGGGTGGTAGTGAAGAGGAAGTGGGTTGTGGGCTGGGAGGGAGAGAAGAGAGTTAAAAGAGAGAGAATAACAGAGAGAAAGGAAGGAGTATAATTAGAGGGTAAAACTGGTATTTTTAATATTGTGGGTTTTGCATTCAATAAAGATGTAGGATGGTTTTGAAATTTGACTGGTCAACTTTGGGGGCGATGCATTAAGTAAAAATCCTAAGAGGATGGAAGCAATTTTCCCTTAAATTTATCAGATGTTTATTAAATAATAATGGAGATTCTCCTAAACTAGAAATTTATTTAAGTTTTACTTAAAAGGGTATTATTGGTCTTTCTCCCCACTTTCTTCCTCATTGCTTCCAACATAGACTTCTTTCTATTTCTTCTTCCGAAAATAAATGGAGAAGATGAAAGAGAAACGGACTTTGTACATAACTCCTGGAAGATAAAAGAATTACAAAGTTGATAGTGGAAATCCAAATAAAACTTCATATATACCTATAGTATTACAGAGAGCTAATTTTCCAAAAAGTATTTACCGATGATGCCATCGGCAATTCAAAAATCATTTTTTAGCGTACCAAAGGTGTGGGCTAAATTTTGTCATAACACAAGTTGGAAAAATTATGAACTTGCTTTAAATAACTGGGATAACATCAACGACGTTACTATGCTTATATCAAAACTAAACACCATGTGTACCCTTTATAGTGTCATATAGGTATAGTCATTGCAACACCCTCGGACACCAACATAGTGTTTTCTGATTAGTTTGTGTTGATTACTAAGTAATTTAAATTTAAATATGACATCATTATTTGTCACCTTCTTATTTAAAATAGGCATGTTATTTTCTTTATTTACAAAACAAAATCATATAGTAGGTTTTCAGAAATCAACAAGTACGTGATGCTCCTCTAGTTTACGGGCACACCAACCTTGTTGTCTTCTTGAGCGCAATCTTGGTACCTATCTATCTATCTATCTACTACTTCTAACTTAAAAGTAAAACAGTAAAATCATTGTTTATATTAAGTAACCGTTATTCATGCTACAGTATAGCACATAATATTAAAATTACTGTGCTACAGCAATATTTTATTCATTAGGACTACTATTCATGCTGCATTGGTTTTTCCATTTAAAACTATTTACATTACATTGAAAATTTTGGCCCTTAATCCACTGCTCCAGTTGAAGTAAATTTTTTATTCTACCATTTTTTTGAAAACACTATTCATATTTAGTATTTTTTCCTTGCAAATAATAATTTTAACATTTATCAGATATTTCATAAATATAAAATCTTCTGATTCTATTAAAAAATTTGATAAAACTTGCTAGTTAGTGTATTATTTTGTTAACTGGTTTGAAGACTCACTCTGTAAATAGCAGTAAAAAAATTTATTGTTGAAATTTTTATAAGTAATTATATATAAAAATTATATTCACAATTCGGCAACAAATGTACCTCGGTAAATAATTTTGGCAGCAACGCGCATGCTTGATACTAGTACTATTATAAATGACAAGATGTTCTTCGTAATTACCAAACTAGAACTGTAGAACAACTTTAGGAAACTGACAAGTACATTGACCTACTATATTGAACAGTTGTAATGAAAGAGACAAAGCTCTCTTTTATATGTCTTTTTAGCGGACACGTCTCTCCTTCCATCTCTTTTACCTTGGATGTTTATCACACGATATTTGCATGTACTTTTCATGCATGCATGACATCGTAATTAGTCCTTATAGAGAGACAAAGTTCTTCCTATTTGCTGGTAGAAGCATCTATCCTCTCGTCTCTCTTGCATGCCACATAGTGGCATTTACACATACTTTTCATGTATCACAAAATACTCCAAGGTTTGATCATCTTCTAATCTCATTTCCAATGAATACAAAATTTTATCAAAACAGTTTCTACAAATGATCTTTAAAACCATAAAAAGATAAAACTATAAAACTACCGGTTTACCCTCTCGTGAATGACTAAGAACATCCAAATGTATAAACAATTGGATGTATATGGAAGGTTATAATGGGGCCACACGCCCCTACAAATATTGATATTTGTCTAACAACTTCAATAAGTGCCCACATAATATATTATTTTGTTAACTGATTTGAAGATTCACTCTGTAAATAGCAGTAAAAAATTTATTATTAAAATTTTTATAAAGAATAATATATAAAAATTATGTTATCAATTTGGCAGCAAATGTACCTCGGTGAATAATATCAGTAACAAAGCGCATGCTTGATACTAGTACTATTATAATCGACAAGATGTTCTCCTTAATTACCAAACTAGAACTGTAGAACAACTTTAGGAAACTGACAAGTACATTGACATACTACATTGCTATTTTTAATGAGAGAGAAAAAGCTCTCTTTTAAATGTCTTTTTAGCGGACACGTCTCTCCTTCCATCTCTTTTACCTTGGAGGTTTATCACACGATATTTGCATGTACTTTTTATGCATGCATGGCATCGTAATTAGTTCTTACAAAGAGACAAAGTTCTTCCTATATGCTGGTAGGAAGCATCTATCTTCTCGTCTCTGTTGCATGCCACGTAGCGGCCCTTACAGATACTTTTCATGTATCACAAAATACTTCAAGGTTTGATCATCTTCTAATCTTATTTCCAATGAATACAGAATTTTATCAAAACGGTTTTCTACAAATGATCTTTACTACTATAAAAAGATAAAATTTTAAACTACCGTCTTACCCTCTCGTGAATGACTAACAACATCCAAATGTATAAATAGTCGGATGTATATGGAAGCTTATAATGGGGACACACGCCCCTACAAATATTGGTATTTGTCTAACAACTTCAATAAGTTCCCCCCATCATATATTAATTTGGTGCACCCCCACAATTATGAGAGATTGTTGTTACAACTTAGTAGTATTATGGTAATAAAGAAAATGATCATGTACTGATATGAAAATGATAGGAAAATATTATGTGTTGAGATCTTCGTGATTAATATATGAATAAGTTTTTCTATTGATTGAATTTACATAAGTTATAAACTCTTATTTGTAATTGTATAAGCAGTGACGGAGCCATGAATTGGGGTGTGTGTGGTGGGGGGAGGGAGGGGGCGGGGGACTTAGTAATTGAACACGGTCATGTGTAAATTTTTTATACGATTGATCTGTATCTAAACATCACTAACCGATAAGGGTTTGAGAAAGTTTGAGGATCTTACATTTTACTCTTCCTGGTTAATAAAAGTATTGTTTAACCAATTATCCCCTTGACTTTTCAAATTTTTTTATTGATATTAGCTGAATGCACAAGTGCACAAAACATGCGGGTGAAATACTGAAACAAAAGCAATTGGAAGAAGATACCAAGATCTATATGGTTCAGCATGCTACATCCATAGGCGAAGAGAAGAGGAGAGGTTCATTATAAAAAAAGTTTATATATAATATATAGGAGATAACGTTGACAACTATATGACCACACACGAATTCATTTTGCTCACCAAACAAGCATAAATCCTATTCTCTCTCTCTCTCTCTCTCTCTCTCTCTCTCTGCAAGTGCACGTAACACAGAGCTATCAGTTTCTTTTGTTTGCTGTAGGATACGAGGCAGCAAACCATTGGGTTATTTCATTTAGAGAAAACTACTTCAAAGCACTCACTTATTAGTGAGAGGCTCACATCCAATCGGCCTCTTTTAATTATGAAACACTTCACCATTGTAGTTAGGGCCCGTTTGGTTGCAATAAGGGGAAGAGGAAAGCCTGCCAAAGACTGACAAAGCTGTCAGTTTTGGCAGGCTTTCTTGCAAAAACGTCTCTTTTAGAGGCATTT
>JBAKGM010000326.1:15946636-15965219 GCA_037177215.1 Asparagus racemosus | reverse complement strand
GGAAAGCCTGCCAAAGACTGACAAAGCTGTCATTTTGGGCAGGCTTTCTGGCAAAAACGTCTCTTTTAGAGGCATTTTTGCAAGAAAGCTTGCCAAAACTGACAGCTTTGTCAGTCTTTGGCAGGCTTTCAGCCCATTTCCCTCTCTAAAAAGTGCAACCAAACGGACCCTTAGAATTGCGATGCCCTGGTTGTGGTTGTTCCAGTGGGGCCGGGCCAATGAAATCCCCATTTTCGAGGTGAAGCCCAGGCCCCTTCCGCCCTCGGCTGTATGTGTTCACATAAAATTTGTACCTCCCTGCCAACAACAATAATACCGAGCTAAATATGCAGACGACCACGTACTCCTCCTCATCCTGGGAGTCATCTCACCGGCAGTGACCCCACCCCTACCCCCCCCGGAGGCATAAAGCGTCCGGAAATCCGCCAACAGACTCTGTACCGGATACGACACCAGACCGAAACCGTTACAAAAACCCGCGGCCGTAACGCTCCCCTTATTCTCGCGCAAAGGGACGACCCTCGATGGCCCAACCGTAATTCCGTCCAAACTCTGTGCCCCATTTCCGAAACTTCGGCTAAGTCGAGGAATCTAAAATGAAGATAATAAAATGAAGTGAAAAATAAATTTATTAAACGCATCACCCTTTCACGCCCCCAACCTGGACAAAACGAAACGAAGATTTCCCAAATTAGAAAGAAAGAAAAAGGAAAAGATTACCCAAAAAAAAAAAAAAAGAAGAAGGTTTGACGGGTGTCGTGGAATCCGTGGGAATTAATTGCATGCTTTTGGATGTATTCTTCCATTAATTCTTCTCCTTCTTCTTCTTTAAATACCCAACAGAGCTCCCCCCTCTCTCTCCGTCACTCTCAGCGTCTCATTCTTTGTTAATTTGAGAAAAGATGGAGATGGGTGAGTTTTGCTTCGTTTGATTTGAGTTGGGTCTGTTTATTTTGGGATTTTAATAATGTTTTTTTTTCTTTTTTTGTTGCAGTTTTTGGTAATAAGAAGTTTGAAGGAAAGGGGAGCAGCAATCAGAAGAAGCAGAGGAGGGGGTCCACTAAACATTATGGTGGTGGTAGTAGCTTTGGGAGGCCACCTCTGTCTCCTGGTATTTTTCCCAAATGGGTGTTTTTTTAAAAAAAATAAAGTTTGCATGAGGTGATTCTTTGTGATATTGGATGTTGATTGTTTTTTTAAGATAGTTTGGGTTGATGTTGTTATTTGGCCTAATGGATTAAATTATCTTGATGTATTTGTGGTGTTGGGTTGAAATATTTATTGAGTTTTTGATTTCATCATTTGGTTTTTGGATGGGTTTCAATGCATGTAGTTGAATTTGTTTTGATATTGGATACATAGTTTTTTAGTTAGTTGAAGATTACCTTCTTTTTTGAATAGAAATTAGAGGAAAAAATAGTTTTCAAAGTGATCTTTTAAACTATTAGATTATGTTTGTTGGGTTCTGATGAAAATACTTTTTTTTTTTTGTTTCATAATTTTGAGTTACGTTGCTAAGTTGTTTACTATGATACATAGTATCATGTTGGTGTTGCGGTTATTGCCATGTGATTGTTAAGAAGCTTGAATTTTAATGTTCTGATGAGCTTTAAATCAGCACGGATGTTTATGGTTGGTGAGGGGATTTTTCTGGAGCTTTTCTGTTGTGCGGTATTGTAGTACCTCTTTTTGACCTGCACAGAAGAAACATATATTTCATAAGGCACGAGGCATCATTATATTATCATCATTTTTTTCGTATATGCTTTCATTTGGTAGTTGATTGAGTAGATACTCTTAAAAAATGAGAAAGAAGTCATGTGTTTGTTGAGGTTTTGAGTCCCTGAGATATGCTTTGAGAGATTTCTTTGAGTTTTCATCCTGAAACTTCTGCTTAACGATTTAATAATCTCTGTCAGTCCTATTAGCTTAATCTTTTTTTTGTTGTTGTTCCATTTACTTGAATTATGATTTTTTCGGTTTAAGAGGCCTTCATTTTAGTACTAGCACTTTGGTGAAGAATGGGGTTTGCAGGGACTGTCTGCGTATTAGTTCCTAGTTTCCATTTAAAATGTGACTTCAACATTCTAGTAGAACTATTTAGTTATGATCACGGAAAATATGATTTTACTTATTAAAAATAAATGTGCTTTCCTCATATTCGACATCGTATGCAGTTAAATTTAACCATTGAATTGATATGTACCTGCTTTCCACTTGTTTTATATGCTTTATCTGTGAGTTGGTTGAGTAGACGACTTTTGAAAAAAGAAAAAGGAGAAATAACTCATGTGTTTATCAAGGGTTGAGATATGCTTTGATATTGTTCCATTAATTTTTATCCTAAAAGTTCTGCTTAACTGTGTCATAATCTCATTAGTCCTTTGATTAGGTTAATATTTTTGTTTGTTTACTTGAATTATGATTTTTTGGTTTTAGGAGTCTTTCATTGTAGTAGTATTATGTGCTGTTCTCATATTCTACATCGTTATCCGGTTAGATTTAACGATGAAGTAATAAGTACGTGCTTCCAATTATTTATGTGATGCTGGAAATTTTTGTCGATATTGCTCGTGCATGCATGCAAAACTTACTCTTAGTTTACGTCCTCTTTTTGTATAAAATATAATACATAATATTTCCCAGGATATACATGGGTAGTGGAAATTTTCTGTTTCTGTCGTAAGTCTATGCGTCTATCCTTGTCAAAATTTGTTATAGAAGTACTTTTGATACTTTTCTGTGGTTCTTTACTCATGATATTATCTTATTTATTGTGTACTATAACTTTCTCTAGTACTTTTTTGAATTATTCATTGTCTTGTATGCACTTAGACCTGTTTTAGTACTTTCATAAGTGTATACATGTTAGGCTACTGGTACTCCTAGGATACACCGCTACTCCTAAGATATCCTATTGAATTTAACTAGTTTTATTGTTATAATGATGGCATGTTTAGACTTTTATCGTGGATTCTCTTGATTGATTGACTGCTTGCTTTCCTATTATTGTAGGTTCATTATGTAAGGGTTAGAATCACTTTTTTGTCTTTTATAAATGCAAAACTCATAGATTGCATGTCTAGATTGTTAACTTTCGAAGCAATTATTTGTGTATCTGCACAGAGTGCTTTTCTCATGCAATGAGGACTTTGTCCTACAAAGATGTTATGCTTGCTTATGTGTTTATGTTCATTTAAGAAGACGGGGATGCTATATAAAATAATATGTAATTGAGAAAAATTATTTCTTACCTATTAATTTGGACATATCATTTTCTCTAAACTACATTCTAATCCTCTTCCAGTTACCCTTCTGTCAGATTGTTGGATCTTTTCCCTTCTCTGCTTTGCTGAATCTTTCTAAATACATGAGTCACTTTTGGAGAAAAAAAAAATCTTTTTTTTATAAAAACCAAAGCATAAAGATTCACTTCCTTTTTTTATTCATCCCGAATCTATCAACATATAAAGTAATATCTAGCAATAATTGGTATTTATGACTAATGAAGTGGCCATATCTAGAATACATCTAATGTGGTCTTTGACGGATTAGTTATTGATGGTTTTGGCTAGTTCTAGCTTTGGGAGTATGGAAAACCTCAAAATCTCTTACCCCTTTGCATAGCATGGTTACAATATTTTATTTCCGGCTGGTTTAGTTCTTTTCAAGTTGATTAGAGTTTGCAAATTCCTTCCTAGCTATGTATAGATGACCATAGTTTTTTATGCATTCGTAGTTTTGTTTTCATAGATGACCGCAGTTTTGTTTCCATCCTTTCCTTCAATCTTTTGATGCATCAGGAGCATGGCAGCCAACTGTTCCACAGTGGGAGAAGAAATTCTGCACTTATGTCTGTTCAGTCCCATGGAAGAAACTGTGCGAGACAAAGAAGCTGATGTATATGTACCCGAAAATTGTTGAGTGGAATGATTCCGAAGGCGAAGAGGCTTTCCACAATGCAAAAGCTCGTTATTGGGCATCAATCAATTATCTCCCTTGCCCTGTTCCTTTGCCTGATCCAGACAAATATACTGATATTGTCGACTATAATGCTGCCATTGATCCTGAGCTCATTGAGGATTTATATAAACAGCCACCAGTCTCTGAGGATACTGAGGGGGAAAAGGGTATCCTTTGGGATTCTTTTCGGTTCACAACTGATACTGTTCCTGTCACTGGCTGGGGTGATGAAGAAGACCAAGATCGTACAGTTTATGCCACTGATCACTCAATCCAAATTCAACCTACTGGATGGGGTGATGACGATGCAAGTCCAACTACTTACACCAATAATCAATCAATCAAAATCCAACCTACTGGATGGGATGCCATTGAAAATCCCCCAAATGAAGAAAGCATTAAGGATAATCCTGCAGATTATCAGTGTGGAATGAATTACTCATGGCACCAAGATTCATCTAAAGCTCGTAGTGGATGGGAGTGGCAGAAATCTGTGTCATAGTTGGTGCTTTTTCGCACAGAAATGGATTACCCAGAGATCTTTTCAAGCAAACACATAAATGTGTTTTTGGGGTAAAAGGTATCAATTACTCCTTTGAATATGGTTTTGTAGAGTGCCTATGGTCGCATATAGGCACAGGTGCAATGTCAGCATCCTCTAGCTTTATTCTTTAGTTACTTGTATAGATTTTCTTCTGTTTTTTTATGTTGTTCGCTTTTGTCAATCCTTTTTCAATTATTAAAGTTCCCTTTTGTCAGTCTTTTTTTTCTGGATATTATCGTGCTGCCTTCTACTTACAATACGATACAGACACTATGGAAATTTTAACCAGGACATGGACATGCCAAGGATATGATTAAAATTGTGTATGAATGTGTTATATATAAATTTCAATTTGTACATACACCAAAATAGATACAACATAACTGATAATACAATTCCTAAAAATTTAGATATGGTGCACCAATAAGACAATTGTACATGTGTATATGAAGATGTTCCATATATTTATATTAAGGCACTGAACAAATTATACAAATCAAACAGAACTAGGAACACATCCTTCAGGCATTCATTTGGCGTGCTACACAGGGAAAAATATTTCTCTATTGTTGAGCATAGATGATAATGGAGAGTTGATTTAGTACGCACCCATGGAAAGTTGCATTTGCTGCTTATGTTGTAAAGCACTGTGAAAATGGATGCAAAATGCTATTTTCTTTATTGACAGTGGTTGGTATGATTTTGTGGTACATACAAAGTAATATCGTATGTTGTGTTTGAAATGTTTATTATCCATGCTTGTTCTTATGTTACAGTGATTTTTGAGGCTATCATCTCAAGCAGTTATTTGCTAGAATAAATGTTTGGACTAGAGAAGCCACCCTGAAATATGGTGCTTGGTGTCTTAAGATGCAGCCTAGATGGTTTTGCTGTGTCTAAAAAGGTGTCCATTTCTTTTCTTTTCTTTTCTTTCTTGGGTCAGGAGACTCAGGACAGGTTTGTGATGACTTGACCTTTGGCAGCAGGATGTTTAGTCCTACTATGCCACGTATAAGTAAAATAGGCCCAATACATATTGTTGTGTCTTATCTTTGCATGATGAATGTGGATTACCTACCTGGGCTAAAGATTTTAACCGCGATATTAGGTTTGCATGCGTATTTAGGAAGAATTTTTCTCTAGAAAACATGGCTTTAAAGCTATAAATACCTAAGAAGAGAGTGAAAATGGACATACAGAGCCTTTCCCCCTCCCCTGTGTGACATGTTTTCACAGTGTATATATGTCTATGCCTCTTTGGGAAGAATTTGCAAAGAAGTTGCAAATTCTTCCCATTCAAGCTAGTTTTTCTCATTTCAAACCCATCATATTAAGATCCTATTCGATGTAGCTCATCTAGTTTGATTGAAAGAATTACCTATGTATCAAGCAGACACAAAGTGAACACTGCACCCCACCACAAATTTGGAGTTTTGGTGTAGTGCGGAAGAGTCCTTTGACATGGTATCGGAGCAACCATGGTTCAAAAATCCCAATGGCCACAAATTTAAAGCGGATCTAAAAAAAAATGATGCCGCTGGGTGAATTTTGGTTTCGGCCCATAAAAACGGTCTCAACCTTAGGGGGATGTTACAATATAAGATTATTTATGTATAAGTATATGTATATATATAATATGTGTATATATGCATACATACATAATATATATAAGTATATATTTATACGTAAGTATACATAAGTAATATATATGTATATGTGTATGTGTACATATATACATATACTTATGTATATACTTATACGCATACATAAGTAATATATGTGTATATGTGTATATGTACATATCTACATATACTTATGTATATACTTATATGAGAAAAATGAATGTACTTGGTATCAAGCACAAATTTAGTGCTTGGTAGTGACGTGGAAGTTCCTCATTCACACATTTAATGATGCCCATTTAAGAATGGTCCCCTCTTAATTATCCACACATTAAATGAGTGGATGAGAAGTCTAGATCACTACCAGGCACCAAATTTGGTGCGTGGTACCAATCATACCCGTATTCCTGTACTTACATACATATATATAAGTTTATAAGTATATATACATATAATAAGTACATTTATACACTAGTCTAGAAGTTCGGATACCGAACACATATTGGTGCTTAATGGGTTTTTAGTTGTTTAGATCATAATATAAGTAATTGGAGAAATTATTTGTATGGCCAAACTCATTGATGTAACCTACTTGTGATAGTTCGTTTGTGTCTAAATCTACTTGAAGATTAAAGTGTGTGTTATGCAAAAAGTCTAAAAATTACTGAATCTTCTCCTTTCTCTGTCTTCTAGCCGGAGCTGCCTACAATTCCTCTTATGGTGGAAAAATATTTATGTTGATTTTCCTGATCTTAAACACACACACACACACACACACACACACAATATGGAACCATTTTCCTTCCATCTGATGGCCGTGAATCTATAGACAAAAAGTAAGTAAATCACCAAATCTTCTGCTGTAGGTATGGAGATCAAGAAGAATGATATTGATCATCTAATTGAATGGTGAAACTAGACTTTTACTGTCATGAAAGGAATAATTTCCTCACAGCTGATATACCCATTAATCTCTACGTATATGTATGTACATATTGTAGGATCATGTTTTGCTTATAGTCGGGTTTTGTCCGGAATTAATCTGGCCACAGGTTCAAAGACCAAGTTCGCCTGAAAATTCAGGCCTTAAGTATAATCACCCAGTTGACAGCCTGAACAGTCATAAGGACAATAATGATTGTATACTTTAGTTCTAATCATGTAATTCTACATAAAGAATGTTATGCTAATCACTTAGACAAATAATCAATCATAAATACAGAATTAAGAAGACAAGAAGAGGTGACCCACACACCCACACACCCACACACAGTTCGGTCACTGACCCACATCCACAACAAAAGAGCAGGATTTTCACTAATCAAATACAAACGGGTTATAGAAGAGGAAGAACACTCAAATTCTATTCTCGACACCTCAAATTTAATATGCATAAGGTGGTTTCCTTCTCTCAGTCTTAGAGAATCTAAATGTGTATAGGTGTTAGAGTATAAATTTATGAGCCTCAAGCCTTATCACATCTTTGGAGTTTTGTGTAATGGAAGGGACCTTTGATCATAGCGACCCCGGTTCAAGTCAAGGTAAAGAGGAGGGTTATATTAGGTAGCCAATTACCAGCATAAACTCTAGGGAGGCCTCTATGAAACGAATCCTAAAGATTTAGCCAATCCCAAAAATTTGGCATAAGGGCTTTGTTGTTGTTATTATTATTTCTTCACTTTCACTTTTCGAATGGTGGAAGGATTATTACTGCACATTCACTTCAACACACCATAATGGTTAGGTGATTTACTCCCCCTGTTCAACTAGTAGGTTTTTCTGATGTCACAGCCTCAATGAAATAGGGCACATACTGGCATGATAGCAAGGACATAGTTGTTCTTTGTCTTCCGAATGTACAATGTATGAATTGCTCTCCAATATTGCTGACATGTTGCTAGTGGACGCATATACCATACTAGTTCGAATCTGGTGTCCTTAACTTGTTCTTTAAGATGCTCGTCAAACTGTGAGAAAAGAATAAAATATAAGAAACAGGCGGAAAGTTTCATCACACAAATGTCTAAATTTCCATCCCATTTAAGTGTCCCCAGCGGCATGTAATGAATGTCCAACTCATCGATGGATTTAATAGTAATAATAATCTCCTGCGTACTGTTGCTTTCATGTTAACATGCCTCATGGTATTGAAAGGGCATCAAATGCATGTCTTCCTCTTTGTTAGGCTTCCAAATTGCCTACCTCGCTATTTTAGCACTACCCTTCGTGTTCCTTGCATTCTTTAATACCCAGTTTCTTATCAGGTCAGCACCCGGTTTATTTGGAGTATCAGGAAAGGAAATTATGTAATCAACTACATGGAAGTAGCTCTGTGATATTTCCTGAATGTTGAGATTCCTGAAAGTGTTTTGATGTAAGCACTCAGCAAATGAACTGCAAGGCAAGTATTTATTCTTAGTATCTTACAAATGCGTGGGTACGCACCCAGACACAAACACGCACACACACAAATATATATGTTCCTTGATTCTTTGTATCATTTTCTTGAAGAAGATGCACTTTTGTTGTTCCTAGTGTTTATTGGAGTTGTTGCCACGTAGCTTTCTTTCTTAGAAAGCCAAGTAACTAGAATTGTAAGAGGGGTACTTTCTTCTGGTGCTTCTTGACTCTTCTTAATATATATGTAATATATCCCTGAACAGATCCTTTTCCTGAGATGGAGAAGGAAAGAAGATATACCATAAGGTTTTTTTCTATGACATTGTTTCTTCTGAAATCGTTCACCTCTTCTGAATTCATTCACCATCAGAATGAAGCATATGATGACTATTTGTATAGCTGATACCTTGTTCAAATCTAAATTTTGCCATAGAAAAAGCCTCTAATGAAATACAAAATGACTTCCAATTCTATTGGTGATCTTCCCACATGGACATAGCCTTTTCCTGAGATGGAAAAAGAAAGAAGATATGCCATAATGTTTTTCTATTACATTGTTCCATCTGAATTTGTTCACCTCTTCTGAATTCGTTCACCATCAAAATGAAGCATATGATCACTATTTGTATGGCTGATACGTCATCCAAATCTAACTTTTACCATAGAAAAAGCCTCTAATGAAACATAAAATGACTTTCAATTCTATTGAGGATCTTCCCACATGAACTTAGTTACTTTGTTAAGCTGCTTTTGTGATTCCTTCTTTTTCTCCTTTCTGTTCCTTTTCTTTTCTTATTCTTCCATGTGAGTAATGTGACACTAAATGTTAATATGTTATTGATTGTCACTCAGCAGCATGTTGCCACCTGTTGCTGTCATTTTAAAATATTGATAAGGGCAATACGTGAGTGACTTCGATAGAAAGTCAATGAAAGTCTAGAATTAGCTGGTACTTCCACCAGAAAAGATGATTGCCTGCTCTTTATGACATCCTTCACATCTATGTGTATGCTTGCGTAGCCATTTACTGACCATAGCTTTCATGTTTTTTCCTTGCTTTGCAGTAATGGATGTGATTTAGTCCCATCTCACAGCTTGCAAAACAAAAGCCTTAATCTTAACAAGAGACACGACCTCTAAAACTGAGCTCCGAAAATCGAGGTAATGTTCATTTGACCTCTTAGTTCCCTTTCTTCCCTATGGATTGATATTAGTAGTGTTTGGTACCATTTCAGTTACATAGTTCAAGGCTGGTATAATCAATCAAGACACGGTCAGTATAGCTGACACGACATTTAGTTATTATTACCAAACTATACCTCCGTCAGGTTGCTATAGATGGATTTTGATTACTAATTGTCTTTCACGTCAAGCACTCTTTTCTCTAAAGAAAATCATCCAGTGTGGATAGAACATTAGACAGGACAATATATTCACCTGCACAAGTAATGAGGTATAAGTTAGCGTAAAATCAAATGACCAACCACAAGCCACGCATTCCCCTAAGCATTTATATTACACTACACATAAACATGCCTAACCACATATTAAAGTATATGTTCAAATGTGATACAGTTAGAGAATTCTGGTTAACATACAGTGGAGAAGCATCATATAGACACTCTCGAGTTATTATGTTTGTGTTATTTGTCTCAAACATGAAGAATCTGTAACGAAAAAGATTAAATAGAAGACAAATAACTTGGTATTATTGATCTTATCTCCAATTTATATGAAGCATATCATTTGAGAGTTCCTTTTCTATGACACTGATTCCATGCACGACATAAGACTAGGTTGAGTTGATGATTCTTATAGTCTGCTCGATGAGGTCTTCCAGGAATGAAACAGTGAGACATGCATAGTTTGGTTGCAATCCTACAGCAGTTTTGATGTCAATGTATGTTACATGGGTATTGATATCATGACGCCGTACTGGTACCTGACACTTGCCATACACATACTGAACACCGACCCTTGGACATTTTTTTGGATTTATGTATGCATTTATTTTGACATGTACTCAATAATATGTAATTCATGATTTAATTTGAGACATTCATCATACACTTCTTGGACAGTATATCCTACACCACACATCCACTTCTTGAAACTAGTCGGACCCAGGTCGGTTTCGTTTCAGCCCGTATTTAGTTCATGCATAATAGAAGAACAAAGTCTCTAAAAAAGTATAACATGTAGAAAGAGATAATTAAGTGAGCGAAACCCTAACCTTCTTACTTTATTCAGGTACTAGAGAGATGTATATATAGTCATACAAATAGGGGTATGGATAACGGGTCACAGCCCATTTACCCAATACCCGATAGACTTAATCTAACAGGCACCAATGAGGTGTCTGAATTCAGCTGTGAGATTACATATAGGCCTGGGTTTCTTTTGCTTTATGCTTCATCCTCTTTATGGTCTTTTCACATGTTATTTGTAGTTCCATAGTATAACGCATTATGGAATGAAACTCTTTAAAACTTCTTTCGATCATCTTTGGTGATATTTTTGTGTATAGCTACACTGGAACAAATTTGTGTGTCATGTACTTGAAAATTACTTAATGATCATGTAATTTTCTAGCACAGATACACCTTTCTAAGAAGTTGGTGAGGAATTGGCTTCACTATGCATGAGAATAACCAGGATGTCTTTGTGTTTCACAGGATTTGAAAACTGCCATTGTTGAGGGGGATGTGATTGGAGGAACTTGTGTAAACAGAGGCTGTGTTCCATCAAAAACCCTTCTTGTTGTGAGTGGTCGGATGCGTGAGCTTCAGAGTGAGCATCAAATGAAAGTGCTAGGTTTACAGGTATTGGGAAATCATTGTTGTTCTCATGTCTATATTTCTATAGGGAGCATTATAGTTGCATTAAATTGGCAAAAGATGTGAGCCTTATAGGAGCCCTGGTTATCCACATAGTATAAGTTTTCAAATGCACACCTTGATTTTTTCTCTTACTGATACATTAATTTCTTCACTTGTATTAACCTGTTGCTCGTCACTTTTGCTCAACTTGACCATGTTATGGAAATTGGAGAAATACACACAGTCAAGACTCATATATTCAGTTTCTATCTCATCATCTTGCTCTTTCTACCTTATTGTCACGCTGGTTCTTGCACTGGAATATGTACCGTGGCATGATTGTCTTAGGAAGAATATGCCCATAGGAGGTGACTTTTGCTTCTTGTTTTTGAAAATCCCATAAGCTGTGAAAATTATTTTCTTGCCAAGTTTAATTACAGATAAACATCCTGTTGTATAAGTTTTCTTTTTAAAAGTCTTTTTGAATCATTCTTTAGAACTTCGTTATCCTGCAAATGATATTTGATGATTTGTTTGTTCAATGACATTGGTTTGCTGATAACAACATTTGAATATTTTATCAGTGCACTGTTTTTTTTTTCATTTTAACTTTGTTCTTTTTGATATTCTTTCTGTAACATCTTATATTATGTGGAAGGCAGGTAGTTATGACTCAAGCTTGATTTGTCTGTAGATTTGTAGCTTTCTCCTAGCTTTGTGATTTTGCTTAGGTAGTTATGACTTTTGCTTGTATCGTCATAACTTTGTTCGAATGTATTGTCTAGGAATTTTTTGAATGAGATTCTCCGTTTGTTCCTTTCATTTGTCCAGCTAGATGCATCTGATTGTTTATGGACGAGTTGGGCTCCGACGAGGCGCGATGAAGTTTGAGTTGACTTCATGGTCAGGCGACCCCAACCTCTGGGCGAGCTTAGGCCACTCAAGCAGGCTTGAGTTCAGGCGAGCCCCGGCCCTATTCGGGTTGGGCCCTGCCTTCGAAGCGAGCTCGAAGTTTGAGAGGGCTGGCCCTTCCTCTTGACTTGTGCCATCTAGGCTAGTCAAAGCTTTGACCTAAATTCAAGGGTAGCTCTTAGCCTCTTTGTTTGGTCCCATCAATGGCTTGAAGGGGCTTATAAATAGTGGCCTTTGCAGAGGACCCTCTTATCTCTTTCTTCTACAACCTTATGGCTGCACCAGTGCCGCCTGGATCAAAAGTACTCCCGAATAGGAGCGACGAGATCGCAAGACTTCGTCAGGAGTTGGTTCGAGCTCAAGATCGTCCCGCGGATGAGCTGCGCATACTCCGTCGCTTGACCGAGCTTCTTTTGATGGAGAAGGAGATGCTCGAGGGGATTGTTCGCAATCAATCGGCAGCCCAGCGAGAGCTCGATCATGACAGGGATGCATGGAGCCTCAAATGCCGCGCTCTTCGCAGGACCGTTCGGCGTCTGAAGTGGAGCTTAAAGAAGGACCCCTGGGTTTCCACAAGCGAGGATTCCGACAGTGACTAGGTTCCCCCATTCATTTTTTTTATTATTTTTTTGTTTTTTGTTTTTTTTGCTGTTTAGGACTGTGACCTTTGTTCGAATGTATCACCACAGTTCCCCTTGTAGTCCTCCAATGTCTTATAATGAAATCCCCTCTTCGCTCGTATTTGCATGGTTCTGGCGGTGTCTTGATAGGCATCCGCACATCGAGCCTCTTTAGGGGAGCTTGATGAAGTTCACGTGGGCGAGCATCACCTTTAGGTGAGCTCGACCAATTTGGCGAGCTTTGCATTCCTGGCGAGCCATACTCAGTGGGCGAGCTCTAATTTGGGTGAGCCCTGTGCTTCAGGCGAGCTTGAGTCTCAGGCGAGCCTGGCGAGCTGGAATCTCAGGCGAGCTAGAGCCTCAGGCGAGCTAAAGTCTCTGGCGAGCTGGAAGCTCAGGCGAGCTAGAGTCTCAAGAGAGCTAGAGTTTTTGGCGAGCTAGCGTCTCTGGCGAGCTTTGTGCTTCGGGCGACCTTAGAGGCCGTGAGGTGAGCCCCGTGCTTCAGAAAGACGCGAGCCACGTGTCTCCTCGTTGGCCGAGGCGACGCGAGCACATCAGATCACCTTAAATGCGGCCTGACAAGTGTCACCTCGCCCAATCTGAGCTGTGAATTTGACGACGTCCTAATCTCATCTGTCGAGGGATCTCTGCCGTTGAGATCTGTTCTGGCGAATCTCGACCGTCGAGTCTCGCCTATATAAGGCTCCCATCTTCATCGTTGGGAGATTACTGCTCTCTGAAACACAACGCATTGTTTCTCTTCGACCACTCGAAGTTAACTACTCGACGTCATGGCCTCCAGATCGAAGAAGACTGTGTTGAAGGGGAAGAGGCCCTCCTCTTCCGCCGCTGCCGGTGGCGTGTCCACCACCGCCCCCGGCCGGACTCCTCCTGGTGAGTGGAGTAATCGATCGAAGAAGATGAACGGACTCCCGTTCGTCTTCTGGCGAGGCGCACCTATTCAGGCGGGGTCTCGTCAAAACTAGCGAGGTCTGCTTGTTCAGGCGAGATCTCGTCAACAGGTAAGATCTGCTCGTTCGGGTGAGATCTCATCAAAACTGGTGAGATCTGCTTGTTCAAATGAGGTTCGCCCGTTCAGCTCGCCTGTATTGGGCACTTGGCCCTATTTTTTCTTTTGCTGACTGCGTTTCACTTTGTTTTGCAGCCGCTTTCTCTAATGAGGCTCTTCCTAGGGGGAAGGCCATTGGCCTAGCTGGGGGCACAGGCTTCTCGGCTCCCCCAAGGTTTCCACTGCTGGACCCCGTACCAGTCTTCCACGCTGACAAAACGGCAGATCTGAAGCGGAGAATTACGGAGGGCCACTACTTGACACTACGGGAGTTGGCCACTGACGCGGCCATGTTGGATGACCAGCGTCCGTAGGTGAGGAAACCCGATTTCCTATTCGGAGACTCCACGACTGACCCTTCGGCCATGCTTCTTGGAGAAAACAGGTGGCTCCGTGAAGTTGAGGGGTTTCGGTACTTCCTCCCGAGCACGACGTGGGGGTTTTCCCTAGTAGAGCTGCGGTCCCTGTCCGTCCCGACGGTGATGCACTGGGACTTGACTCTGAGCCAGGACGGGGTCACCTTTGGCATCTTCACAGGTTCTGGGGCTAGGTACGGGGTCGACAGCTCCCACAAGAGCGTGACCGCTTTGCACCCCTGCCTCCTACAAAGCGAGCTCCCAATGGGTGAGACGCCTACGGTGGCGGAGACCTTCCGTCATCGTTTTTTCCATGCCGTGGGTCAATTCCCTCTGAAGGACTTCAGAGCACCTGGGTGGGTTCATTCTTCCTCCGGCAACAGCCCCTGGTGGTACAGGATCACTGAATACGTATTGGCGGAGAACTCTGACCTTCAGGGGACAGAGTTGCATGGGGCAATCTGGGCCACTCAACACGGGCTCAAGATCAACGCCCCTCAGTTCCATAGCATCTTGGAGCTCTACTGCCCAGATAGCGGGACTTTCTTTACGCCCAACGATGTGTCGGGGCTGCCGATGGGGGAATTCCCCTATGAAGAGTATGTCCCTGGGCAAGCGGAGATTAATCACGTGTTCACGCACTTCCCTCTTGTGGCAGAGACCCTGTGGGAGCTCCTCTGCCACTATTACATATGCTTGGACACCCTTGGATCAGTGGATCACAAGGGTCACATGAAGAGGGTCCCCAGCATCAGCCACAAAAACTGGGCGGACTACTTGTTTCCCTGCAACGACGATAAGAAGAAGCCCATCCTCCCGCTAGGTGAGTGTGACAGGGAGACCATAGACCACCGGGCGTCGGAGAGTAGCAGCCCCATGACCCTTGAGCACGACGACAGTGGATTCTTGGTGGGGATGACTTTCAAGTCATACCACCACCAGGTAGGAACCCCAATCTCGAGGAAGGCGCTGCTTGCCGGCTATCTAATGCTATGGTTGAAGCAATGTGTGGTGGCCACGCACTCGTTCGAGGCAATCCTGGTGGAAGTCGTCTATCCGACCATACGTCTAGCCTACGGGCGCTCTTACGCGCTAGCATCGGCGACGACGACGTGCATTCAGAATGGCCTCCGGCGGTTGTCCGCACAATTCTGCCGCATCTCCTACATAGAGGTCGAGGGCAGAGAAAAAGTGGCTAGGACCCTGAACCCTCGCGTCAGCCTACCGTACACGTACCTGATGGCTTGGTTCGTGTCGCACTGTAAGTGCTTGATGAACACACCGGCGGCGCGTCAGGAGGGGAGGGGAGTCCCGTTTGTTCAGCAGCTCGAGGTGTGCTCCTGGCAGTTCTGGGATATGGCTGAGATGAGGAAGGCGCTGTCCTTCTTCGGGAACTACAATTTTTTTCGGTGCTTCCCATACTTCTCCGGTGGGGGTTACGGCGAGTCCCTCCAGGACGTGCCCACGGCCGACCAGCATACTGCCCTGTCCATAGGGAGCTTCAAGTGGTTGGTGAACATCCGGCCTGGCTACCACCTCCTCCGGTCAGGCACGACTTGCATGCTGGAACCATACTTTCTGAGCTGCTTCTCTCGCCAGTTCGGATACGACCAGCTGTACATCGGCAACATCAACCCCCAGCTGAAGTCTAAAGGGGGGTTGGTCGACGGAGTGCGAGGATGGTTCTGGACGCATGCCGGCTACACGGGTGTGCATTTTGAGCTACCCTTGAGGGACCGGGTTCCTCATCACACATTCACCTACTACAAGTGGTACCGGAGCGTAAGCATTGCTTCTGAAGGGTTCGACCTCTACATATCGTGTTTGCTCGAGTGGCAGCGTCGCTCAAGGGGCCCTTCCTGGGCACTACAGCAGGGTGAACGCCGTCGCGATGAGGAACCCGAGGTGAGTCTAACTGAGGGCGCCGAGACATCGACGGCTGTAGGTGCAAAGGCGGGGCTGTCAGGGGCTCTTCGGGAAGACTGGGCCCCAGCGCCTTATGGAGGTCTTGGAAGCGTCCCGATCTTCGCCCCTCACTCCCCATATGACACCGTCTTTCCCTTGGCTTTCGATGGGACAAGGAGTAGCAGCCAGTTTGCCTTAGATCGAGGAGCGTGTGGAGGAGGCCAGGGGCTCTATTGCTGAGCACATGTAGTTGCCGCCTACCTTCTTCGATTCCCCATGCCCGCCGAAACACCCGAGGGAGGAGGGTGCGAGCTCGGCCATGAGGAAGTGGCGAAAAGGGCTTGACGTGAAGAGGCCCCTCCCGCCGCTGGATCCCCTGTGCTCGTCCCGCAGGGGCAAACGGCTTTAGTGGTTGCTGAGCCGTAGGCGCTGCTAGTATCAGTTCACCTTGACATGTCGGCCACCTCGGAGGGTAAGTATTCCTAGTCTCCTCCCATTATTCAGTAAGCTGATCGCGGTTGGACTCAGGCTTTCCTTTTAACTTGTCACAGGCGCGGCTGGCAAGGCTTTCGCAATTTCCTCAGGAGATGAGAGCAACGCTTCAGATCGCGAGGCGGTCTCGCCCCCTCAGGAGGAGGAGATTGGAGTAGAGGCGTCCTCGCCGTCCAGAGGGGCATCTCCTTCTACATGCGAGGAGTCAGCTCCAGGGGAGCCTTCTTCTTATGTCGGGGAGGTGTCAGGCCAGGCAGAGGCGTCGACCGAGCTAGTCGCCACAGTTGAACCTAGGGTCCGAGCTCAGGCCCCAGAGGGCTCTCCACTCTCTCCTCAGACCGCCTCAAGAAGAGGCTCATGGAGACAACTGTTAGGGACCTCCAAGGCCTTCTCCGTGACAGTATCCAGATGGTGGTGGATGGGGGCTGCTCGTTTGACAAGTTGAAACCCATGTTGGAGATGTATCTGGGCAACCTGATCACTCTGACGAGCGAAGAAGCAGCCTCACCATTTCAACGGTGCCTGGCGGCGGCGGAGAGGGATGCCCAGGAGTTACTCTCTCTTCGCTCCAAGAATCTTCTGGCCGAAGCTTCTGAGCACGCGCAGTCCGTCGCGCAGGAGCAGCAGGAGTTCTTGGACAAAACCCTGGCCGAGGAGACCGCATTGACGGAGGAGGTGGCCCGCATAACCGCTGAAGGGAAGAGGCTTGATGAGGTGCGTCGGGAAGCCGACGCCGGCCTGGCAGAGGTGAGTCAATCCATCTCGAGTGCAGAGCGGACCATCGCGGAGCTACAGGCCTTTGTGGCTAAGAAAGCACCCATTCAAGAGGCCGCCCTGAAAGAGCTGAACGAGATTGAGACCCTACAGCAGTTAACCATCTCTGAGTTTGAGGAGAAAAGCCAGGCTTTGGAGGAGATGAGGGCTACTCTTCAGAACGCTGTCTCCACCACCGAGGAAGAGATCCGCGAGAAGGTCCTCCGCACCCTGGAAAGCGACCACCAGAGGGCGCTTCAAGATGTTGAGTCGCGGCTCAGGAGATTTTGATGCTCCTGCGGATGTACCCCTTCTCTTTTTGTATTTTGTCTGTATAAATGAAAGTTGGACATTTTGCCTTCTCATTATCTTGAATGATTTTCACGCCCGCTTCTTGCTTCTATCACCAGATTCTTAGGATTTTTAGCAAACCCTCAGCTATCAACGGGTTTGATTTGCCTTTACCGATCACCGTTTGAATCGGGCTAGTACAAGAGTTGTCTAAGTCCGTCCCACATGTAACGTTGTGCCAAGAGAGTTAACTCTCTTAGTGCTACAATATTGAATACGTAGACTTCGTCTTTCTTACAGGAATAGACTGCCCGGCCACGTGTGTTAGATGTGGACTAATCTCAAACGAGGGACTGAGATAAAGTCCCCTATGCCAGAGAGGCATGGATTTAGTTGTTACTTGGGTTGGCAATAACAACTAGCTGCACGTGGATTGGGCGCGTGCGTAGACTCTGTCTTCTCCTAGGGCAAAGACGAACCCGAAATAGTGGCACCTCGCATAGTAAGCCATCATTCACTGATTGTTCTAAATATATTAGAATGCTCAGAAAGGATCAGGCCGTTCAGGGACGTTTGAGTATGACGACTGCTCAGACCATCAGAGGTGATTGTTAACATGATAGTTATGTGGACCCACCATCCTATCGACGAGGACGAGAAGGCTGAATTTGTCTGAGGTGTAGTGTTAACCCGACAAAGATTTATTGCGATCGGGGCAACTTTGAGTACCTACCATCCTATTGACGAGGATTGGCAGGTTGATTGTCAGAGGTGTAGTGTTAACCCGACAAGAATTTGTTACGATCGGGGCAACTTTGAGGACCTACCATCCTATTG
>JBAKGM010000326.1:15904408-15946536 GCA_037177215.1 Asparagus racemosus | reverse complement strand
GGCCTTGGCCGAAGTGCTGCAACCATGTGGCCGCTGCACTTCGGCCAGGCCGAAGTGCTTCGGCCATGTGGCCGAAGTTTTCGCTATTTTCTGCTTTTTTTCGCTGCTCCGTCTTTTTTCCTTGACATTCCGTCTGCTCAGACTGGTATTCTGGTATTTCTGATTATTTCGTTGAGTCCAGAATTGGATTGGTTAGTCCGTTGATCCGTCGTCGCTTGCGTACTGCGTCGACGTTCGAGTCTGATTAACTCGCCTAGCTAGTTTCCTGCTGACTTGGAACGTGACCGTCGGTTTTATTCTGCGATACGCCGTTCCGTTGACGTGTACGCCTCGTCGACTTATTTCAGATGATCGTCGACCCTTTGTGGCGTTATTGCGTCGTCAGCTATTTCTTGGTCGCTTCGGTCGGTGATTCGTCGGTCGCGAACCCACCTTCACGAGTCTGGTTGGGGGACTGCAAAGTGATTTTCAACGCCTACACTCTGTTTTTCAACTGGATGAGAATTCTCCCTTTGTCCATCACTGGTATAGTGTTTCCATTGGCAAACTTGACTTTGGACTGCATCGACTCATCTAGACCCACGAACAACTCCTTCTTCCGCACATGTGATTAGAGTAACTAGTGTCAAGAAACCATGTGTTATAGTTTGATTCTTCATCGGCTGCCGTGACCATCAACAAAATGTGGTTGTCTTCATCACCTCTTTCTGGTGCAAATTGAACTTCTTCTTCGGATTGAGAATTCTCCTTGTACTTGCACTCCTTCGCATAATGGACATATATGTGACATATGTAACATTCACTGTTTGATTTATTAAAATTTCTTCTACCACGTCCAAAGCCTCGACCTAGACCATGGTTTAAAAAATAGAGAAAGAAAAAAGATAAAAGTTCGGTATGAAGCTGGAAGGTGTCTGGAGAACCCAAAAAGAGAAAAAAGATAAAAGTCCTATGTGAAGCTTGAAGGTGCTAGGAGAACCCACGGATGCCCATGGGAGTGATATAGTCTGGTAGCTGCCATGGGCATGAGTGAAGTGGTGGAAAATCTTGTAAATAAGTCCGATGTGAAGCCTGAAGGTGCCAGGAGAACCCACGGATGCCCAAAGGAGTGATATAGTCTGGTAGCTGCCATGGGCATGAGTGAAGTGGTGGAAAATCTTGTAAATATTTGATAATCATGTGTAGAATGCGTGGTCTGATTAAAGTGACCCACGAGTAAAGTGGTGTAGAAGTTAGTAATTCCCATGGAAGGTTGAAGATAGAACAGTGAAAGATTGAACTATACTCATAAGTTAAGGGGGAGTTATTGATGTGGTTAATATGTAAGTATAGTCCCATATCAGATAAGATAAGAAAGAATGATGAGTTTAAATAGAAGTTTTGGTCAATACTTAATAACTATAGCTTTTGGGTTAAAATTAATTCCTAACTTTTATTTAATGCCCATCAACTCTAAATTGGGCCCGATTTCTCCCCTAATAGTGGGGAGTTACTGATTTCATGAAAACTTCATTTTTGGTTGTAAATCTAGTTGGGTTTCATCTTATGTTAAAAGGACCCCAACCAAAGAACTTGACTTATGATGCACTTAGTTAAAAATCTAGATCTCTATATCCAAAATTTGATGCACTGTCCTTATCTATATCCCTATCTGACCAAAGATTCAAAACCATATTCATATGGGATGAGTCCTTCCTTTGTGGCTCCCACCACAACTAATTAAATGAACAAAGGAATTAAATTTATTTAAAAATAATAAGTGAAGTCAAGATTAATGCTTTCATCATCTAAACATTAACTTTTCCAATTAATTGAAGTCACTTGGAGATCCTATAAATTGAGCTCATTCCAAGGAGAGAAGCATCCAACAAGTAAAAGAGAATTCTACTAAATAAGAGTGAGGGATATTTCTACTTTAGCATTCTAGTTTCTCAAGTAAGAGTGTGCCGATCGGAAGATCTTCCTGATCGAAGAGTGCTTGTAATAGTGTACCATCACTTTTGGTGAAGTCGTGTATTGCACCCCCTAGTTTGGACTAGCAATGACCTGTTATATACCTATTATTCACATATAGTGGAAGATTTTACCGAACTTCACTCTCATGGTTTTTCCTTTCTTATTAGAGGGTTTTCCATGAAAAAATTTTGGTATCATTATCTATAATCTCTTTGCATTGTTTAAGTGTCCATTTTATTATCATAAAGAGGGAAAGGTGTTCCCAATTCCGCTACAATCTAATGATCTTTTTTCCCAGTAATGGTATCAGAGCCAGATTCACGTCCCATTAAATTTTATCTTGATCAAAATGGAGGATACTGTCGCTACCATTAGTGGCACGTTCAAATTGCACCCGGTAACTACTCCTGGTGGAAGCCGAGAATGGAGGGTCATTTACATTGTAAGGACCTGTACGAACTGATTCAAAGTAAAGCCATGTAGGAGGGAAAAAATGGAAAAGCATGGGAGGGCCTGAATCTGAAGGTAGCTAGCACCATTAGAAAATTCATTGACCAAAGCCTATTCAATCATGAGTTAACCTATACCAATGCATACAAGTTGTGGACCAAATTGGATTCCATGAATGAAAAGAAGACTCCCCAAAATAAAGTTGCGTTGATGAGACGATTGGTGAAGCTATAATATAAAGATGACCAGATTGTCACCGAGCACTTGAATACTTTCAAGGGCCTGGTAAATATGTGGACAAAGGTTGGCATGACTATTGAAGACGAGATGCAAGCATTGGTGCTACTCAATTCTTTGTTAGATAGTTGGGATACCCTCATCGTCACTCTTAGCAATTTAGTCCTGAGTAGTAAACTCTGCATCAATGTTGTTGCTGATAGGCTATTGAAAAAAGAGACAAGGAGGAAAGAAAGAGGATCTTTCTGCCAATCCGAAGCCAATGTAGTCAAAAATTGAGGAAGGAGTAAGGGTCGATCTCAGGCTACTCGTGACAATTCTCAGGGTAGGTCCAGGTCAATAACTAGATTTTCTTGCTACTACTGTGGCAAACCGGGCCACAAACAAGCTAATTGCTACAAGTTAAAGCAAGACCAAACGACCGACAAAGTCTAAAAAACTAACCAAGCTAGGGAAAAGAAAGAGAAGAGTACAACTGTCATAACGACTACAGGTGATGAATTCCTTCTCGTTGAAAATAATAGTTGTCTTATTGCATGTGATGGCTGTTCATAGGTGATAGATTCTAGAGCTTCGTTCCACATCACTCGACATGGTGAATTCTGGAACCTGCAAGATCATCGGCAAAGGCAACATCTCACAAATAATAGATATTTGATGCAAGCTGGTGCTTAAGGACATGAGGCATGTATGTGACATATGGCTCAACTTGATCTCTGAAGAAAAGATCGGCGATGCTGGCTGTATCAACTACTTCAGTGAAGGAAAGTGGAAGCTCGCCGAAGGAAGCCTAATAATGGCTCAGGGCAAAAAGGAAAGGTCCTTGTACGTTATGCCTACCAAACTCTTTAAAGGAGAGGTGAATATTGCGTTTGACAATTCAAGCATAGAATTGTGGCACAATAGGCTTGGGCACATGAGCAAGATGGGCTGTCAAATCCTTGCTTAGAAACAACATCTCCCAAATTTGAAAGGTACGACCCTAGAGCATTGTATCTAGTGCTTAGTTAGCAAGAAACACCAAATCACCTTCCAGAAATCCCTCTGTCCAATGAAGGAATAACATTCTAGATCTGGTGCACACGAGTGTTTGCCTTATGAGTGGGAGATCTCATGGCACTTACTACTTTGCCACGTACATCGATGACCACTCGAGAAAGTTTTGGGCCTATACTCTAAAAACCAAGGACCAAGTTCCCGATGCATTCAAGGTGTTTCATGCAAGAGTTGAGCGACAAGTGGCCAAAAGTTGAAGAGCATCCGAGTTGACAATGGTGGAGAATATCGTGCTCCATTTGAATTATATTGTCAATCCCATGGTATTAGGCTTGAGAAGACACCGCCAAGCTGCCACAACTGAAGGGTCTTGCTAAGCGAAATGAGTTGAACAATAGGAGAGAAGATTCAAAATATATTTTTCCATGCAAAACTCCCTAAGATTTTCTGAGGGGAGGGCTTGAAGACTTCTATCGACATAATCAACATGTCCTCGTTGGTGCCTCTAGATGGTGATGTCCTAGAGAAAGTCTAGACCAGAAAGAAGGTCTCCTACAACCATCTGAAGGTGTTCGGCTGTCGAGCATTCGTCCACATCATTAAGGACGAATAGTCCAAACTCGATGTGAATACCAAGCAGTGTATCTACCTTGGATCACCGATAGATGAGTTTTGGTAACGGCTGTGGGACCCAATCAAGAATAAGATCATCTGAAGCCATGATGTGGTGTTCTTTTAAGATAAGACTATAGAAGATGCTAAGAGTCCAGAGAAGCCAAAGCCAACTATCATTGTTGAAGTCGATCCAAGTAGTCTTCTGGTGGTGCATGATGATTACGGGGGAGAGTCATTAGTGACCATGAAACCAAAAATGCTCATAATGATAATGAGCCACCATTTGCTGAGCCAGAAGACCATTCACCGTTTGCTCTGCCGACTCAGAACCACTAGCAGAACCACAATTGAGAAGGTCAACAAGGCAGCATCGAGCCTCCAACAAATACCTGATCGAGGAGTGAGCGATATCTCTACTTGAGCATTACCATTTCACAAGTAAGAGAGTGTCGATCAGAGGATCTTCCTGATCGAAGAGTGCTTGTAATAGTGGTCCACCGCTTTTGATGAAATCTTATATCACATCACCTTAATTCAGACTAGGGACAACTTGTTGTATACTCACTATTCACATACAGTAGAAGATTTATCAGACTTCAATCCCGTGGTTTTTCAATTCTTTTTTCATTGGAGGGTTTTCAATGTAAAAATTCTGCTGCCATTGTCCATAATCTTTGCATTGAAGTGCATATTTTATCATCATAAAGAGCGAAAGGCTTTCCCACTTCCGCTACAATCTATTAGTCTTTTTCCCAACAATTTGTATCTATGTATGTTTAGTTTCAAATATTCATTACCGTGTCCACATCTTTTTTGAATGCAATTGCGAATCGGATGAGAGATATCGGCATCAATCTGCACACCTAGTATTGAGCATGTAGAAAGAGATAATTAAGAGAGCGAAACCCTAACCTTCTTACTTTATTCAGGTACTAGAGAGATGTATATATAGTCATACAAATAGGGGTATGGATAATGGGTCACAGCCCATTTATCCAATACCCAATAGACTTAATTTAACATAACATATATTTTAGTTCTCATAACATGTAAATAAAAACAATATTGATCTCATGTAAATTAATAATTTCAATATATTATAATAGATAGTCCTGTTCCTATATCCTACCTTTTACAAATTTGTTGTGTTCTGTACCCTTGTGCGTACCCGCACCCATGTTTGTGTTACATTGAAGTCAACATTAAGGAATTGTGTGTAAATTTGAAGAACAAGATTATGAAATAGTGGTTGTTAGTAAAAGTTTGTAGTGGCTATCTTTTTCATAAATTATTTTCTTCAAATGGTTAGATACTATCTGTAGTGGCTATCTTGTTCAAATAAAACCTGAGATGGGCTTTGTTTACGTAATATGGAAAGTAAGCAAAAATGCATGTCAAAAGACAGTCTAATAAATGTGATCTGAGACAAATAATTATGAGGGAAATCAGAGACTCAATGATCTATTTATGGCACAAGGGATTAAACATGTGATTGATTATATTAGACTTCTAGATATCAGAAATAGAGGTCCTAGACTTGCAGATAAACAAAAGAATGTGCAATAGAAAACAGTAACAGTTTCTTACACAAGAAACGTAACACGTGTGGTTTACCCCATACCGACCCAGACATGGTAGGATCCAAACAGTGGGACTTGGATTTGGATAGGTTGACTAAGGTCAAGATTGTGTTGATTTTGCTGGGAACAAGACGTTCTGGTGGGAAATTAACCTCTTGTACGGTAGAAGATGGTTGTTCTCAGTGATCAGACAACATGCACTCAGAGGAAGAGCTTTTTTCTGTTTTTCTTTTTCTTTTCCTTTTTTTTGGGGGGGGGGTGTGGGGGTGTTGGTCCTTGCAAAGATCCGTCAACGTTTATAATAAATATTAATCGAAAGACTTGAGCGTAAAAGATGATACTCATGTTTAGGATTTCTTTTGGGAGGGCCATATATAAGAGGTGGGAAAGTTTTTGCATTCCAGTCTTGAGGTTACATAACTACCTATCGGATGACAAATGCTGGTCTGCGGTTGGTTGGCTCTGTTTATCTCCATGCTTTTGGCAGTGGCAATAGGATGCTGGGAACATTGAGGTGCCAATCAGGTCGTTAGTCAGGTTTTAATTGTAGCTTCATGTGGGCACATCATGAGAGAGAATGAGCATAAAAAAAGTTCAATTGCAGTCGAGAAATGTGCCGCTGTTACTCGCCCCCAATAGACAACACGTATACCCAAACATAAGCCTAATCTCATATCCATAGTCTAACCCCATATCCCTAGCCTAACCCTAAACCTAACACTAAGCCTAACCCTACCCAATTAGGGTGCGAGGGTTCAAAGACTCACAAATTTGTGATTGCCGTTAACTTTTTCGATGCTCATTCTCTTTCCATCTAGCACTCACGTCGAGCTACATGTATAATGCATCACCTGTCGTATCAACACAACGCTGTGATTAACACCTTAGTACTCTTAGTGCTCTATCGTCGCTGACAAAAATGTGGCGATTAATAGAGCCAATCAATCACAGACCAACATCTGTCATCATACGTCAAGAATGGAAAATAGAACTTTCCTGCCTCTCATGTACGACTTTACAAAAGATTTCCTAGATATGAGCTTCATATCTTCTTTTTCATTCAAGTTTTTGGATTAAGATTTACTATGAGGGTAGGAGGGTTTTAACCAAAACTGAAACCCCCTTTCTAACACTCTTACCGTGAGTGCAGTCTATCGATTATCATTGCAGCTTCTTCTCCCTATAAGAGGACAAACCCACGAGAACATCTTGTTCCCAGCTCAACATCATCCTCATATTCGTCAACCAGTTGAAGTCCTATTGTTTGGATCCTACCATGTTGTTGGGTAGCTACTTGAAAACCACCCTTTACATTTCTTTTATCAAGTTTCACAACAGAGTTGATCTCACTTTTTCTAGTAAGAGAGATCTAATAGAGAGCATCCATTTCTTATTTGCATTGCTTACCCTTTGGATTTTAGCAACTGTTGTTGGACACTTGCATCCCGATTGGTTAGGTTTAGGGTAAGGGTTAGACTTGGGGTTAGGTTTAGGGTTAGGTTAGGGGTATGGGGTTAGGTTAGGGATTAGGTTTGGGTATACTTGTCGCCAATTGGGGGCAAGTGGCAGTGTCAGTCCTGTCTAGGATTCCTCATGAACATCAAGGATCTTGGGGGTTCTTAGCGCTTGGGCATGTTGCTGTGAGGTTACATTTAAAAAAAAAGAAGATATTTTCTGCTATGATCATTGCCGTAATTTATTGGAATTCTGTTGCTGCTGCTTATTTCTGCACACAGAGATTAATTAGTAGAATATTGGTTCGTGATGGTTTTCTTCTTGTTTCCAACAGGACCTGCTACTGAGAAGATTGAGCGAGGAACTAAGTTTTGCTTCGCTTTCCAATTTGTCTCGCTTTCCAATTTGTCGTGGCCGGAAGAGCGATTTTATACCTACATCCTCCGAGAGGCATGTGGTTATTGCAGTGTATGCGGGGTTAAACTGAAGGGGTTCCTTCTACGGCTGGTTATTTGATTGAATGTTGATAAGTTTTGTGGAGGTTTTTATTCAAGATGATGCTTATATTTTTCAGGTTAATTGCACATATAAACCCAATACTATCACATTGTGACACTTGCTGCTCCTTAAGTTCGATACTGGGAGTGGGAGGATACACTTCCTGAGTGATACAATATCATGCTTATCTGCTGTGAAGTGTATGTTGGTGAATGGGGCTTTCATCGCCACTCGTCCATGTTTTCGACTAGAGTACTATCTCTGTTGCATTGCTTATGAGCATTGTGATTCATTACTTAGATTGTTAAAATTTCTTGTATAGTCATTTTCCTACCTGGAATGACTATTTGCTGAAACCAGTTTCATACTTTGTAGGGTATACATGCATACATTTGCAAAACTAACCCTTGGATCTCAATATTTATAAAACAAACCCTTAAATCATATATGCTGGGGAAATTACCCCCAACTAATAGAGTGAGTGATCAGATGGTAACGCGGTATTTTGACCATTTTATCTGTTCTTAATTCAGGTACCCTCCACCCCCCCCCCCCCCCCCCCCAAAAGTACGATCTGAAAAATTCAACCCCAAAAATCAACAGCGCATTTTTAATTTCCCCCCTCCGAAATTCCTCAAAAGGGCTAGCTAAACAAGTTAGATTTCTTGAGTCTTTGAAAGGGGATGGAAGGTAATGTTCATTCCCATGACAAGCTTCGCAACGGGATTTGCTGTGCATTCTTTGCGGCTGCCAATTTTTGAACATTTTAGCAAACGCTTGTTTTTCGTCTTCTCGGTAAGCGTTGGCGAGCACCAAGATTCGATATGCATCATTGCCAGCTGCATTCTTATTCAAACAAATTTTCACACACCCAAACTAGACATGCATCTTGCGAGCAACATATCAACATCAATCCCCAAGTAACTTCTCATTTACATTCATTACTTTAAAAAGATCATCATAAACGCAGGGGTTTTTTTTGGGGGGGGGGGGGCGGAGCGGACACCAAAAACATCTCAGCAAACCTTACCAGCTCAACAATCTCTCTTTTGGCGCTTCCCATTTTCCCTTTACGATACCAAGTGAGTTATCAAATTTTCAAGATTTCCAATACATTCTCACCACAATCCAAGAGGCTAGAAGAGCCCACTGTAACGGTGATCCCTTAAATTACTGAGACTTGAGAGGTAGTTCTGCAAGTACCCATAATTACAACTCAAATAACTTTCGTGAATATACATCGTGAAATATGACTACAACTAATTAATTGATCAAACATTCAGTGCAGTCCATTGTTCCAAACTATAAATGCATCCCTCTTCGTAGTCAATAAATTCCACCGGAACACAGATCAACGATGGATACCTACCCAAAAGTAAAGCTGTTTAAATATTCAGATGAAATTGAATCAAATTGCAAATTCAGATGCACTGAAAAGAAGACAAAAAAAAAAAAAAAAAAAAAAAATCAAGATCCCTCTGCTAATTCATGAGCAGAGAGCATTTCAATGACTAAATCACATACAACAGTAGATTTCCTTGCATCTGCTTCAACAGAACTTCGGCTGATGAACTTTTAGTCCTCTTACCTACTGAAATCAGACGTGATCCTGACAAGTATCTAGTCAATGTCCATTGAATTCTTCTCATTTTCACTGCTTCTACTGACCCAAATCTTGATCGTGCGATCATGAGCAACAGTTACTATTTGCTGCCCATCTGCATATAAATCAACAATTATAAGTACTTCCTTGGAAACTGCACCACAGAATATAGGGTTAATTGCATATAGACCCCTGGTAGTTCATTGTTTTGAACAGTACATCCCTGCACTTCATTGTTGCAGAGATCCCACCTGGGTTTCTTGACTCTTTTACCCTGGGTGAAAGTTTGGAAGATATTGCCCGTGGGTAAAATTAGTGAGTTCATCTGAGTGTAAAAGAGTAAAAATAAAATTAACCCTGTGGGTCTATCTGCAACAATGAAACTACAGGGGTAGCAGTTCAAAACAACAATACTACAGGCATCTAATGTGCAACAAACCCTATAATATACAAGAAAGTCTAACGAACTTACCTGCTCTAATATCTAAACCTGTAACTTTGGCTTCATGCCCGGCCAGCACTTTGACAGGCTTGAAATCTTGCCCAGACCACACCTGATACAAAGAGGAAGAACGAACAATACATCAAAGATTTAGGTTATCCAAGTCAACTAATAAAAATTCTCATCACTGGAAAGAGGACATAGTTACAAGTAACAAACCATTGCTTTCGTATCATAGGAAGCAGTTGCAAGAAAGTATCCCTCCTGAGGTTCGTATTTCACTTGAGAGATAAGGTGGGAGTGAGCCGGTATAGCGTACTCACACTTCCTCTTTCTCAAATCCCATATTCTACATGTATTGTCTTCACTTCCAGTGGCTAAGCGATAGCCGTTGGGGGAGAAGCTGACTCCAAGAACCTGTACGTCACAAGTTTTAAACTATTAAGATCAAACAACACTACGAGGTTGTTCGGTGTGTTGCAATTTTAAATGCAACAGATTTTGCTTGCAGAAAATGCTACATGCATCATTTGTAGAGGAAAATTAGTCTCAAATCCATTGATTGAATATATGCACTTCTATTGTAGGAAACACACATGCAGTGTTGGATTAGTCGCAAAAGTAGTCGAATATGCAGTTTTTGATGTGCCCACGACACGAATCAAGTGTTTACATGTGTATTTGTAAAATGATTTACATTCTCTGAGTTGTATTTATGACTTGGCCATAATTTTTTAGAGTAACAGAAATTCCCCCTCAGGTTTGCATGATTGACACAAAATCCCCCTAAGGAGATAGTTTACCCCCTCATTTGCAATTTCTAGCCAAATAATCATAAGTTTTGGACCTAATCATCCCTTGTCATTATAATAATATCATTTATTTGTTTTCTTTTTTGGTTTTTTTTTTGGGGGGGGGGGGGGGGTTTGAGGGCGTGGGTGTTTGGCAATCATTCAAACCTTAGAAGGGCTGTTTTGTAATTTATCCAAAATTTTTGAAAGGGTCCAAAGTAAATATGAGAGTACTCCTTAAACTAAGAATGCAATTTTACCGGCTTAACATGGCCTTCCAAGGCAAGAATGCTTCTTCCTGTGCGAAGATCCCAGACACGAGTAAGTGCATCAAGGCCACACGATGCAGCTAAAGATCCATCTGGATGAAAGCTTATTCCATACACGCTTCTACTATGACCCTCTTGGAGGAGCAATTCCAACCCAGTATTGATGTCCCAAAGTCTCCACGTCTTATCAAAACTAGCAGTTCCCAGATATTTACCTGATGGATGGAAGGCAACACGAGCGAGCCGATCAAGATGGCCATCAAATGACTTCAATAGGGACCCATCAGGCTTCCATAACTTTGCAGTTCTATCTGCGGATGCAGTTACCAAGAGGTCATCAACAGGAGAAAAAACTATATCAGTAGCACGCTCTCTGTGACCTTTAAGAGTTGCAACCCTTTTTACTTGTGGCATGCTCCATATTTTAGCGATCCCACTCCAAGAACTAAATGAAAGATATTAGGGATAAAGACATAAGATATTCAGAAGACAGATGTAATTGAATTTTTTTTTAACAAAAGAAAAAGATGGTCAGCCAATTATATGATCTCAAGGGGCATGCAAAAGATCGTCACTTGTTGAAAGAAAAAAAGAAAAAGAAAATAGAACTTAAATTACAAGGACATTGATGACACTAATGATAATATAGTTTGATGTAAAGCTCATAGAAGAGAGCAACAAGAAATGCTTAATCTTGCAGCCTTCCACATATAAAAGCAAACATTAAAATACAAACAAAAGCTATCTTACATGGAGACAAACTAATTAGCTGATTCTACCACTTTATTTACTTTAGAAAAATATCAAAGAAAGATGGATCGGCTAAAAGAGGAAAAGAAAAGAAAGGATTGAGTAACAAGAAAGATGAGCCTAGATCTAGGTACAGCTATACTAAAGCGTCGAATCTCTGACTGAAAGGAGCCAAGAGTAAAAGGTTATGAATTTTGGGAGCAATCAACCTTCATCGTTATTGGGATGAGAAGTGCATAAATACATGCAAAGGAAAATAGTACTAAATGGATCATACAAGACCAAGGTTCAGTCTTTTTCCTTTTTTCTTTTTCTTTTTTTCTTTTTTCTATTTTTTTCTATTTTTTAATGATCCAGAAAAGCACAAAAAAATAGATGTGTCCCTGGGACTTCTTGTTTACTCTTCAAATAAAATATCAAATTGATGATAATAGAGTGATAGAACGAATTGAAACAACGAGAAGTTTTGATCTGCCTAAGCAATGGGTAGGCAGACTAGTATAGTGACAATGCCTTGCACTCGAAGCTGGGTGCTGCCCAGCATTTGAAATCTTTAAAAGTAGTGCTTTCGTGTTTTTTCCCTTTCTAATTCTTACTTTAACTATTGTTTTCCTGTTTTCTTCTGAAACTTCTCCGTGGAGAGTTTGAAGATAACAGTCACAACAACACTGCTTAAAATAAGTGCACAACTCTGGGCATTTATGCTCACAAACTCTAACAGCACAAATACTGAAACGTTAAGCAAACTATAAATAAACATTTGTTTATAAGTGGAATGCAACTAGAAATATGTCTATGTCCAAGAATTGACAACCAAAATTAGTTAATTCCACCTTCCTAATAGAAGTAGCATTTGAAATGAAAAAAGCAAGAAGCATCGTCAACAATGGATGTAGGAAAAGACTAAATCAACAGCATAAATATACTATTTGTTTTTTCCTTAGAAGATTGGTATGCTTCTATCTGAATTTGATCCAGAATACGTAGCAAATGTGTGTTAAAATCATCCAATCTCATGGTATTTTCTACTTGAATTGCTCGTCAGGACACAAGCTAAGAATGCTGATTCTTAATTTTGAATTTTCAGAAAGAGCATCATTTATAGCTTCATGATATTTTCTACGTGAATTTGCAAGCCATCACAACAAGCTAAGTGTGCTAATACTTAATTTTGAATTTTAAGGAAGACCAAAAATCAATGCTGAAGAATGAACAGGTTCAAAGTCGAAAAAAATTCTGAAACCAAACTTCAGTATATCACTTGTTTACTATTTGAGTACTTGGCAGATTCAGCCAAAAATATCCAGAATGGAAGCTCAACTTGTACCCGTACTGCTTTGAATATTTCTTTTTCATGACAAACAAAAAGTGATTTAACAAAATCACTAGTACTGGGAAGTGTTTTTCCCCCTTTCAGATTTTAAATAGATTACGAACATATTGTAAACAATGTTGCAAACTCCTTCTGCGTGGTCAGAATACAAGTGAAACTGATACCTTAAAATATATTTATCTTATCCAACTTCAAATGTCATAAAAATTCAACAAAAGAAAGTAGAAAACAAAATCTCATGTTCAGCCTTCATTCATTGAGATCAGAACCTGAAACAAGCACAACTACTGGCAAAGTTCTCTTTTTCAGGGAAAATGAAGTAACTGCCGATTATTATCAAAAGAAATTAATTATACAGACGTAAGGAAATAAATAAGCAGGAAGATAATGGGTGAGAGAAGGGAAGTATACGAAGTTACAGTAGATTGTTGCGGAAGAAAAGACACTGCTGCAAATTGAAACCAGCTAGAAAAGTCACTCCGCAGCAATGTCGTCGATGATGAAGCTTTATCTCGAGAGTGTGTTGTGTTTTTCCAGAAGTAACTAATTGGTGGAAACATGAAAGACATCCTGTGACTTGATGTCTGAGGGGTAAATTGCTGTCGCCAGGTAATCCGGAGATCAAAGATTGACCACAGAGAGGATGTGTTGATAAATGTGGAACTTTGACAATTGATCAAACTCAGAGAGAAGGTGTGGTGTAGGAATACATGCTCAAGTCTTGTTAGAGTTGATACCACGCAGTTGCAAAAAGAATGTGGCAACTTGCAGTTGAGGAAGTTGGAAACTGTGAACAGTTAATCTAGATAAGCAAGTTACATCAAAGTTTAGCTTTAAGAAGAGCCAGTAGGTGCAAAGATGAAGTCAGTGTAGTATGATTAGAAAAAAAAAGGTTTGAGAACTCTATATCAGTATATGTATTAGGCTACAAATTACATCATCATTCCCGACGTACGAGGAGGTTCCACACTTTCCTACCAGAACTATTTGATGTAGATATTGGAAGTGTTGACAGCTTCAGCGAAACCAAATGAAAACCACCACACGTAAATTTATTGCCCTTTCAAAACGGAAACTTGTTGAATTTGATCAATATGCGCATTCCACAAGTGATGATATAACATGAAGTAACGGGAAAGACACGTGTGTGAAGTTAACAATAACCAACATACCCTCCTAGAGAATAACAATCCTTACCGTGCAGCTGATCTCTGATCAAAGCAGTCAATGAGGGGTTGCCAGTTGGATCGAGAGAGAATCATGGCCTTAATAGGAGGATCCAAGTAGGTGAAGGGTAGATATCAAGTTGATGATTGAAAATGATAGTTGTTGGTGACCAAAATCATGGTTGTGCAGAGGTTAAACATTTGGATGTTTTGAAAGTTGACTTTAAGACCCCAATTGTTCTTGGATATCACATAGCAAGCCCCAAGTTAGGGAGAGTAGTTTCCCCTGAAGAGAGGAACAAAACATAATAGAGGTTTGAGAAATGAGAAGTTATTGAAACAAGGAAGGTTGTCAATTTCTTCAACAAAACTAGAAGATCCCACACAAATTACAAATTTCTGAAAGCAAAATCTGCCAGCAAAATGAAGTTAGAGAGAGAACGCTCCGCTATTAGAATGATATAAGGATGTGATAATTTCTTACACACGAATCACAGTATCCAATATATGTTCTTAGTAACTGCAAATTAAGAGTGATTCATAAGGAAATGAATTTTGATCAGAGGATGGTAGTCAAAGACCTCACTGAAAATCTAGCGAGATACATCTTAACATAATCCATATTCCCATACTATGATGCAAAAGCTTCCATCTCTAGTGTCAACTACGAACAAACTTACAAATTTACCTAGTAGCTCCATTGCACTAATCAAGAATTAAATTGAATAGAAAAACTCACGAAAAATACCAAGAGCCAGCAATCTTTTACCTACGTTCCCCTAATCAACAAAGTAACAAATTTCCTTCAGTTCACTCTTGCTAGACATATCCTAGAATTACCATGTTTCCCATCTATAATGTAAGCCTCTATCTTTAGTGTCAACCATAACAAAGTCACTCTTTACTACGATATTTATCTAATCATATGTAGATACAGCCGATCTCAAATGCACTAATTAAGAGCAAAATCACAAGGAAAACCCATGAAAACTTACCAAGTAGCCAGCATCAACCCATCCCTTGAAAACGAGCACCCCGAAAGCGGCCTATCATCCCCAATCTCGCTACACTCAAGCACAAACTCCCCAGCAGCCCTACACGCCTCCTTCGCCTCCCCTTCCTCATCCTCATCAGGATCCTCCCTCCTCCTCCTCGCCCGTCCAATCCTCACCCTCGCCCTGCCCACTGAAAACCTCGCAATCTCCCTCCTCGCCTCCGCCAACTCCTTCACCCCCTCCGTATAAAACGGGTACGAAACCTCCACTCCCTCATCCTCAACCTCATCCCTCTCCGCCTGCTCCTCATCATGAGCTTTGAGAAGTTTCTCCAGCTGCCCGTCCGCTTCGAGGCGAGACATGATGGATCGGAGCCGATCCCGGCGCTCCATCTCGCGCTCGCCGAAGAGGGTGACGGGCTCGTTGAGGCGGCGGAGCCTGGCTCGGACGGCGGAGTCGTTGGTTGGCACGGCCATGGCGTAGGCGCGGCGCCGGAGGAGGAGGTCCTGGACGGCCTTCTCCTGGCGCTCGCGGGCGAGGCGGCTCTCCTCGGATATCTCATAGTCGTCGATGGTGGGCGCGGCGGCGGCGGCGGCGGGAGGAGGAGGGATTGGGGCGATTGGGGGAGGGATTGGAAGAGGAGGGATTGGGGGTGTTAGGGTTTGGTCGGAGGCGGCGGCGGTGGTCTTGGAGGGGGAGAGGGAGCGGGTTAGAGAGAGGAGCTCTGCTTCGTCTTCGTCCATGGCTGCTGATTCTAGGGTTAGGGTTTCGGGAATTTTGGGGTTCAGGGTTTTGGGGAGGATTTGGGTGAGGGACGATGCTGAAGTACTCCAGTCGAAGGAAGGAGAGAGGGGCGCACACTGGAGCCTATAGCGTCTCGGATCCACTATAGACCCGAATCCACTAACCTGTGGTATTGGGTTTTGGATTATCCAAACTCAACATGTATTAGTAATACCCTTTTCTAGAATCAAGTAGTGAAACTGGCTTTAAGGTTGAAGTGGAGATTTTTATTAAAAAGAGTTCTTGCTCAATGTTATAGTTCTATACTTTTTAATCTTACAATATAGAAAATCATACATAAGATTGAATAATGACTAATGAATTGGATTAAATGTCACGTTAACCCGATAAATCAATTATATCAGGAATAGATGACACGCTAAGAACATATTGGAAATGGTTTCTGATCCTTTCTACTACTAAAAAACAGTAGAGACCGCTATTTTTAAAACCACACGATAAAATAGATTGCTATATCAATCTACATCGGTAATAGATGATACATAAAAATTTGATTGGAAATGCCCCCGCGAAGCATCGATAGTGATTGTACGTGGAAGGAATATTGGAATGCTAATTTATGAACATTTTTTAACGTGAAATCAAAGAGTTAGCATTAAATATGCACAATGGATTTAATCACTGCAGATTCAAATGATAAAACGATTACTACATACATGGACTTACTCATAAATATGACACCAAATTGCTCATAACAAACATCCCTTATATATACAAGTTGCCCACGTAAACTTTTGCATAAAATTAATTAATCAACTAGCATGTTTGTTATCTTACGTCGAGAAACAAGATAAACGCATAATACATCTCGTTTCATAAAACATACGACAAAATCATACAAATTCTACACGAACACAAGACCATCACTGTTCTCCTCAGCCTTCTCGTCTGGGCCTGCTGCGAGCGCGAGGAGCGGCAGCAGCCACGGCCGCAGCCTCGGCAGCCGCAACTTCCTCCTCCGAAATTCCGGCCTCTCCGCCTTCTTCATCCTCCTCTTCATTCTCCTCTTCATTCTCCTCCATCAATGCTCTATTCATCGCAAGCTAAAAAAAAAAAAAAACAGAAGAAAAGGTTAAAAAACTCATTCAGGCATTTCATCAAACAAGTAAAGTGCGCGAGAAAAAAAATCCCGTTACGTCTTCAAGAAATTTCTCTTCGAGGTCATCAGCGATGCGGAGCGATGCGAAGACGGTGCCTGCGAAGAGAGAGAAGGGGAAGACGAAGGCAAGGATGAGGGTGGTGGAGCTCGGAGGTCCGGCGCTGGCCACCGCCAGGTGTCCCCTCTTCTTCTTTAGGGTTAGGGTTTGGAATGGGTTTGTGGGTATTGAGAGAGCAGATTTGGGGTTGGGTTTTGGGGGGAGATGGAGATGATGAGGTTGAGGTGAGGCTAGTGGGATTAGACTGCAACCCATTTTAATGGTCTTTTTGAGAGTTTCTGAGGTTTGGGGTCTATTTGTTTAACTCTCATTTGGGTTTTGGAGATGTGTCCAAAATTCTACCATATAGTTTTTTTTTTCAAGAAAAAAAAAGTCTTCCATGTAGTTATGCACACGACACAAGTTGCATTTTGAACTTGACTCCATGTCCTAACCAAAGAGGGTGCCCTAGGAAGGAGATCATGATGATTGTCTCGGTAGATCTTTTACAGATGACGATGCTACGGTGAGAATATTCTGACTGATTGCAGTGACATAATCAATATTGATGATTGCAATGATATTGCATACTGATTGTATTGATTTAGAATTGATAGTAGGGCACATGTCATATTGGCTATAGAGGGTCCTCTATAAGATTTTTCTTTTTCTTAGCTAGGGACGATAGATGGGTTAATTTAATCCAAATACGATCTTATGTTCAAATTTTGATATGAATACTTGTTTTGCCTATTTAAAATGTATTTTATGGGTTTGAATAATACTAGAATATCAATGTTGGGCTGTGATCTTTCAGTCTTCAATCTAAGCATTGGAGGTACAAGAAAAGCTTACACTTAAACATGCTACCTTGTAGGTTGCATCGTTTTTATCGGTATATCACACATCGCCGATTTGAGTGTCTGCCTTGAGTGAGCGCCATCCGATACATTGGAGCCATACTAAGAATCCAAAGTGACTTCTTCATAAAGCCTCTCGTTTCATATTCTGATAACTCAACAATAACATCGTCATCCTCATCAGTTCATCCAAGTTCTGCTGCCGTAATCTTTGTTACGTTAGACTTCGAAGGTACGTGACAAACCCCTCGAATTTCTTGTAGTAAAACCAGCATTGAAAATGTTTTCATTTCGTTTCTGGTAACTATTTTATCCATTAACAAAAGAAATTATATATATAACATCAATTGCTAGAGACATACATTCATTGACATTTAAAGTTAAAGATAACATAAATAGCTACTTAGTACTAGATGTGATGCATCTCCCCATTTAATATTAACACCTGCAGATCTTGGAGTTCATTGCCCATCCTTCTAGTGTTAAACCTAGCTCCCCTCTCTTGGCACCAGTACCTTTATAAAATTAGAGGCTCCAGAACAACCAAGGAGCTCTTAGAAACTGCCATTTATGTTACATGAGTACAATATATGATGCATCTCCCAATACGAATGTTGCCTGATAGTCGGTTTTCTGATATATTCAACTGGCTAAGGTGAGCAAATTGCCGATATCTAGGGGAATTAAGCCATAGAGACTATTTCCGTGTAGGTCCTAAACGAGAAATGGTTAGTACTAAGTTTGAGATTTCTAATCATTGAAGCATTCAAGAGGAAATTCGGTATTGAACCAGTCAGATGATTTTCGGCCAGAAACAGCTTTCGTAGGTTTGATCGTTTTCCCAGCTCCTTGGGGATTTCTCCTTATCTACGTGAGGATTCCAACAGAAGGTGGGATCCTTCCAGTAAACTGATTAAGACTGAGATAATAACACCCTGAGCTCTCTCCAGTAGTCAGAGGCTTGTTGGCACAGTTCCAGCTAAGTTATTGCCTGACGGAGAAAGGACGACAAGTTTCGAGAAATGCGCAGAGCGAGATGGTATCTGTCCTGTAAACTGATTATCCCTCAGAGCAACAATTTGGAGTCGAGGGTGGATACTAATGTTGTGATTCAAAGGGAGACAACCCGAGAATTTTCTACTCACTAGGGATATTATATTCCAATAAGAAGGTTTCCACTGTCCATTTTGCTTAGTGCCGAGTGGACCGGATGCATGAGCTTTGAAGTCAAGAAGAGATTCGAGGTCAGTGAAGTTTTCGCACACAGAAGAGGTACAAATATATCCATGGGCAAGTTATGTTGCTGAGAGGATTATGATTTTGACAGATGATAATGTTTTGCACCGGCATGATCTTAACTAGCTCAAAGTTTCTTTCTTGAAATGGACTGATTCAAACTCAGAAGAACCAGTAGGTTGATGCTCTAAAACTAGATTATACAAAATTAGAATATAACCTTAAGCCTATCTTTCCTAGAATTCTTACTACACTAAGGAAAAGGTTATTACATTGTATCCTCACTAGGATTAGCATTTCTTCAAGTCTAACTCAACTATTCTTTTCCTTTTCGGTTTCATATGATATTTTTGTGGATGAATTGTACTATCTAGTATTCATGCAGTTTTTTATCTTGTTCGTGTATCCATATACGCAGGTGAATTTTCAGGGATATTGTTGATAGAGCACAATACATCACACTCAAAGTTCTAAAGCGAAAATATGATCCGCAAGTCAATATGTGGAGTATCGGCATGATGTTGTAAGCTGGTGAGTTTGCTCTTCTTACGCATTGAGTTCTTCACGTTACATTGGAAATAAAAGTGAAGCATCAAAGCAGATTATGATAATTTTTCTTGTAACAGAGGAATTCTCGATGCAATCCTTTAAGGGCCATGTTGATTTCAGTGTCCGATCCATGACCAAGTACAAGCATCAAATGATGCCAAAAATTATCTGCATCTGTAATACAAATAAGTGTTTGGAAGGAAATCACTAACAGAGGTATTCATGATTGTTAATATCATGATTTTCCCAATCTTGTTTTTCGTAAACCTTGTGAGCCTTTATGCATGTCAATAACAACAGCAGGTTCATGCTCAAGAAAAATGGTTAAAGTATCCGTGATTAACACTATAGCCAAATATATATACAATATACATGAGATAGGGTCATCATAGGATGATCTTACCTAACAATGCAAAGAAAATTTTCGAAAGTTCGAAGTGTAAAATCTATCTAATTATCTGATGAATAAACTGCTTATAAGATTCTTTAGCCAAAGACTAATGAAGGGCTGGCATCAGGGCTTGGAGCCATGGCTCGAGCAGCAACAGATAAGTGGGACATGTACTCTGCTCTTATCTTCTTCAGTTGAGGGACGACAGCAGTCATCGGAATCCTTTCTTTTGGCGAGTAGCTTGAACATAACAAGCCCAATTCTATGATAGATGATATACACTGATATGTGGGTGTTTGGCTTTCAAATTTTTGTTCTGCATGAAGAGGACCATCTCTAAAGAGATTGCCATCTACAATTCCTAACAATGATGCAGGAAATGCCTTGTGAACGAATTCCCTCAAACTTGATTCTTTGAATATGGCATCAACAGGTTTTTTCCCAATGAATGTTTCCAACATTATAATGCCAAAGCTGTAGACGTCGCCCATTCTTGAGACTGTTCCTGTAGACCCATACTCTAGGACAAGTACAATAGTCAATTGATCAAGTTTTCAGAGAGGAGAAATCATTAACTGTCATATATTGAAAGTTATGTGAATGATTTGGTAACGTATGTTAGCTTCAGGCTCTGGGTTATTGCAATGTGGTTATTTTTTGATAAAATATCATGAAATTAAGTTCTAAAGAATGCTTGATTATGCATGTCTAAATTTGTCAATGGGTTGCGTAAACATATCAGTAAACAGTCTAAAGTAACAAAGATTGCTATAGAATGTCAAAATTCCTTTCGCAAACAAGATAATCTCAAATAAATTGTCGAAATAATCTTAGTTTGAACAATTTCGTTACCTGGAGCGATATAACCTATAGTACCCGGTGTGCTTGCCGACACCATAGATCTGGTATCACCAATCAACAACTTACCAATACCAAAGTCACTAACATGCGCAACCATCTCTTCATCCAATAAAATGTTGCTTGGCTTAAGATCACAGTGCAGTATCACTTGAGGATGATGATGGTGGAGATACTCAAGTGCTGAAGATACATCCACCATTATGTTCAATCTCTGCAGCAGATTCAAGTAGTAGTTCTCAGAATGCAGCCATTGGTCAAGGCTTCCATTTGGCATGTACTGGAGTATTAGAGCCTTATAGTCCAAACTGAAACATACGCTAATGATTTTGATCAGATTCCTATGCCTAGCTCTACTCAGAGCTTGACATTCTGCTTCAAAACTCTTTGAGGCCCCTTCAACTTTCAAATTCAAGACCTTCACAGCGATGATTGATCCATCATCAAGAAATCCTTTGTAGACTGAACTAAAGTTTCCCCTTCCTAATAAGTTTTCTTCGCTAAAATTGTTGGTTGCACGAATTAGATCATGATACGAAATAACTCTATAATCCCCTAATCGTTGGGAATTTGACAAATTTCTCATCTTCTTCCTCCGATGAAGTGCAAATATAAGAAATGTGCAAGTTAAAACAATTAGTACAGCAATAATCGGAAGCACATATTTTAGAAAATTCAGCTTTCTGCTTGAATGAGAAGTACAAGGCGTGAAACCTAGCTGAGGTGCACCACATAGTGCTAAATTCCCCTTCAAAGAAGCTATATTAGGATTTGAAAATACTCGGCCTTGAGGAATTTGTCCCTCCAACATGTTGAATGAGAGATCTAGACTGCCGAGGTAACGCAAATTCGCTAAGGATTTAGGGATGACACCCGAGAGAAAATTCCTCGACAAGTTCAAATACTTGATACTGATCAATCCGCCAAGTGATTGAGGGATTTCACCATGGATGGAGTTATTAGAAAGATCAAGATATGTAAGCATCTGAAGATCCCCTATCGCATTAGAGATGTTACCTGAAAACTGGTTTTCCGATAAATCCAATGTAACTAAGCCATCCAAGTTGCTAATTTGTGGGGGAATAACCCCATGCAGAGAATTCTGCGATAGGTGTAGTTCAGTGAGGCCACTTAAGCTCCACAAGCTCAGGGGAATCTCTGATGATAATCTGTTGGCATCCAGAAACAAGAGTTGTAAGCCAGTTATATTGCCAATCGAATCCGGAATCATTCCAAATATTTGATTTGCTTCAACACTTTAGAATATTCAAGTTGTTCATCAAGCCAAGCTCGGATGGGATCACTCCGTCAATTCTGTTAAACCGCAGGTTCAATTTCCGAAGACTGGTGAGCCTGGTAAGTTCAGATGGTATTGAACCTGTCAGCTGATTATTTCCGAGGTTCAGAAGAACAAGACTGCTAAAATTAGCAAACCCTGAAGGAATGCTACCCTTTATATTGTTCCCTGCTACAATAAACTGCTGCAAATTCCCCGAAAGATTGCCAACAGATCTCGGTATAGAACCTTCTAGCTCGTTTAGCTGCAGTCCAACATATTGTAACTTTCTGCAATTAGAAAGAGACGCTACAAAGTTCAGCCCACCGGTCAACCTATTGGTATACAACAGCAGCGTGTCCAGGTTCGACAGGTATCCAATCTCCCTGGGGATTTCCCCTTCCAGGTTATTTCGAGAAATCGAGAGTACTCCGAGCTTCGTCAGATTGCCAAGAGAAAACGGGATCTTTCCTGTAAGCTTATTATCAGAAAAATCTAGCAGCCTGGTACGCTACCATCGAGCATATTGGTCAAGAAAGAGAGCCTTTGGAGACTCCTGCATCGAGCGAAGCTGGACGGTATTTCGCCTGTCAACCGATTATACCCGATAAAAACAGTTCGAAGGCGAGGGCTACACGCACCGACGCTACGATTGGAAGGAAGAGAGCCCGACAGATTGTTTGCGGATAAAAAGATCCCGGTTAAAGAAGACATGTTGAACAGTTCGAAGAACGAGGTTGGCGATTCGTGGGGAGATGGTTCCTCGGAGGGTGATGCTGGAGAGGTTGAGGGATGTGACCCGCTGGCGGCGAGCGCTGCAAGTGACTCCGAGCCAGTCACAGAAGGAAGTGCTGGGGGTCCAGTTCCCTGAGAGGACGCCGAGGGGGTCGCCGACGTGAGATTTGAAGGCGAGGAGCGACGAGAGGTCGGTGAGGTTGTTGTGCGGGCTTGGGTTTGCTAGTTGAGGAGTTAGGAACAACATAAGGAACAGAAATGGAGGTAGATCCATGGTCAGAGACGGGGGATGATGAAGGGAGAGATGTAGGTGTAGTTTTTTGTCTGACTCTGTCGTAATTGTTGTTTCTTTGCGATTGCAGTTTAAAAAGGCAAATTTCATTATAAACCTTCCCTTACGTTTGGCCTATTTTGGGCTGAATATCATAAAAGCCCCTTAACTTTGGATGATTATCAAAAGCTCCCCCTAACTTTCAAAAGTTTAGGGGTTATCAGAAAACCCCCTTTAACTTTGAGATTCCATCAGAGAACCCGCCTAAATTATGGGGGTTTGCTGATAAAATCTCAAAGTTAAAGAGGCTTTCCGATAAAATCTAAAAGGAAAAGGGGGTTTTACCATAATCACTGTACTCAAGGGGTTTTTTTTTTAAAGTTAACGGCGGTTTTGTGATAAATCATCCAAAGTTAGGGGGGTTTTCTGATGTTTACCCTCGATTTTGAGATAAGCCTGTAAGCTTTGAGAATGTCACTTAACCCTCCTCCTAAGTTTTGATAGTTTAAGTACCCTCCTAGCTAATGCTGTATCTGGTTGTGCACATGACAATTACGTGCGTTCAAATGATTAAAATGTCCTAGATGAAAAAAGCTCTTTCATGTATTCTTTTAATAATTTCATGGGTAATTTCATATAACACATCTAAATTTTGCGTGGTATTGAGATAAACCTCCCTCTAACTCTAGCCCCCAATTTATAGCAGTTAATTTAATTCTAGGCTGTTAATTTGAACATGGTATTTTGATATTTTTGTGATTTTATCAAACACAGATAGAGGGGTTAGCTGGAAAATTTGAAAATATGTGGGGTGTTTTTTGAAAACCCCAAACTTAGGGGGTTAAGTGACATTTTTTTAGCTTAGGGGCGTTTCAAAATGGGCCAAACTTAAGGGGAGTTCTGTGAAATTTATCCTTAGACAAATGAATTAGTTTTTGAAAAATTAACTTGTGATGAAATGCTATCAGACTTTTCAAAATCCACGTGTCTCTGTATTATGTGAGGAGTCCAAATTGTTTGACTCAAGAAATATGCGACGACTTGAGACAACAATCTCTTTTTTCCCCCCTGGTAGATTAATGTCAATATCAAAATCAAGAAATTTCTAGCTTGTGAGGCATTCATTTTCAGTAGACCATTCTTAGTGGCATTCATTTTCAGTAGACCATTCTTAGTTTCTTAATCTCTCTTGCGGAAGAAAGAGTTCAAAGGTTTATGATAGAGTTTAAAAAAAAAAGATTAATTAGGTAAAGATATCCTCTTCAATATAGCCCAGTTGTGGACAGACACCTGTATTCTTTGGGTGCGGGTATAAATTATATAATGAGGGAAGAAAACCGCGTTTCCGTTTGCAGGATATTTCACTTTTGAGTGGACTAATTCAAAATATGAAAGATTCAAGGGACTATATATGAAAGATTTGAGGTCGATAATTGAAGGGCCTTTTGCATATATTTCCCTCATTTCCATATTTGCAAATTTATTCTCCAAATTTTAGTATTTGCACAACTACGACCCGATGGTTTTTTCTACCTCTCTGACTTGACGATTTCAGTTTTTAAGCAGAAAATATTACAAACTTATTAAAAATTTTGACATTCCCCTATTTAGAAACCAATATCGTTAAGTTGGAACGGTAGAAAAATTCAACGTGAGAGAATTGAGGGATACTTTTGCAAATGCTTAAGATTCGGAAGAACAAACTGCAAATATAGAAGAATTGAGGGGTATATATGCAAAAGCCCGAGAATTTAAACCTCGAGAAGGGATTCACATTGACAATCCTCAAAACCCGCGTCCTTCAGCATTTGTAATCCTGTTTCTCCTCCCACTTCATCACTCTCATTTCTCTTGGGCATTTCATCGAACAGTTCCCGACGCTAGTGTTCTCGCTCATCTAATCATGAAATCGAATTTCTAGGTAAAAGATGATCACCTCATTGAGCAAACAGCAAATGTTGATCTCTACTCTCTTATTCTCTGCCAGGTAATTTTATCGTACTTTATCCCCTTTTTTTTTTCAATTTGTAATGCACATTACTTGTTCGATGAAATTCCCTATAGAGGTAATGATCATACCTCTATTGTAATGTGCGCATCGGGTTGAGGATCCTGCGTAGACTAAATACAAATGAATCAGCGTTTGAAAAGTTGTTTTGCTTTCCGCATGTGGGCAGCAAAGAGTTGTCTTTCCATTATCAGAATGTACTTAAGAATTTAACTAAGTAGATTGATAATCATCGTAAACTAGATTCTTAATGAGATGCGAGGGGGTCAAGAGTAACTATGCAATCAACAATTTGGAAGTTGCATAAGATACGTTTGGTGGGGATTTTGTGGATGTTCATTGAGGCTGCATGGCACGAGAAGGTGAAGATCCAAGGAAATGGTTTCTTGACACAGAAGCTATAGATTGTGGTTTGGGAATTCCAGAAACCCCCAAGACATATTTTTGTCCACTTAAACCTCATAATGGTGTCAACCCATATTTTGAGTTCCCGAACAAAGAATATCACGTAGACATACAAAAGTAGCCATAGAGGGTTAAGTGGATAAAAAAATCATAACATTTTGGAGGTTTTTTGGGAATTCCTAAAGGTATTGAGGGTTTAGTGAGAGTTTCAAAAGTTTTGAACGTTAAGTGCCAAACGTCCTAACTTATTGGGGGTTTACTGATATTTTCACAAGAACCTTTACATTGCACCATAGCTTCGAAGTCATAGTGAGAGTTGAGAGTTATAATATTATATTCCAACATGCCTCCACAGGTTCGAGCGCCCTTATCATCGGCCAAAATTAATTTGAATCACAGCACAAAAAATTTCAAAGTTGTGTTGAGCATTGAGGGTTATAATTTTATAATCTGACACTTTGTTTATGAACTTTGCAATATTTTAGAAAGCGCTAGGCACTGGAACAAGTGCCTAGCACCTGGGTGCCCGCCGCACCTAGGCAAGCGTCTTTGCGGCATGTAGGCAGTTTTTCGCATCAAGAGAGGAAGGCCTCTTTTTTAATATTTAAAATCCTGGCTCTCATTGCCATTTACCTAAGATGAATATTGGTATAGAGTTTTGATCTAATCCATTTTGACTTGGCCTATCCTCTTCATCTATTATTGTACCTAAGCGAGCAATATGTGTAAGCAACTTATGCTTCTCTAGGCGCTCCCAAGACCTAGGCGGACAACTTAAGTACCGCTTAGGCCTTGGCGGGCGCCTAGATCGCTTTTTGAAACATTGCTTCTTTGTATCTTTTCAGTAAAGGTACAAGACCTAATGCAAAATATCATGGTACTTACAGGGATATTTTTGTCATATTATTTACAAACATTGTAAACTTCAATCTTTACTGTCAATAAGTATATACAGGTGCTTGCTGAAAATAAATGCATAAAAGTATTTGAACTTTATTCCTTAGCAATACTACAAAAATAAACTGATAAAAAATATGTTTATAAATGACAAACCTAATTCATACTTCAACCAAAGAAAAATCAAAAGTTTGCACCAAGGAATGGAGCCATTGCTCAAGCACTAGACAACTGGGACAGGTACTCAACTTTTATCTTTTGTAGCTTGGGGACAACATCAATCATAGGAATTCTATCTTTCGGTGAGTAGCTTGAACATAATAAACCCAATTCAATGACATTTGATAGACACCGAGGCATGACATTTTGTTCTTCAAAGTGTTGTGAAGTCCTGAGAGAGCCATCTCTAAATAGATTGGCGTCTACAATATCCAATAATGCAAAGGGATATGCTTTGAAAATGTATGCCCTTAAACTTGATTCTCCATCAAATGTGACATCAGTCGGCTTTTTTCCAGTAAATGTTTCCAACAAAAGAATACCGAAGCTGTAGACATCACCCATCTTTGAGACTTTGCCAGTAGACCCGTACTCTGTGATAAAAACTATAGCCAATTAATCATTCTGAAAACCATTAATGGGGAATCTTGTTATATCATCACAGCTTCAGCTACTGGGATTTTCTAAGGGTAATGCTGAACTAATCCTTAAGTTCAAACCAAAATACGCAAGTATCTTGTCCTTTTCACTGAATGCTAAATTGATACTTTTTTCGCTCTTGACAAATTCATTGTGGCTTGCAAAAGTTATTAGAGTTAGCTTTTAAATGACAATTTTACCCCCTTCTAAGTGTAGGATCAAGAATATTTCTCAAATTTAATAAGAAAGAGAAAATTCAGAAAAAAATTATATGATATGGACTCAATAAAATGACAGGTCACTTTTCTCTTTTCATTCCATCCATTTGCTTACAGTGGGAACTTATGTAGGAGTTTCTAGCCTCAAGGCATGTGTTATTTGTTTCAATATTCTTAAGCAACAGAGAACTTATGGCTTTGTAGCATAAGAAATTTCGCGCCATATGACAAGGATGTTGTTTAATCATAATATTCATAATATCATTTTTCTTAGGGCATAATGTCACATTACTACTTTTACGCCAAGGTACTCTTTAGGTGTTTCAATGAAAGTAGTGGCTATTTTGTTCTTGTTGTTTAGATCAGGAGAAAAACAGCTGAAAGAATACCTTCTAATGCATTTTGAAGAAACTAAGGACTACTTCATTTATGGTAGGGGCGGATCCACCTTCACCAAAGTGGGTCAGGAGGACCAAGAACCCCTCAAGTTTGGGGTTTTCTCAGATAAATCCCCATAATTTTTACAATATCACAAACACCCCTTAACTTTTAAGATTCTCACAAAGCCTTCTTCAACTTTCAATGCTTTTCCCCCCTAAAAAACTCCCTAAAAGTGTGAACCACAATTTCACTAGCAAAATATCTTCTTGTGTAGTTTTATCCATCCACGTGAAAATTGTGGTTAACACCATTAAGGGTTTTTTTGTGAAAAATGTTGAAAGTTGAAGGGGTCTTTTTGAGAACCCAAAAATTATGGAGGATTTTGTAGTTTGAAAGTTAAGGGGGTTATCCAAGAAATACTGAAACTCAAGGGTGGTTTCTGAAATTTATCCACCAAAAACTCACCTTTCACAAGTTCATAACATGAGAACTCGTTACTAGTGACATATTTGAGAAAGATGTACTTGATAGTGTTACTAATGATGCGATTAGATACTTTTTTTCAAAATATGAAAACTCGTCGGGAGCAATGGCAACAATTTTTAATTATTAATTATGTAGTGACACAATTTTCCAGAAATCCTTAAATCTAGCACTGATTTATGGGCGATAAAGTATGAACTATTTTGCAGTATCCCTTGTTTAGGGATATTAACAATGAGTTGTATCCTAAGCAAGGTTATCGATAGTGGATAGCGTCGCGTAGCGGTGAGACACCGCTAAGGCTATTTGGGGCTATTGCGGTAATATAGCGGCAAAAAATACAAAGTCAAAAAGCAGTCTAATTTAAATATGTACAAATATCTAAAGATAATAAAAATGAAAGAAAAATATTGAAAATCTAAAAATGCATATTTGATGATTTAAAGAAATTCTAAGTATGAAATAGACATGTAACTGTCATATAATATCGAAAATGACTGGAGGAGTTGAAGAGTCGTGGTCTTCAAGAAGATGACGTGAGCTATGAGAGGACTACAATAGGAGGAGCTCAGGACGAGAGGAGGTACTGTGGCGGTGAGAGGAGGTGATGAGGGAGGCGCCAGAGGCTGTGGGAGGCGGCGAGAGGCAACAGGGAGATGCTGAAAGTCGTGGGAGGCGGCGGAATGCAGTGAGAGGCAACAACCTTTTTAGGGGGCTAGGGTTTTTTTTAGAGTTGGATCCCGAGAGGGGGACTTAAAAGAGAAAAAAAATTATGATTGCTAATGACTTAAAACATCGGGTATTGCGGGTGCTGGTCAAGTTTAATTAAAAAAATAAACCAGAAACCGCATTTAAATAGTCATCAAAAAGTGGATTTTACCTACAATCGCCCGCTATTCACTGCTATGACGTGCTATTGGCCTCTTTTTCTAGAAGAAAGCGCATATTCCACAATATGTCACCGCTATTGGGCGATATCATTGTGGAAGGGGCCGCTAATGCTATTAGCGCCGCTATTGCGGCACTATTTGCTGCTATTATAACAGTGATCCTAAGTCTAAAATTTCCAAGTAACACTCTAGGTTCTAATATTGTGCAACAGATTACATAAACTCTTTAAGTGATGGTGTCAATTTCTAAATAAGTTACAGTAAAAGTGAATATTGTTATAGAAAGTTGAAGATAGTTAAAGGCGAGGGCGAGAAAGGATATATTAACGGGTGAATTTTGGCTCATTCAACTAACAACAACTCAAAAATTACTCTAACTTCAAAAAACTTAAACATAATAAATAGAAGAATAATAAACTTGCAAGGTCCAACTTCAAAATTATTTCGTAAAAGAAATGATATGAAGTAGTTATGATTTTTATTTTTTATTTTACTCTCTGTGATATTCTTACCTGGAGCGATATAACCTACAGTGCCTGCTGTGCTTGCTGATGCTATAGATGTACTGCTTCCAAGCAGCAATTTGGCGATACCAAAGTCACTTACATGTGCTACCATTTCTTCATCCAACAAAATGTTGCTAGGCTTCAGATCACAGTGCAGAATCACTTCAGGATGATGATGGTGGAGGTACTCGAGTGCTGAAGACACATCCAACATTATGTTTAATCTTTGAAGCATGCTCAAACAGTTCTCAGAGTACAAGCAGTGCTCGAGGCTTCTATTTGGCATGTATTCCAGTATTAAAGCCTTAAAATCCAAACGGCAACATACACTAATGATTTTGATCAAATTCCTATGTCGAACTCTGCACAGAGCTTGGCATTCTGCATCGAAACTCTTTGAGGCCCCTTCAACTTCCAAGTCCAAGACTTTTACTGCCACAATCAAACCATCATCCAGGCATCCTTTGAACACTGAACCAAAGCTTCCTCTTCCTAGTAAGTTGGCTTCAGTAAAATTATCAGTTGCACAAACTAGTTCGTGGTATGAAATTACTCGGTGGTCACCTAGACATGGAGATTTCGTGCTAGCCAAATTCCTCACTTTCCTCCTCTGGTGAATTGTGAATATCAGATATAAGAAACTTAAAACAACAGCGAGAGAAATAACCGGGAGGATATATTTTAGTAAATGTAGCATCCTTCGTGAATGAGGACCAATATTTGAAGAGCAAGGGGGGAAGTTTAGCCGAGGTGCGCCACAAAGTGCTCTATTGCCCACCAAAGAAGGTATACTTTTATTTGAGAATACTCTGCCTTTAGGGATTTCTCCTGTCAACATGTTGAATGAGAGATCTAGGCTATAAAGGTAATGCAAATTCGCTAAGGATTTGGGTATCACACCCGATAGGAAATTTCTCGATAAGTTCAATTGGTTGATACTGATCAATCCTCCAAGTGATTGTGGAATTTCACCATGGAACAAGTTACTAGAAAGATCAGCATATGAAAGCATCTGGAGTTCCCCCAGAGCACTAGAAATGTTGCCTGACAACTGGTTTTCTGATAGATCCAATGTATATAAGCTCTTCAAGTTGCCCACTGCTGAAGGAATTGAACCACTCAGTGCATTTTGAGACAGGTTAACTCGATGAAGCTTGCTACGGTCCACAAGCTCTGTGGTATATTTGATGATAATCTGTTGGCAGACAATGATAAGCTCACTAGTCCCGTTATATTTCCAATTGTACCCGGTACCGGTCCAGAGAGTTTGTTCCCGTGACAATCCAAATAACTCAATCTTTTCAGGAGACCAAACTCAGAAGGTATAGACCCATTGATTCTGTTATGGAGCAGATACATCCCCTGAAGCCTGTGAAGCCTGCTGAGCTCTGATGGTATTCCTCCTGTGAACTCATTGTATGCCATACTTAGAAGAAGAAGACTACTCAAATTGCCCAACTCTGCAGGAATATTCCCACTGATATGGTTTTCTGCAGCGTAAAAATCCAGCAAATTCACTGAAAGATTCCCAACAGAGCTCGGTAAAGAACCATCAAAATCGTTTGTTGAGAATGCAAGATATCCTAAGTTCCTGCAATTGGCAAGAGATGTGATGAAGTTGAGCCTACCAGTCAATTGGTTACCGCTAATAAGTAAATATTCTAGCAGCGGCATCGATGCTCCAAATGTATCAGGCACTGATCCGGTGAGTCGGTTACTGTCAAGTGCTAGAATACTAATCATTGAAGCATTCAAGAGATGACTCGGTATGGAACCAGACAGGTCATTTTCACTGAGAAGAAGATCCTGGAGGGCTGATAGATTTCCTAACTCTTCAGGGATTTCCCCTTCCAAGTTGTTTCTGCTGAGTTCAAGCCCGCGGAGCATCGTGAGATTACCAAGGGAAGATGGGATTTTTCCTTGAAGCAGGTTATTAGATAGATATAACAGCCTGAGATTTCTCAAGAACCCAAACTCAGCAGGTATAGTTCCACTGTAATTACTAAACGACAGAGAAAGAACTTGGAGATCCAGGCAATGGGAGAAGCTAGATGGGATCTTACCTGTCAACTGATTATTCCCTAGAGAAGCAATTTTGAGGTGAGGGGGCATACTAATGCTATTGTTCAAGGGGAGAGAACCCGTGAGGTTGTTGGCTGATAAGTTAATTGAGATCAGTGAAGAGATGTTGAACAAATTTGGAGGAATATGACCATAGAGGAAGTTTTGTTCAAGTACTAGAGTTCGGAGTCGAGAGAGCTGGCTCAGGACTTCAGGTATGAAGCCAGCAAGCGTGTTCTTACCGAGATTGAGGAAAGATACGAAGGAGAGATTGGCAAGATGAGGGGAGATTGTTCCATGGAGGGATTTGTTGTAAAGGTTAAGCGAAGAAACTCGCTGGTGGCGATTGCTGCAGGTGACACCGATCCAATTGCAGAACGACGTGTTGGTAGTCCAGTTCTTGGAGAGAACACCTGATGGATCTGTAACATGAGCTGTGAAGGCTAGTAGTGATTCGAGGTCTGTAATGTTATTGTGCGGCCTTGATCTTGCTGGTTGGAGATATGTGCAAGAGGTTAAAAGCAGCAAAAGCAAGAGAAATGGTGGCGGATCCATGGAAAAGTAGGTAGCGTGCTTTTACACAGTTTAGTCCTTTAAATAGATAGAGCATCATGGTAAAATGGTACGTGCATTAATAAGTCTTTGATAGTCATTTCATATTTGAATCACTACTAGCCTTTTTCTTGATAGAAATAAGAGTGGCCAGGACTAATATTCAAAAAAAATTTGTTAAAGAAATTGGTTTCAAAGATAACAAAAGAATGATTTGGATCCAAATTCTGTGGACAGGGTTTATTTGTTTTTAGCAGAATGGAATAGGTAGTGATGCACTTTCCCCAGTAAAAAGAAACTAAGAAGCCTAGCCTCTCATTGACAAAAAGAAAGAAGAATTTTCTTCTCACTTGACTTGCTTTGAAGTTCACTTTAACTGTGCACAAACATTGAACAATTTAATCCTTAAAGCCAATAGTAGAGAAGAATAGTAAATGCACACATGCAAATCCTATTTCTAGCTAGCTCCACAATATCACCATGTGTGACTAATTTGATGTCCGAAGTATTTGCAACTGTCAACTGTATATAAGTAATGAAACCATTATGAGATATCCAGATCTTCAGCATCCCTAATCTTTTCGTCAGTAGTCAGAGTCTAATCTGGATAATTCATATACCTTCTATCCATTTGATTGTAGGTTGTACTTATGCGTAACCGAAAAATAACAGGCAGTCCTAGTGCCTGGGTTTGATTCCCCTTTTCGCATTCACCTGAGAATGCTAGAGTTAATGGTGATTACTAATAGATGGGGTTTACTTGATCAGGTGGAGGTCCCATTGATGACTAGTTGTCTCCGAGAGGTGTCCTCCCTGGGTGAAGGTGTCCACATTTGGGTAGAGGATAATAACCTCGTGATGCCTCCTAAGGTGTGGCTGGGTTCGAACTCGGGCTGGCTGTTTGCTTGTAGCTCCCATGACGAAGATTTCCCTCGAACCCAAAAAAAAAAAAAAAGGCAGATGCTTCTCTAGAAAAAAAAAATAACATATCATAATCTAAATATTAATCAATGGAACAACAGTCTCAAATAAAGAATATCTACAAGCAATACACAGATGTACTCAAGTCTTTGCATTCACTACAATGCCTTCTAGCGCGTTGCCTCCAAATGGCCAACCAGTCGGGCATTTTAGTCATATGATGCATGCGATTTCCACATGCGCGATCAGATCTAATGGTGTTGGTTAGGGGGTTTATTTGACAAAACTTATAGGGGTTAAATGAGATTTATAAAGTTTAGGTGGTTATCTTAAAAAGGGTCAAACATAAGGAGGGTTTTTTTGTGAAATTTACCCCTTGATTGTAGATTATGTATAACCGAAAAACAATAACAGAGCCATTTTCAGAAAATAGTAAAAATAGCATAATCTAAATACTAAGCAATGAAATAACTGTCAATACTAAAGAATATCCACAAGCAATACACACACATGTGCCTAAGAACTAAAATCAACATGATACACTTCAGTCATATCAGGATGATACAACCCAAAGTTCTGCTCAGTCCCCGCTGGCTTCTCATTCTCATTGAACATAGCAAACAAATATGTCTCGATTTTCTTCCCAGGTTTCTTAGGAGTTCCGGCATTCTTCTCAATATGAGCCACAACATTGTTGTTATAAATCTTTGCATTCTCTATTGTGGCACCTAGCCCGTTGCCTCCTGATGGCCATCCAGTCTCTGACACGACGATATCTACATTTGATCCTCCAACCTTCTCTAATGCTGTATATGTAGCATCTAGGATTGCATCGAAGAGATTTGAGTACCCAAGTGGACCATCATGCACTATGGTAGTGTTTGCTGTGAAGAGCGCATAGTCGAGTTGCACATTTTGTGGGTCGCCTGTTGAAAAGAGTTGGTTAATGAGATCAGTAAAGAAACAATGTATTTGTAGTCATCAAAATTATGTCATGCACAATGTTGCTCCTTGACTGTCAAATATTAAGAGAAGTTGCTAATATGAGAAATATTTTATCAGTGTCAATGGAACTATAAGCCCAGGATGATTAATTCAGTCATATGTAAGTATCTTTACCCTGATGCAACCATATAAAATTCTGAAAACCTGTGAACTCTCTGTTAGGTCAAAGAGAGCTAGCAGGTTGCAAGCAATGTACTCTCAGTAGCATATAGCATATCACTAGCAGAAGTCTAACAAGAACACAAAATCAAGATTGGATAAGCTTAAAATTTTATCAGGGTCTATGGATAAGCCCATGATGACTAATTCATTTATACGTAAGTATCTTTATTTCTGAAATGCAACCATGCAGAATTCTGAAAACCTGGAAACTCTGTCTGCCAAGCTAAGCAGAAAAAGGAAACTGCTGTCAGGTTGCCAGCATCTACTATCAGCAATCCAACAAGATTTCTGTATCAAACATGCGTATGATACATAATTCACCCAAGATGATTAATGCAATCCTATAAATGTATATTTACTGAAATCCAACCATGCGCGTTCAAAGCCTGGAAATCTAAGAGCATGTTACTTCACCTGAATATGCGAAATAAGGATAAACATTGACGAGCAATGGACTCTTTTTAGCTTCCAGAAACGCAACCAGAGGCGTCATAATATCCCTAAACTCCCCTTTAGACGGCGGGTAAGAAACATTAAGCACCTGAGTCGACACTGCAGTAGTCACCGGAATCTCCAATCCTACATTTTTTAGTGCAGCATCAAGATTCTTCATCGCCGGAAGCACAAAATCTTCAAAATCTCCAGGTATCACCTCATTGCCAGCAGAAATGTACTTAAAATTGACAGATTTTGTGTATGGGAGTATGTTGGTATTGACCCACTGGGAAGCGAACGAGGGGTTTTTTGCGAGGTTTTGGAGGTCTTGGTTGTAAGTGCCGAGGATTACATCCATGTTTGAGTTTTGGAGGGAGGTGATGACTGTGGAGTTTGGGTTGAAGAGGCGGAGGCTGGTGATGTTTCTTGATTTGTAGAGGGATATTACTTTGTCTGGTGATGGGAGGTTGTTGCCTAGTAAGCCATAGTTGATACCAATTGCTTCAGCCTCTGGGAGGGAAAAAAAAGGTAGGAAATAATTTGTTAGAAAAATAATGTTTGGATCATAGAAGAAAATGGTATGGTAAATGATTATGAAAAATGGCGGATTGTGAGAAATGGTATCGCCCATTTCTTATATCTTGCTACTCCTGCTCTTGATTGGAGGGGTTATTTGAAACAACTTATAAGAATTGGGGTACCTAACAGCAATTTTCGATAATATGAGGGGCGAATTTTGAAATATCTTATAATAAGAATCTCTTAAGAGATTTATGTTGAGGAACGTGTCACAATCTCTTACCTCCCTATGTGATTTTTTTTTTCCCGATTTCATCTACAAAATAAAGAAAAAAAAAGAAAAAAAAAAAAGAAAAAGGTAAAATGAGGACCAAGTCATCAGCTGGTTATCTTTACGTGGGCTGTTGTCATAATCTTTACACTGTGGAAGCAGTTATAATAGTGCCCGCCAAAAAATTCTCAGCCACGAAAGTCACTACTCCTAAGTTTGCTCACCCATTATGTAACCAACTTTATCAGCATTTAATTGGTCAATAAAAGGCCAACTATATCAGTTTCACAATTTTTTCTTTTTCTTTTTTTTTAAATTTAGAAAAAGTTGATATACAGTTTTGATTATGATACCCACACTTTGCAGGAGCATTCAACAAAAAGGACATGACCACTGGCATCTGTACCATAGAAACAGCTCGCGATGCAAATTTTATTTTTCGATTCTAAATTATTCATCTCACGTTACCCATCAATCTTTTTTCTTTTTCTTATTTTGATTTTTCTTCCCTCATTAAACCATCAAAAATTGTACTAGATAACAACATGTCGACATCATCAGTTCATTTTACTCTATGGGTTTAGAAAAAAAAAAAAAAAACTTAACCAGATATCTGTTCCATTGAAAAAACTCCTGATGCAAAAAAATCTCTTTTTTTTTTATGCAATATTATTCATCCCACATTAAACCATCAATTTTTTTAATTCCCCTTCTTTCTATTTTCATCCCAAATCATCCCTTCAACATTTAAGCACTATGATTACAACATGTTAAGTTCATGAGTTCTTTTTTCCCCCCACAATTTTCAGTGTTCTCCATAAATATTAAGAAAATGTTTAAGCGGAAGAATCTATACTAACATAGCTCAATTTGGATGCATTCACCTTAAGAATGAAGAATACAAAGGAATAATATTTGCTAAATTACCTGGAGGAACAATGAAGCCAGAGATTAGCACTCCGAAAGCTACAATGCAAAGAAAATGATGATCCATTTTTTTTTTTCCTCTTTCCTTTCTTCTTAATTTATGTATGTATTCCTCAATTGTGTAGTATTTATAGGGCAAGGCTACAAGTTGTAACTGCCCACCAACATGAAAACATAATTTCAACTCCTATATATCCATTTTCTAATCTAGTAAATGTTTTGGCTACCAAACGCAAAGAAAAACAATACACATAATAAAATTTGATATAAGTCATCAAATGTGATGGCGACATGGAAGTATGGAACTTCTGAATACGTCAAGGTGGAATCTGAGTGTTATATGTTCCCATAAAAGGTAGTCGTATACATAATTATGAATATTATTCTTTTTAGTTGTGAATTAACAGAAGTTTGCTCATTTTTGGAAAAATCAGAAAATGGGATGCTGGATCTAATGAAGGACACACTAACTTTAATGCTTACCAAAACAAATGTTCAGAATGAAATTTCTTGAAATCTTGTTTTGTTTTATACTGAAATTGAGGGTGAGAGAATAATTACATAATAAGGTAAATAATAGCAAAACTATCCAAAATATTCCATGTGTGTATTGCATATTGAGTTAAGTGAAATGTCTATCAGTCATGTTTGTTTATTGAAAAAGGTTCGTGGTTATTTATATAACTAGTCGTTTAGCCCGTGCAAAGCACGGTCTTATCGCAATTCTTTTATAATTCGTTGTAATTTAATCAATCGCACCCAATATGTTAAATTTCAGTACACATTAACCTAAATTTTGAAAAAATTATAATAGACTTGTTATTGTAAAAATATGTAGTATTTTATTTTCTAGAAATGACTGAAAATTATAAATAATATATATTTTTTCCTTATTAAATATATATTTTTAAAATTATAAAAAAAGGTAAAATATTTTCAAAATTATTATCAATAGACAAATCTCTACCTAACAACACTTTCAAAATTTATCCGAATATTACAATACCCAAATACTAAAATAGGAAAATAATGCTAAAATTTTAGATGCAAATTGAACGTTTTATCTTAGATATTTGATTTATTTTTACCAAATCGATATACTTTTAAAATTTAATTTAGCTTATAAATTTAGCTTATTAATTTTATTCTCTTCTCTAACTATGAATTTTATGATTTTAACTTAATCCACTTTTATTCTTTATAATTAATATATAGGAAGCTATAAAAAATGTAATATAAATCTTCCATTTTTAAGGGCGGTCCAGTAGGTCCCAAGGCAAAGCCAAGTCACTCTCTCTAGAGGGCCTGGATTCAATTCCTGTGAGCGCCAAAGGCACGATTAAAAAACTCTTCCATTTTTAAATAGTAAATACTTCTAAATGAAAAAGAAAAAATATTTATTTTCTAAGTTATTATGTTCTTACTACATGTTTGGCTTTTTACACACAAATATTGTATAATCTCGAATATTAAATGAACATTTTATTTAAAAAATCCCAAAGTTTTATCCCCATTTATTTTAAAAAACTTACCTACTTTCAGAATGGATTTTTTCCCTATATATCAAATACTTTTACTCTTGTTTCTTTTAATTTCAATCACTTCAAAACGGTCTCATATCCGAACATACTTTACCCAAAGAATTACATCTATTTATTTTTAAACTGCCAACTTCTAAAAACATATTTTGAATATTACTCAAAGTTTTACGCTTATTTACTTTTGAATTTACACATATTAAAATCACTCTTAGAATAAGAATGTTTCACCGAATTATTTTTAAATCTACTTTTATTCTAGCAAATTTTATAGTGGAAGTTAAAATATTTTCTTGTAGCTTGCTAAATTTATTTTAAGTGATTATGTACAGGGTGTATTTTTTAATTGAATACTTAAATCATGAATTTATTTTCTTTTTCACAATAAGCCTTAACATAGCGAATTGTGATCTTTCACCTATAAACCCAAAATTTTGATGTATTTGTTTTTATACTCTCCCACTTCCAAAACATATTCTTCCTTACAAATCCAAGTTTTAGGCATCGAACAGGTCAATTTTTATCATTGAAATATATAAGAATCATATTGAAGCAAGAAGGAAGTATAATATATAAACTATTTATTTAATAAATGAACCAAAATTTAAAGATTAGAGAGTAAATAGAACAATTACTAAAATGAACTAACGAACATTCACAATTAAGTGTGGGTAGTGTTGGATATAATTTAAATTGCGTTTATATATAACCATATATTCTTAGTTTATCAATATATTTATCTAAGAAAATGCCAAAAGTTTATTAATGTGTGCAATCTCAAAACACTTATCAACACTGGGGGGCTAATTTGAAAATGTGAAATTTAGGGGACTATTTTTAGTAACACTTAAAAGAGATTTGGGTGACTAATTTCAAAACATATATGGATATAGAGGGTTCAAGTATTAAATATTACTAAGCTACTAATGAATTATATTAAGCAATATAGGTTTATCATAAAACAACGAATAGTACTATTTTACATGAAAATTATACAATAGTTCAAATAAAATTATCAATTGGTATTCTTATGCAATTATATCCCAAAATAATTTCAATTAAAATAGTATAATAATTTAAATAAAAAAACCGTCCTTATTATATCCCTCAATCAAATTAAATCCTAAGAATCCTAGGTTACGTTTTGCTTACAGCGACTCGGTGCGAGATTGATGGTACTCTAAGGCATGGGGATGTTGCATCTAAATGCCCAAATATATCAACAAGCCTGAATCAATTCAAATATGGAGAATTTGATCAAGCGGTTAATTCGAGAATTTGGAAGATTTTAAAAGGGGAAACAATTTAGAGCGCATTTAGTTTGGAGGAATCAAATCTTTTAAAAGCATAAAGAAATTTCTCTCTCCCTCCAACATAAAATTCTCTCTGCTTTTGCTTTATAATATAATTTAAGAAGACAAACCACATTGTTACATTTTTATAGCTACCAACTTTGTTTCAAAGATAGATTAAGAGCATGCAGTTCAAATAAATAAATAAATTATTAAAAGATTACCAACAGTTTTGTAGGGGAAGCATTAACCTTAGCGTCCCCATTGCTTTGAGGCTAATCAATGCAGATAATCTTAAAAGAAGAGCTTTCCTTTAGCCAAGAAATGAAAATAATCACAAAGGCTCATACGGTGCATTATATAACAATGAAAAGTGTATTTCTACATGTGATGTGGTAACGCCACATTCAAGCTCTGATATACGGTGCAACTTTTGCACCCTTGACCGTTGAGTAAACTGATTTTCGTTAATATTATACTAAAATTACATAATGTGAATTCAATATCATTTCTCTGATCATAATTTTACCGTGCTATTGATTTTTCTTTATTTTAACGCTTCTTGGATCAGTTGACTATAACTTCGCGTCTGTCTGTGCTTCCCTCTTATATACACTGCTTGCCTCCTCCATCTCTACCTTCTTCGATTCGACGAAGGCCATGTCGATGATCCTAGCAGCTATAGAGGGAGGGATCCCTATTTTTGGCCAACTTCAACATGAGTTGTACGCCGTTGAGCCGATTCAGCTCAGTGGTGCCGATTATTACTCTTCAATGACTGATATATCGTTATAAGAATTAATGCTTTTGCCAAGAACTTGCATTGATTATTGATGTAAGTAGCTGATATATCTCCATAATCCATAATCAATTTCCTCAAAATCCTTATTTTGTTTTTCTTTCGGAGGGCTTTTACAACATAAAAAGCAATTGATTGATTTACTAAATATTAATAGGTCAACTGCAAAATGGATCTAGGTATTAAAGTAAAATATGAAGTTAAACCTTTGTTCAAATGCCTAAATTATAGAGCAAGTTTGGAGATCATCAACAGACTCGTTTGGAGATCATCAACAGACTCCCATGTGTCGGTGCTCTGAGATCATTCGCGCTCGCCAATATCAAGAAAAAAATCGATAAATTGAGATTATGTAAGAAAATGAAATAAAATAAGTTCAGTAAATAAATATATAAATATCAGGATCTGGGCCTTCAGCATCAGAATAATAAATTTGTTGATATTTGCAGCCTTCATATGCATCAAATTTGCTTGCTGGTTCTAGTTATAGCCCCAGGCAATCAAATACCTATAAAAGACTTGGAGTTACCATGAGAAATGCATTCTTCATATTTAACAAAGAAAATGTAAATTTCCTTAACTAAATAAAATACAAATTTCATTACCTAAAAAGAATCTCTATCGACAATTGAAAAGAATTTGCTTACTTACTTACCTTAAAAAAAACTTTCCACGGTCCCTACAAAAATAAGAATAAACCCAAAATCAAAATATAAGTTTAGAAAGAAATTTCAAATTATCTCTATTCTATAGAAAATCCAATAAATTAGAAATCCTAATGATAATAATACAACCAAGACACATATTAGCCAAACATAATAGTAAATCTCATGACTTGGGTCTGCAATAAGAAGAATTTTACCATGAAAATCTATATGAATTCATGGATCTGGGTGAGAATGGATTACCTTAAAGCTAAAAGTTTCTATGCTTTTAGGGAGAGTATGAATTGGGCCTAAAATGAGAGTGGCTTTTTTGGAGAGAAAAATAATCTATAATAAATAGATTCAGTAACCAGTAACCTCGCTGATCATGAATGTAGAAATAATCAATTCGTCAATCTATTATGTATTTTAGATTCCATTAGGTAAAACAACAATATTATCAACCCAAATTTCCAAATTAAATGCAAACAAAGTCAATCTCTCCTCAACCTAAAATTTTTCATGCGTTCAAAGAAGCGACAAATCACAACTTTAGATTTTCTTTGAAAATTGTAAATCAACTTGAATAATACGAAAACTTGAGATTTCAAATTTATGTGATATCGAGAATGTTGAAGGAAACAACGGCAAAGCAAATAGAAGTATAATACGTATGGGGTGAGATTTAGCGGGAGAAGCAAGCAAATAAACTTTATAAAAAAACTCTCAGTTACTGTAGCTACAGTATTCGGCCAACTCTCTCTTTCTTCTCTCTTAGATACAATGATGCATGAATACTGTTATGGTCCTGAACCCTCACCAAGGATAATCCGTATAGTCGAAGGAGTAATGCTTCCCTCCCCGATGACCGCGAAGTGCGAGCCGAACGCACCGGCAGGAACTCCGCCGAATGGCACGGGCACTCGCCCCCGCTGCCGCGCCATCTGGCCGCTCAACACGACCCGGGGGAGGGAGCTGCTGCACTTGTCGTCCCCTTCTTGTAGTCGACACGAAAGGCGGTACTTGTCGTCCCCTCTTCGTGGTCGGCACGAAAGGCGGTACTTGTCGTCCCCTTCTCGTGGTCGACACGAAAGACGGCGTTAGTCGTTCCCCCCTTTCTCGTGGACGACACGAAGGACGGTACCGGTCGGTCCACCCTTGCGGAATCACGCGAAAGGTGATAATAGCCGGCCCTTCCTCTTTCCTTGCGGACGACATGAAAAACCATATTAGTCAGCGCCGGCCACAAGCGAGAGCCGGCCGCCACACTAACTTAGCCCCCTCACGAACGACATAAGGGGCATCAACAGATCGTCCCACCTC
>JBAKGM010000326.1:15827040-15857983 GCA_037177215.1 Asparagus racemosus | reverse complement strand
TATATATAGTTGAGCTAATCTACTATTAATAGTATCCAACATGTGGATACTATCAACTCAATTCTGAAAATCTGAAAATCAAAATCCAGTAATAAAAATCTAAACCGGTATATGTGATCTACTACACATGAACTAGTTAAAAACAAAATTTCAAGTGATTTCGTCATCATTAACCCACGCAAAATATGTCGTCAAAATCAACGTTTCAGAATTTTCATGAAGTTAGTTAATTTTCGCCCCTTGATATACAATTCAAAACACGTGGAAATCATTTAAATTTTTATTTCTAACTAGTTTATGTGTAGTAGATCACATCTACATGTTCGGATTTTCATTTTTGGGTTCGGATTTCTAAAATTGGGTTGATAGTATCCGCATGTTGGATACTATTAATGCCTAGCCTTATAACTTCAACTTTTTGGTTATTTGCACTTAAATATTTCAAACTTTACTCAATTTCTAACCTTTATATCACAACTTTTTTTGGTTAAAAATATCCTAAAATAATTTAACTGGGGTGTCCCAAATTCTGATACTCTGAAATTGATGCTATCCTGTATGTCATGTTCTATGAACTCAGTGTATAATTTTAGGCTTTCGATCATACTTGCTCCCAAAACCATCAAGATTGTTCATTTTCTCTGTGAACTACTTTTAGTTTCTTGTTGTCGCATAACTTATTGAATCATTATTGCTTACATTGTTAACTATTTTTAGTCACAGCTTTCCTTCTAAACCATTAAATTTGTCTTTGTTTACCTTCTGAACTATCAATTTATACTTTTCCTTACCATATTCTGTTTATTATTTTGTGGGTATTTAAAATGAATTTATAAGAGGAAAAATGACAGTTTAGGAGATAAGGCGGAACTGAAAATAGTTAGGAGATAAGTATGGACATATTACATGAAATAAACGTTGATAAATTTAATAGTTTAGAACGCAAGTAAGAACTGTATTCATAATTTTATATAGAGGTTCTTTGCATAGAGTTTTATTTTCTATCCTTTCCAAGCTGTAACCAAAATAGCAGATCAAACAATAAATGCGGATAAGCTTTCCAGTCCGAGTCATAATGCAATGTTACGTGTTGTGAGTAAAATAATTGAACTTTTTTTCGATAAAGACCCACCTGAGTTTTTTTTTTAAAAAAACCGACCCACTCCCTTTTTATTTACAGAAATCGAACCACTTTTACTTAATCACGGTACTAATTAGTTTGGGTTGGCAACCCCGACTAATTAGTTATATATTAGCAGCTGCAAACCTCTCCCCACTTTTTAATGTCGCTTCTTATTAGGCTACTAATTAGTTGGGGTTGCCAACCCCGACTAATTAGTACCACAATTAACCAAAAGTGGGTCGATTTCTGTAAATAAAAGGGGAGTGGGTCGGGTTTTTTTAAAAAAACTTAAATGGGTCTATTTTGAAAAAAAGTTCTAAAATAATTGTTCTCGCTCTGCACATTGAGCCCCAACCAAAATAAGTAAATTTAGATGCTTACTTTCTCTCTCTATCTCATTGTGCATGTTCTCCCATCAACATCATCATCATCTAACATTTATGATTTGTTGGGGAGTTGGCAACAGCATCCCTTAAATGCCTCCACCAACTTCTGAAGACAAAGTCACAAAAAAGGACAGTAAGTTTGCTTGTCCCCCTTATTTGAAATTGTTTTCTTTTCGGGGTTAATCCTTTGATCGAAGTTCATTTTCAGAAGAGAGGATTGCAAATAGACCCATGTAGTATAGTATCCCTCTTTTATTCTCAGAGAGAACGAAAATTGTTTTGACTAATAGATCCTCTACAGGTGAAACAGTTATAAAAAATAAAAATAAAAAAAGAAATTGCTCTGGGTCTATCTATAAAAATTAAACTAACGAAGTAGCAAATTGAAAACAACAATGCTTCATGGTTTCATCCACAATTAATCCTTTTAGAGTCCTTTAGCTGTGTATAATTTCTCTAGTAGTGTACACGCTCTACTATTATACAATGGTGCTATTTCTAAGGTCCTTTTACAATTTAACTCATTAAAGATGTAAACACACTCCGTATTCGCTAAGGTTAGTATTCTTAGTTTATAAGTTGTTTAGTAACTCTAAAATTGAAAATAAGTTCAAACGGTTTTGACCAAACACATGGGTCATCTCAAAATCACTCAAGTGACTCACACGTTATCTCAGTTTAAAAAAAAATATATATATATAAATGTAACACCTGTCACATTTGTTTCTTCTCATTGAATACAACTGTGGATATGATATTATTCAAATACATTAATGAAAACGTAACTTAGATTTGCATATGTTTAGACGTCCATATAGTGCAAGTAGGGGACTAAAAGAAAATTTCAAATATCTAGGGATGTAAACATAAAAATTTATTAGTCAATATTGAGTTTAGTTTAAAACTAGGGTTAAATCAACACGTAAGTATCCTATTGTTTATTCAATGTTACACATAAACACCCTTAGTTGTAAATGACTTCAGTTAAATATCCTAAAGTTTCTAATCATTGCAACTTAGAACCCTCAGTTATGCAAACGTGAGAATCCTCATACCCCACAAAAAAAAAACTCCCCACAACAACAAAAAAAGGAAATTCTCATGTGACATTCAAATACGTTTTCTCTTATCAAATCTATTGTTAAATCTATCAAAAATCCTATTTTAAACATGCCCTACTTTTATCTTAAAATCGGTTTTAGATAGGTTTAACAGCTATTTAATAAATATTCAGCAGTAAAATGTTCTAAAATTAATATATCAGTGTCGCATGAGAATTTTTTTAGAAGGAAATTCTCACGTTTGCATACCCAAGAATCATTGTTTTAAATATCCCCGACGTGGCCCGATATATGCCCCGATATATCCTTTTACAAGGCTTGCCGCAACCGATATGGTCTCTTAATATCCTTTGCCGCTTTTTGGGTATTTTGGGCGATATATCCCCGATATGACCAATATCTCAGCCAATATGTTGGCTGATATATGCTTTTACATGTCTTGTCGCAAAACAATATATCGCATTTGGCAATTTTTGGGCGAGATATTATAATTTTCCTATTACATCAAATGACATTTTGGCCTTAAAAAAATCAAACTAAATTGGCCTTAAAAAAATCAAACTAAATGTTGCAACGTTGATTTGTACTTCTGTTTATTTTACAACGTTGGTTAGCGATCCTAAACATATATTATTTACATTTTGTATGCTTCGATTTCCGTAAGTATGTAGAGATTACATTTAGTGCATTATACAATATATGAAAACATTCGTTATAGCATTCCGATATTTACCACATATCCCCGATATCCGCAATCCGATATGAGTTTTGGCTATCCGATATTTCCCCGATATCCGATATTTAAAACCTTGCCAAGAATACTAAACTGCAACTTTTAGCGATTCTACAACTGAGGGTATTTATGTGCAATATTGAGTGAACAATAGGGTATTTATGTGTAATTTACCCTTAAAACTAAAGTCAAATAAATGAGTGGGTGAAGCTAATTCCTAAGACCAAAAACATTGGAATTGCATGCCCATCTCGTGATTAATTCCCACCGAAAGTTTTCATTTATAACTCAATTTTAATTCTCCTTTGAGGTGTTAATTGGAGATAAAGGGAGGATGGGACCCAAATAAACAATTATTAGTACTAAATTGCTATAAACTTTGGAGTTCTCAACACTAAAATTGATATTTTATCATATTTGTTGGTGAGTTAGATTACCCAAACTCCAACGGCATTAACAAAGCTTTGCGTTGCAGTTGAGAGTTGCTTGCAAGTATTAACATTTGATTCAGTAGTGAGATTTGAGGGAAATTGAGTTGAATTTGAGCTTCTCATTGAAGACCCATTTGAGAATTGGAGATTTTGAGGTAACACTTTGGAACCTTACCCTTCATCCATTTTGATGAAAGATTTAGTGTATTCTATAGGATCAAACAAAATAAATTGCCTCTAGAAGAAAACCCTTTTGATTTCTTGCCACAAGTCTTATTGTTATGCAATATATTTGATTGTTGGAAACAATTTGAGTTCAATTCTTGGGAGAAAATGGTTGGGAGCGTAGACAGCAATCACAACCGTAACCACTCCAACGGATCAAACCACAACTCCCACAGATCAGCCGAGCTAAAACTTGATGAGCTCAGGCAACTCCTTAACAAATCTGAGGGCAGTCTCTTAAAGATTGTGGGCATTGGAGCTGGGGCCTGGGGCAGTGTCTTTGCTGCCCTGCTCCAAGACGCCTACGGCCAATTCCGCGACAAAATCCAGATAAGAATCTGGCGAAGGCCCGGGAGGTCTGTCGACAGATCAACCGCCGAGCATCTCTTCGAGGTGATCAATTCAAGGGAGGATGTACTGCGCCGGCTGATCAGAAGATGCGCATACTTGAAATACGTCGAGGGGAGGTTGGGGGATAGAATTTTGTACGCTGATGAGATTTTGAGAGATGGGTTTTGCTTGAACATGATTGAGACTCCGTTGTGCCCGATGAAGGTTGTGACTAATTTGCAAGAGGCGGTTTGGGACGCGGATATTGTGGTTAATGGGTTGCCATCGACGGAGACTAGGGAGGTTTTTGAGGAGATTAGCAGGTATTGGAAGGAGAGGCTCAGTGTGCCGATTATTATCTCCTTGGCAAAGGGGATTGAGGCTGCTCTTGATCCGTTGCCTAGGATTGTGACGCCTACTCAGATGATCCAATGTGCAAGTGAGCTTTCTCTCTCTCCCTCTCCCTTCGTCGCTATCTAATTTATTTCAGTTATTTAGTATCATCAATTCATGATGTTAGATTTAAGTTTTGTACCAAAACCAAAAGTCATGGTACCCATTTGATTCTCAAGTAATGTATTGACAACCATGATTTAATAAAGATCATTCGTGTACTATGGTTCGTTTGGGAAACCATCGATAACCATACCATTGTTTCACATATATAGTTAGTACATTAGATCTAAGTTTTGAACCATATAGGTTGACGGTGAGATCCAACGATTCATGCCTACATCACCATTGAGTAATGTATTCACAATCAAGATTTAGTTGATATTTACTTGCTAATTCATATGACGGTTTCTTGGTAAAACATATATTTTGTAAGCGTTAAATAAGATTGGTCTCTGAAACCATCCATTCTGTGTCAGTTAGATGCATATGGATGGAATTTCTTTCTTTTAAGCAATTTTAGAGCATAGCTAACACTGCCGATGTCCAATGCAAATGCTCCTGGTTCAAAATTTTAAATCTGTCAGACCAAACTATCTTGTAAAAGTGTAACATATAATAAAGTATATATGTGTTCAGCCAAAATCATTGTTTTCTATTTTCTTAGCATATACTACATAATTTCTTGTAACATCATGATTCCTTGCCTCGCAGCTGGAGTCCCAATTGAGAATATACTTTACCTTGGTGGTCCAAACATTGCTTCTGAGATTTATAATAAGGAGTATGCGAATGCTCGAATATGTGGAGCTGAGAAATGGAGGAAACCTCTAGCAAAGTTTTTAAGGCAGCCACATTTCATTGTGTGGGATAATAGCGATCTGGTTACACATGAAGTTATGGGCGGTTTGAAGAATGTCTATGCTATTGGTGCCGGTAAGTATTTTTGGTTTCTACTAGACACATGAACATGAAGAATATCCTTTTGCATGAAAACAACCTAGGTATTGTCAAACACATCATAATGTTCATATGAACATCCTTTGCATACGAACATTCAAGATATACACCACAAAGGATGTGGAGACGTGAACCTTTGGGTCCACAAACATTCAAATATTTGGCATAGACCAATCTTTTTTCTCGAAAGTTTTCATCACTCATGAGGCTTTTATCAATTTCTGAACTTGCACAGATCTCTTAGATAATTGCAAAACATGCACTTCATACATCTACTTGCATGCATACCCATAAATACATGAATAGTTATCAGTATCTCTCATATTTTAGATATGGGGACAATGGCACATATTATGCTATCCAACCTTGATCAGTCTTTACTATTTGTGATTATTATCGCTGCTTACTAAGGGCTGACTCTTGTGTTTCTTCAGGAATGGTAGCAGCACTAACCAATGAGAGTGCTACCAGCAAATCAGTATATTTTGCACATAGTACTTCTGAAATGATATTCATAACTCATCTGTTAGCAGAGGAGCCAGAGAGGCTTGCTGGCCCTTTGCTAGCTGATACTTATGTAACCCTATTAAAAGGTCGTAATGCTTGGTACGGCCAAATGCTAGCGAAAGGAGAATTGAGTCCCGCTATGGGAGACAGCATCAAAGGAAAAGGAATGATTCAGGTCTTTCTTAGATCCTAAGATATCCAAATATAGACATAATATATTAATCTGATAAATTGTGTTGATTGTTCCTTTTAACTCGGATGGTCTAAAATTTTGCAGGGTGTATCTGCAGTTGGTGCATTTTATGAGCTCCTTAGTCAACCCAGCTTAAATGTTTTGCATCCTGAAGAAAACAAGCATGTTGCTCCGGTGGAATTGTGCCCCATTCTTAAAACATTATACAAGATATTGATCAAAAGGTTTGATTCTATTTCCTCTTATAATTTCTGGTTAAACTGCTCCTGTGGAGAAACATATGAACATGCTCATATGCCGCCAATGCTACTAACTTCAAGTCCACAAAAGGCATTCCATTCTAACAAATCCTTGTTAATCATATATACTTGGGTATGATTAAAAGGGTAAATCACAAGAAACCCCTCTATCTATATCTTGTTTCTCAATAAGCCACATCTCACATTAAAAAGTTCAGAAAAACCCCTCATTTATCACGATTAATCAAACCGTTAATTTTGCAATGGAGTTTTATTCTCCAGACATTTGAATATACGTTTGCACTTGCACAGACATTTGGGAAGGCATTTGCCATTTCGAATTCACAAGTTGTGGGTTGAAAGGAGTAAACGGAGGGAAGAATTAGTTATTGTATAAAATTAGAAAACTAATCTTTTTATAATTAACCACGATTTTGCATGCATTGACTAAGGCACACTCTGTTTGGCATAAATCTAGGAGGTTTCTTGTACTTTATCCTAAATAATATAGTGACGATTACACACACACACGCACTTCTACGAGGGTCCTACAAGAAAATTAAGACTTGCGTGATTTCATGTTTCAGGGAGCTTTCCACAGAGGGAATTCTACAAGCATTAAGAGATGAAACTGCAAATGATCCCCGTGATCGAATTGAGATAGCACAAACCCATGCTTTCTACAAACCATCGCTCCTCGGTCAACCCTGAGATGAGAGAAAAAAGTCTTTGTCTTGCAAGTTTTGCCATTTATTTGATTTGATTGATTCAATCTTGGTTTGATGGTAAAACATATAGCTTGATTGATTCAATCTTGGTTTGATGGTTAAGAATAGCATCTATTTGTTGGTGTTTTGCCCTTCGCACTTAATATTTGAAATCCTATGAAACTTGACAATTTATGGGAAATCCATCATTTCTTATGTAAAGGGTTGTGGTTAGAAATGAATAGATGCTTCATTCTGATTTTTATGTTACTTGATATCATTAGTATTGTCCTGAAAGCAACTTGTGCAAGCTCAGAAAAACCCCTATTGTGAAAATTACACACTGGCCGCAAGCCTCCACAAAGCTTATCAATTTAGGCTTAGTTGCACTTAACTACCCTATAGTTTCACAAAAAAGAACTTTTATACCCTAAGTTACAAAACGAAACAAATATATGCCTTGACTTGTAATAAAATGTACATATTGTGACCTATTGTTAACCAGCAGTGAGAATATCACAAGAATATTCCCACTTGCTGGTCACATGTGTATTTTAAATGTCATCTACTCTTACTGATTGTATTAACTACAAACTATATCTATCCTTTTCTCCTTTGGGTTAATTTTGACGGAGGGCAGTCTCGTCCTTTAGGTTAAAATTTAATAGCATTTACCAAATTCAGACGACAGACAACTCAGGGTATATGCTTGCTGCATTTTGTAACTTTGTATATAAGGGCTATTTTGTGAAACAATAGAATACGTAAGTGCTATATAGCCACAAGTCGCAATTTTTGGAAATTAACTTCAATATCACTCTAGTTTAATTTTTGATGGATGATAAGCCATGAAGTTTGTCAACTAAAAGACAAACTTATCTCTCATGATTTTACAAATTCTCAAGTCCATTATTAACTCACGCCACGCATTACCAACTCAATTAATCTACACCCATTGACGAACTCTGGAGTCTCAAAAGTTCTTAAATTTTACTCTGTTTTTCTAGAAAGCCTTTAAGCTATAATTTCGATCTATTAATTCCCCTAGTGTTTACTATACTTTTTTAGGAAGTCCTTAAACTATAATTTCAACCTGTTAAGTCCTGTGTGTGTTTTTTTTAACTTTCTTTTTGTTTTACCCATCATGCTGATTTTAGCTCCAAAAACCTAAAATACTATTTCAGCAATGGTAAAAATTAGAATATTGTAAAAAGCACCACATGACAAATACGTCTTATTGGACTTGGGGATGTAAAACTGACACTTTAGATCAAAGATATATGGTTTAAAGCCAAGAGGAGGGATTAGTGAATTTTTCCGCAAAATTTTAGAAAACACCCTTAACTTTGAACACTTACCAGATAGGTCATCATAACTTTAAAAACATAAGAAAAACCCCTTAAGTTTATCGGTTATCAGAAAATCCCTGAAAAGCAGGAACCGCAATTTTGGCAAAAATATCTCTCTACATAATTTTATCTAGACATGTGAAAATTGTAGTATACTCTGTTAGTGGGGTTTTCTAATAAAATATTAAGGGGGTTTTCTGACAACCCTAAACTTAAGGGAGCTTTTCTTATTTTGAAAATTATTAGAGGTTATCTGATAATTGTCCAAAGCTAAGGGCGGTTTCTAATATTTAGACAAAGTTTTTGACTAATTTGTAATTCTATTTAGTAGTCTCGAGTTATATCCTTCTAAAAGATGGGAAATGACAATCCTCTTCCTTCCGGGGTCCAAACAAAGATAAATTTTCAAAATAGACCCTTTTTGAGATTTATTTTTAAAAATCGACCTATTTGACTTTTATTTGCCAAATTCGACCCAGTTTTAGCCACGTGACTGGCTGAAACTGTGTCGAATTTGGCAAATAAAGTTCGAAAAGTTCACGGAATTTAAAATTCCGTGAAGTTTAATAGTTAATTAACAGCCCTAATAAAAAAAACTAAAAAAAATCATGGCTCGAAACTTTACGGGATTTGAAATCCCTTGAAGTTTGGGCCAACAGAGAGCTCAATTCGAGCTCTCTGTAAAAACAAGAAAAAACCATGGCCCCAAACTTCATGGGATTTAAAATCCCGTGAAGTTTTGGACCATGGTTTTTTTCCCTTTTTTTCATTAGGGTTGTTAATTAACTATTAAACTTTACGGGATTTTAATTCCCGTGAAGTTTTCAAACTTTATTTGACAAATTCGACCCAATTTCAGCCACGTGGCTGAAATTGGGTCGAATTTGTCAAATAAAAGTCAAATAGGTCAAAATTTACAAATAAAAGTCTTAAAAGGTCTATTTCGAAAATTTGTCCAAAGGATTTGTCGATATTAGTCCCAAAACCTTGATTATTCTGATATATTAGTCCCTCGAATTCTATTAAGCTGTTAAAAAAAACTTTGGTTAGGTAATTACAAAATTACCCTCAGGCCTCAGCTGATAACCCCCTCCCTCCTCTCATTTCCCGCCTATTGATCGCGTGAGAAAGGGGGAAAAAGTACTAAATTACTCGCAATTGCACCCAAAAAAAAAAAAAAAAAGGTTGTCCGTGGTTAGGGTTTTGCAGAATCTCCCCCCAATTTGTGCTGCGCTGGAGTATTTTGATCTAAGATCAAACGGATTTGTGAAGGTAAGCTTGTTGATTTTGTTAGGGCTTAAAAAATTGATATAGATAATTTGGTTTATAGTTTGTATTTCTCTCCATTGTTCTCTCTACTTAAGTGTTTTTGGCTTTTGATTTGGGGATTTTACATTTGTCCCCAATTTTTGGTTTTATACTGCCCTAATCTGGATTGCATATTATGATTTAGAATTGTTTGTGAATTTTTTCCGTTAATGTTTGCTTGCCTAACACTGTCCTTAATCATAAATATCGGTTTTTTTTTTCTTTTTGCGGTTGCTCTCTTACTTTTTGTAAGATTTTAGAGATGAAACATTATGTGTGTTAAAAGAATCATTTGAACAGTTAGAATAAATGGAATCTTCTATGCAGTTCCTGAAACAAACCCTAGAAGTTTTGGTTCAATTAGGACAATTGGAATCTTCATGGGGGCGTTAAAGAATAATTTGAACAAGGAAAAGGATTGAAATGTTTTTAACCATAGAGTCTGTGACTAGTGTAAATTGGATGGCTATAATGTCCTCTAGAAGAAGAAATCCACCAAGAGAAAATGCAAATCTAGCAAAGAAGACAACCCATTGTGATTTAAATGAATTGTCAAGTGATGATGAAAATTTTGGTGCTGGTGATGATAGGTTTGTTAATCTGTCCAAGAACTTTGCTCGAGATGTAGTAGACGGGGGCTTTTTTTTCCGAGCTATGATACCCCAAAGTTTACACATTTTCAAACTTTGCTACCCCAAGGTTTTATTTTTGACACTTTGATACCCCAAATTTTGGGTATCAATGTTAAAAATTGTGTAAACTTTGGGTATCAGAGTGTCAAAAAGAAAATTTGGGCTATCAAAGTCAAACATCTTGTAAACTCTAGGGTAACAAAGTGAAAATAACCCTTAATTTATTGTGTGCTTCACATTGCTCTTCTCATCATCATCCACAATATAGTTGTCATCAACCCATCTAAACAAAATTTCACAACAGAAAGCTAAACTCATATAAATACAATCTAACATTGATCAAGTAGGAAATATTACATTGCATTACATGATTACAAAGAAAATGCTACAAAAGCATCAAACTAGGCAGACCACAGTTACAAAAATTTAACCAAAATAAAAGAACCCTAAAACAAAAATGATAGTCTTCATCAACATCATAATCTTATCCCTTTTCTTTGACAACAAGTTCACGTCTTTGAACATCTTCATCAAAAGATTCCTATCCATGCAAAATAGTCACATCACTTACATGAAAATTTTGTGTATTGTGGGCACCCAAAAAATTAAAGCCCTTTGTTCTCACCTTGTTTGCACATCCTAATCCTGCATTTGCAAACCATAGTAACAATTCTATTAGCTTCAATATTAGAACTTCTATTAACAGAGAATTTGAATTAGAAATCATGATTAGAGATGTTAAACTAGTTCACAGGTAAGAATATACGATAGAGATAGCATTTTAAGATGGTTTTTGGGTTTTTATAGCTTTCATGGTGGGACTAGTCGTTTCTAAATGGGTTAGGAGAAGGGAGTTATCGGCGGGGAAGATGACTGTAGAAATGGGGTTTGCGTTTGGGTTTTTTTTATAATGGGTTACGGGAATGCAAAAGGATTTCAGCTTATCGGGTTCAGGTTCAGATTTGGGTCCAGGTAAGTGACCATAAGGGTAAAATTATAAAATCAACAAACTTTATCAAAGATGATAGAATATTTAGATAGAATATTTATTTTATTTTAACCATGGGCTAACTACATTATTTCAAATTCTAATAGGATTTGGGGAACTAATTTCAAATTTCAAATTTCAATGATTTTAGGGACTAATATCAAAATAAAAAGGATTTGGGGGACTAATTTCAAATTTCAATGATTTTAGGGACTAATATCAAAATAAAAAGGATTTGGGGGACTAATATCGAAACCCAAAAAAAAATTAAGACCGTTATACTCTTCTATAGCTTAGATTGAACTTGAACCACCATGGGGGCTAAATAGAATGACAGTAAAAAAAAAGAAAGAAAGAAAAAAAACTTTTTAGGGGCTTAATAGATTAACTTATAAGCCAATGGCTTCCTAGAAAAGTAGACTAAAGTCTAGGAGCTTAATAGATTGAAATTATCGTTTAAGTGCTTCTTGGAAAAGTAGGATAAATTTAGGGGCTTATGAGACTTTGAGTTCCCCATCAACAGTTTTCTCTCTTAGATCTCACCTGCTCTCTCTAAAAGGTAAGATTACTCTTCTTTTATGATTATCATAAAATTGATGTAACATCTTCTTCAATCTTGTGTAGTTTGGTTTGCATTTTCTTTTCTCACAAATGTGGAAGATGTATGTTTAGATCCATGACAATTAGATCCAATTTCTTCCCTCCTCTCCTTTCGTGATTCTATAAACCGACACCCCAACTCACGAAATTTCCCCTATTTCTTTAAATTACAGAAAACCCACTGTCTAACATCAACATTTCTCGAAGTCCCCACATTTCTCTAAGTGGCAGAAATCCCCTTAAATATCCAAGGTCTATCCAAGATCCTTTTGTAGAAGTTAGTCGATGATGATGATATAAAACTTGGCCATGAGCCTTCATTTTATCTGACATAAGCTGATTGCATTCCTCTCTAAATTACAGAGAACCCCATATCCAATTTATCCAACATTTGTGCAGTATTGGTTGTTAACATGAGTCCCTGTTTTTATGTGTCAAGTAGCAACTATATTCATTCTAACCCACTTCCTTTTTTTATAATATTTGTTCTTTCATTTATAAATACATCCACGGGGTCATATCCCTTTTCAATTATTCATTGATTGCTTATTGTTCATAGCGTACGCAATGGTTTATAGAATTGATTGCCTATAATGTTTGCGATTGTTTGAGATAATTTCTAACTTGTGTTCGCAATGTGGTGTTGATGTTATACTTCATTGGTTTATAAAGCTTAAGGTGGTGGTTTATGTATGGATTGCCAAAATCCTAATGTCACCAAGCCTAGTGGTGGACGCAAGGCAGAAATCAATGATGGGAAATCTGCTAAATGGAAACATGAAAACCATTCAGCATTTGTTGATTTATGTGAAGAGGAGGTTCAACAAGGAAATAGGGTTGGAGCTGGTATGAAAGTAGAAGTTTGGAGGAACATGGTCCCTAAATTCAAAGAGAGGACCGGTGAGGTATACACATGGAAACAACTGAAAAATCATTGGGGTGCCATGAGGTCTGATTGGACCTTGTTCAAGCAACTAATGAAAGGGGAGTCGGGGTTAGGGTGGGATGCTTCTAGAAACACAATCGCGGTGACTGACGAGTGGTGGGAAAACAAAATCAAGGTAATGTTTTTAACTTGTGTAACTTTAATTACTAATTTTATTAACATTAAGATAAAACTGATGCTCATGACTCTTTTTAATTTGTTTTCTAGGAAAATGAAAAGTTCAAGAAGTTCCGAAGGTTTGATTTGTCTCTCTATTGGTTTCGCTATGATGCCCTCTTTTCAGATGCGGCTGCCAATGGTGAAAGAGCTAGAGCACCAATTCAAGTAGAGCCTCTGAGCCAAAGACCATATAATGCAATAGAGGATGAAGTGTTTGAAAAATATGATAACGAGGAGCCTGCGCAGCATAATGAGGAGATCCCTAAGGCTGAGGGTAGTGGTGACACGGATGAGGTGCGACTTCCTTTTAACAATGGTGTCATTCTTCTTCCATCTTCGAATACAAAGAGAAGTTTTAGTAGTGGGATGAGAAGTAGCAGTGGGAAAAAGAAGAAGGTTTCGAGTACAACTTCACTGAAAGAGGACATTCAAGCTCTTATGCAACTTGTTTCAAGCGCAAGCACCAGTACATCATCTACTCGACAAACGTCCGAGTCAAGTGTTAGAGAATGTATGGAAAAACTTCAAAATCTTCCCGGAGTGATCATTGGCAGTGAGATGTGGCACTTTGCTTGCTCTCATTTTGTTAAAAAGGCGGCTAGAGAGGTGTTCTTGATGCAACCCACTGATGAGCTAAAGTATTCTTGGTTGGAGTTCAGTTATGCCAATTGGAAGAAGAATTAGAGGCGCCATCCCATGGTTGACGTGTCCATAATATAGCAGCTGAACCTCTCTGTTATTGCATTGCTCGGTTATGGCTTTTCCATGAGTATCAGCCCGTTTGCAGTGTTGAATTAATGGAGGGGGGGAAATCATGCAGAAAGGTTTCTGGTCATCACATTCATAATCATAACGTTACAACTAACTTATATCAAACCTACGATGCATTGTTCCGACGGAAGTTTCCATGCGAGGCATATAGACTATTTGCTTATATCATTGATTATTTATCAATAAACTGTATAAGTTGGATAAGGATTCAAACTTTTCCCCTCTATAACCCAAGAAAAACAGTAGAAAATTCTCACTCAAAATCCATTCAATAAGACTGTTTTTGGCTCTCAAGGACACAATACACCTCTCCTAAATCAAAAATCTACTAATAACAGATTGCATCCTTTTTTTTCCAGAATCAAGAACCTCTCTGAATTTGCTCACCCAAAGAGTCCTGCAACTTCCCGAATGCATAACAGGATATCAATACTGATAGGCAGAAGATGAACATCAGTTCCGTCATAAAAACAAGAGTTGTTATCAAAATAACCCCCAAAACAATAGTGAAATTACAGACTAGCCACCAACCCCACAAAACTTATCAAATCTAATCTATCACAAGTACAGTTTCAGATCCCGCGTGCTCGATCTCTACTGAAAATAGATCAAATTTAATCAATCACCACAGCTTCAGATCATGCGTGTTCAATCTCTACTAGTTGCAACAACTAATTAGTGTCCCATTCTCTCCTCCCTCTTCCTTGGAGCGCAGGTTATGATCTCATCCACCCTCAGTATCATTTCAGCTGCCTCAGTAGCAGACAGTAGTACGGCTTGCTTAACTTTGAACGATTCAGAGATCCCAAGCTTCTCCATATCTCCTACCTGTATTATCAGTGTCTAAACAACTTATGAAAAAAAAAACAGAAAAAAGGAAAAAACACAAATTTCCCAAGCACCTCTGAACTTTATCAAGCCTAGAAAACGCCCTGAACTTGCTTCACTTAAATATCACGACCAACAGCAGTTGCTTATGTGGTCATGTGTTCCATAAGTAACAACTTTTGGACGATTTTAGTTCTATCTATTAATAAATATAACTTTCATTTTACTCCACCTGCTAACACCATTTAAGAATTTCCAATATTGCAGAGAGGTTTCTTATAATTTTTGAATTTTAGGGAGATTTTTTTATGATTTATAAAGTTCAGGGGGTTTTGCACAAACGTCAGGGCGTTTTTGAGGGGGGAAAAACAAAAACAAATGGTGTTTGTGCTTACACTGCCAGTTATAACATCAATCCCAGCATTACTGCCCTCTTTGTGATGTTCAGCACGAAGCTGCGAGATCAACTCTGCACTGTCTAAACCAGCATTGTCAGCTATAATAGTTGGAATTGCTTGTAATGCCCTCGAGAAAGCTTCGATAGCATGGGACTTTTTTCCAGGAGTTTTGCGAGCGAGTTCATCTACATCTTTTGCCATCACCATCTCGGGCCACCCGCCACCAAGTAAAACCCTTGTGTCATTTACTGTCTGAGAAAGAACACACAGAGCATCGTGCAGGGATCTTTCGGCTTCATCAAGAACATGGTGACTGTAGCAGATATAAGAGAAATGTGAGAAATTGTAGAAATGCCAGGTTTTTCTTTTTTTTTTACTTTACCAAACTTGTATGCACCTTCATAACTCTGAAAGATGAGATTTAATGGAACATCAAGATTCCTGCACTTAGATGTCACCAAGAAAACTAAATATTTTGCAGTAGATCATACTAGGAAAAAAGTAAATCCCTTGGAGACTCAAAGCTTCTGTTTTGTTCAGACCAAAAAGAGAAAAAGAAGAAACATATGTACGTTCATGTGTAAGTACATATTCAATACCATCAGAATAGCACATTGTGCACCTATTGGACACATTCTGAATCATTCTTCATGAACTTCTGAAATATAAAGCTTCTAGGTGAAAGCAATATTTGAAACTAAGCCTCTGTGGAGTTGTTTGATTTCTAAAATATGAATCTGAGCACATGGTTCACCACTTGTTCGTGCATATAACTGAAGTTGTTTTCGTAACTTTCAAAGGATTTGGAAGCCTGGACTAGGTATTTGTGAAACTGTAAAACTTTTGCCGTGTTCTTAGCTCCAAACACATCATCTCCTTTCGGTTTTCATATTCTCTCCTTTATGAGGGAAAGAAAATATATTTCTTTTTTCTCAAAAGAAAAAAAAGGTTTCTAATTCCTATATTGAGGCAAAGAATTCAAAATGTGACGCTATACTTTGTAGAAACAAGAAAACCATTTATTGATTCACATGTCTATTCATACTTCTCCCTTTGCTAACATGGGAAATTTGGAAGAGAAACAACAAATCAAGAGTTGAAAGCACACCAGTAGTGTCAAATCCAAGGGTACATGCTTGAATGCAAAAGAAGAGCTTATATATAAAGGCATATCTATAAGAAATAAAAGTTGAAACAGACTATTTGATCAGGCATAAAATACTAATCACAAATATTAGATATCAAGAGAGCCAGCTATAAATTTATAACCGAGCTCGAGGACAAGTTTTTCACAAGTGGAGAGGACTGACATACGGCAGTTTAGATAGGCAGAGGGTGTAATTTATATTAGAATTGAAGCAATTTTTAAACATCTTGTACTAGGATTCACCAGTAATTCTAGCTGGATCGGGAGTTAAAAAATCCTTCGTAGAGTGGGATCCCTCATTTTGGTGCCTATATAACCAAAAGCAATGCTCATGATAATACTGGATTTGTCATCCTTCTACAAATAATACTCTGGTTATTAGACTGTGAATTCAACGGTTACTAGAGGATGCTAGTGCATTAGGTTAATTTTTCTTCCGCTTTAACTTTTCAACTTTTTAGGTGAGATTATAGCTAAAGTCTCTGTTTTTTCACTTATCACTGCGAAGCAAGAATACCATAGTGGTGTGTCCAAACAAAGGAAAGAAAAGGAGAGAGTACTAGGACAACCTCATGCAATCGTATCAACTTATAAAAGTAAATTAGCTAAACATGTTATCTATTAACTAATCAGATGTCCAAAACCAGGTAATTAAAAAAACATAATGGCACTTGAACTATGGCATAAGGTTTACAAAGAAAAGTGAGAAAGAAATAAATCAGTAACGGAATGATCAGAAAACTATCTGACAATGGAATTTTACTAAGAAGCTTAGGTTCATCCTGAGATATATAGCAAGTATACCTTGCGCCTCTTAGCACTATTGTGCATGCCTGACCCATTTCAACCCCAGAGAAATGGATCAACTTGTCCTCGCCAATCATGATTTCCTCAATAAGCCTGCAATGACCAAGCTTAACAGACTCGGGGTTGTCAAAGGTAGATGCAATTTCACCACCAGTAACCAGAGCTAGCCTCTCGATCCCATCAAAATCAGCATGTTCAATAGCAAGTATTCCTGCATCAGCAAAAAGTTCCTCTGGAAAGTTATATATCAATTGTCGGTTGACAAAGCAATTAATCCCATGACTGATGATTTTCTGCACTTTTTCTTTCATCTTTTCCTTTTCAGCTCCCTCAATCTGTGCTACTTTAGTCATTGAATCAACACGAACTCGGGCACCATATATCTTAACTTTGTCAGTGTCCATAGCTGTGTTTGCAACCAAAATCTTAGCATTCTCAATGCGTTTTGGCTGTCCAAGGCCAATTTTCTTATCGAGAATAAATCTGCACGATACAGCATTAACAATCTTAGTTTAAGTTCAACAAAAAATCATCTAAACATGTAAACCTCCACAAGAAAAACAATATGCGAGTTCCTCTAGTTGAATTTTGGGATCTATATATAATGAGCTCAGAATAAACATACAGAAAACCAATTTAAACACCAGAGGTCCAGAACAAAATAAGGTTACGTTACAGTAGGAATACCTGTACACCATTTCAGGTTAGCAATGTTCTTCGAGGAAAAGATGATCATGGTGGGAGCTAAGTTAAAATTTACCAATGGGTAAACCATGTAGCTGTGCTTAAAACATATGAATAAGGCATTCCTCGAGTCAAGCTTTGAGTCATTATTATGAGGAAATGTCTTAAGGCATATGCTTTGTGTATTGCATACCAGACACGTGGCATGTACTTCCTAGGTTGGGCCAAAAATTTGGCCCCCTTCTTAAATCCTGTGGAAAAGATATTGCCAAATCAAATAATTATGAGAATTTAAAATTACAAAATCCAAATTGGTGTCGATATTATATTTACCTGTCGTCAACTCGGGGTTATTTATAATTATATCTACTTGAAATATTTTCATTTTCATGATATTAAATAGAAAAAAATAGAAAAACAATGGAAAATATGGCTTATTCGACTACATATAAGGTGGTGCACTGCCTCAACTAGTTTCTTCACTTTTTTAAACACTCATCTTAACTTTTGGAACAGGTGTGGAGATCCATTACGGAAAAAAGGTTTAAATTATGCTATTATCTCGTAAGAGCTCCTTAGAAACAATAATATAATTGGGAAAATTAAAACATTAAGATAACAATTAATTTATCTTCAGAATAGCTTGTAGAGAGCCATTTTAAAAGAATTTTAAACTGTGCTACTGTTATATACTTGTGTTCTTTCTTTCAAAGAACAAGATAGATAAACAGAATATAATATGCAAATGTCATCAAGGACACAGCCAATTATATTCTCCATCTAGCAAACTTTTCATATAAAACAATCTTTTCAACAAGCAGTCTCCTCTCGTTTTTATTACCTTACAAATCCTTGACTCTTCCAATACTTGCCACTAAAACTTAAAATGTTATAACGCCACAGAATTCATGCTTTTGAATTCTGACAGAATACGCTATGCAGAATTGTTTTTTCAAAACTTGACTCAGCGAAGTCAAAGAACATCAAGATTATAGTTTATCTTATCAAAAACACCATACAAAAAGCACATGCCATAGTTTTCAGGTAAACTATTCAACACATGTTACAGATCAGATATCGTAGTTACAGTTGCAGAAAAAGAGATCGAAGCAAATAGAGCAATATAGAAGATATTAGCCTATAGCAATCATACTTGTGAAGAGTGACGCCATCTGAACAAAACCTCACAATAATCAATGAAAAGCCAATAAAAAAGTGTGTTGACTCAGATGCAAAGAGTTGCAAGGAATGACAAAATAGCACCATCTGTAGCAATTAAAGCTTAAACAGTTGCAATGAATGACAAAACAGTTGCAAGGAATGACAAAACAGCAGCAAGTGTGGCAATTAAAGCTTCTATCAGAAAAAATAAGATAAAAAGGAGCAGATTCACTCTTGTAAACTTCAACAATATAACATTACATAAGATGGTATTAGCAAACAATTTGCACTCAAGTGTGACCAAGAAAAATATCAGAAGTTAGTACTAAAGATAATGAAAGTAAATAGACATGCATACAGATATGCCGAAATTTAGAAAGTTCATCAAGTGATTGGTCATGTTGATTAAGTGTATCAAGTGTGTGATGCCGATGAAATCACAATTGTAATATATATTACAAAAAATTTTAAAAACTGTAAATTCATACCCTTCATCTAAAAATGAGTCCTTCAGCGAACCTCCAGCCTTCTTTATTATTTGGATTGACTCCAAATTTGTACTACCCTGCCATCAAAACAAGGATACATATAATTTAAACAACATTATATAAAAAATAATTAGAAAAAAAACCAGTTTAATTATACTTTAACAAGTGAAACAGTTGAAGTCTGTAATTGGAATCATTACTGTGGTACTACCATACTAGCAACAGAAAGTGCTGATAATATTGATAGCAGTGAAGGAAGAGATAAATGATTGAGATGAATGCAGCTATGAAACAGGATTATTTGTGCCATAGTGAGGTTGTAACATTGAACATATAATGGTGGCCAACAGTGTAAACATGGGTTTACGGGAACCTGGTGGAAGCAGCAATAAGAATGTTCCTAATGTTGGCGAAAAAAAAAAGAAAGAAAAAAAAAGCATTACTGCGTGGAATCTGGAGTCAAGCTGGATGTCGCATATACACGGTTGATGACATGTGACAGATTACATTAACGATGTTTCTGCAGTCAACACCACAATGGTATCAAGGTGGCACAAGAAGGCCAGCATGCCTAGAATCACCTAGGCTTCCTGTTTAAGTATACCCTCTTTGGTAGATTACCATTCTGAAGACCACTGCAACTCCATCTCAAATAGATATGTCTATTATTTTCTCAAACAATTCATAAAAAGTCTTGAAGTTACCGTCTGAATATGGCCTTATGGAAATGAAGCATCGACCAGTTCCTTCCTTTTCAAAATTTAGGAAACAATCTAGTTAGTTTGAACTAATGCAAATCATGTGTAAAATATTATGGAAAATTCAAAAGATAATAAAGTATAATTTTAAACATTTTCTTCATTTGTAATTTTACCACCAAAGCAAAATTATATAAGACAGGAACCTTGCTTTTCAAGAGCAAGAAGTTTGCAAAAGCTAGAAACTTAGACATGAACTGCCATTCTCCTTATCCATCAAAGGTAGATGTCCATGGCATCACTTACTTTCACCCCACTGATGTATCCATCAGAAGAGTGCAGTATACTAAAGGAGAGAGAAGATAGGCAGTTACCTTAAGCCTCATAACAGCATCAACTGCAAGTGTCGCAAAGTGTTCTTTGTCCTGCGAGAGAATCTTTGAACTCAAAGTTGTCATAGCAATGTTCATCAAATCTGACTTAAATTTCTCTGTATATACAAATGCAGCACACATTAAAAACATGAAAGAAATTCTCATATGCATATTCAATAGAGTGCACGAATATATACCATACATGAGCATAGATATATCATCATACATAGCTCCTATGCACTAATGGAATAATATGGACCTTCTGCATAACAAATGGATTTTACTCAGACCATCCACATGTCAATAACAAATGCAAGGTTCGGTTTAGCCTTTTCATTTTACCTATGACTTAGAATTGAACGTTATTTTTTTGCAGTAAATATTTTGTCTTTCAATTCTGGAATTCCTTTTTCAATGGAGAAGTGTCAATTGCAGTATTGCAACAACACAAGCAATAAGGTAGCCTTTTCTTTTTCTACCTGCAAGAAGACATTCTAAAATTAATGGCATTAACATCCCTTGTCAATCATCTTCTTCCGGGCAAGAAGTTTAGGACAGTTTGGGGATGTTACTTGAGACACGTTTAAAATTCAAATCTTTTGTGAAATTTCATTAAAGAACCACTCCAACTCTGCAACCTATACCATCCTGATGGGCTAAACCTGACTTGATTTAAATCAGCGTTTCAATCTTGGTGATGAATAAAAAAACCAGCCTGGCCTTATCCTGAACCCTATGTTGGGAGATTTTGGTTATGATTAAGGGATTTGAAACTATAACCCTCATTATTTTAGGCCTACAGCATTTTCATAGTTAACAAGGTTTGTATATCCTTACTTACCACCCATGCTCATTCTCCAACCATAGCTGTGACACTTTCTGGCCTACAGAAAGAATCTATTTAACTAAACCCTTTCATGACCTAATAAGGTAGGTTACAGTCTACTATTTTAAAGGCTGGGTCTTGTTACAGATCATAAAACTTGAGAAGTTAGACCCATGTGTCCTCAACCAAAACTAACTGCCTTACTTGGAGGAAAACTTGCACAGGTGCTGTCCACTACATCAATGGTAATTTTAGTGGTATATGCGTTCATAACTTATATCACAGAGATGCAAGAGGAAATAACTTAATACTCTACTCAATTTGGTATAAACATAAATGATTGCTACCTGGATCTTGTTTGTTATCCTTGGCTTTCTTTAACAATGCATTCCGTGCACATTCAGCCGCCATTCTATAACCTAAGAAATCACATCAAGGTTCAGACATCCCAAAATTGACATATAGAGTTAATCAAGAATGCTACAAACATATAATATGCAATGGAACCGGACCTTCAATTTACCACAAGGTTTTCACGTATCGAATATCAGGGAAATATCAGGGTTATGGAGTAAATATTGGAGTGCCCTATCAGATGATGTGATATATAATAATATGATGTCCTAAGATATAATCTAAACATACTTAATAAAATCTAAGCATAAAAAAATGTTATATATATATATATATAATCACTAACAAACTGTAGAAACTTACATGGGGAAAAGAGCCTATTAGATTTTCAAAAATTTTCATTGGCCTGGAATTTTGGCTAAAATAATTAAAGAAAATTTGCAAAACTATATTTTTTGTAACAGCCATATACAAGGACATACCGACGAAATATATCAGCCATGTAGGGGAGATATCGTCCAAATTTTGCCAAAAAAATGTAGTAAAGGATATTGAGACTATATTGTTTTGCGGCATATCGGCCGATATATCAGCCATATTGTGGACACAATGAAGTACCAAAATAAAGGATGTATTAGAAATTTCAAAAACCTTTGAAAAACATTAGGGAAACAAATATGATTCTGTTTCATACCAGAATATGGTAGGTTTGACGAAGTATCCCATAATAAGGGTATGGTTCTTAACATCTCGCTGTCAATTATGCCTTGCCTTTGTTATGTGTTTGCAACTCCTCTTCCATTCAAATTTCACAAAGTTACTACATACAAAATTATACACTTTATACTCTTATATGAATGGCCAAAGAAAATCCCACATAGAGCAGAAAAGTTTTACTTTTATGTGCAATAGATACATATGCATCTGTGAATACATATACCCATGGCGTGCATACACATGAATATACATGTGCATATGAATGTTATTGATCACGCACAATCAGGTACCATGTTGCAGGGGGTCAAAATCAGAACCATGCTTACCAAATCGCAGAAAGTCTTTAGATAAATTAAAATTGGATGTGTACTGTAATGCAGAATGAATACATACCGATTTAAAATAAGTGGGGAGAGTAAATTGCAAATAAATCTAAGGAAATACCTGCTATAATAGTCATTGGATGAATCTTTGTCATTATTAACTTCTCTGCCTCCCTCAAAAACTCGCCGGCCAAAACAACAACAGATGTTGTACCATCACCCACTTCATCATCTTGAACTTTTGAAATATCTAAAGTCTTGATTAAGGAGCAATACAATTCTCTTCCATATTATGTCACAAAAAAGGGTCAAGATATAACACCCATGAACTTTTTAGACCTAGAAGATGTTACTTTTAGCTGTATATCAACGGAAGCAGGATGAAGCATCAAAAATGATTTAGATGAAATGTAATTGTATACTGAACTTTAAGTAAGGACAAAGAAACAAGATCAGAGACATGAAAATCACATCAGTACAAATTTTACTTTCCAACACAAGAAAATAAGCAAGGATACCAACAAGAACCTTAGCAGCAGGGTTATCAATATGAAGCGACTTCAAGATAGTAGCACCATCATTGGTAACTGTAACAGTACGCCCCCTCCCAGTGGACTGTAAAATTTTGTCCTACATTCACACGCATACATCATCACGTAAAGTAGACAAATAAAATATGGGTGCCCAGCACAGCAAACATTCAAATTAAGTTTTAGCTTGGAAGGTTATGTACCATTCCTTTTGGCCCTAAAGTAGTCTTAACTAAATCAGCAATGGACACTGCTCCAACATGTGTTACCTGCACCAAAGACAAAAAGTAAAATGGCGTAATAAATTTCGGGGACAAAAGGTACACACAGCTGAAATCGTAAGAGACAGAGAAAATATAACATCAATGCTTGTAACTCCGAACCAAGCATAATTCTTTCTGCTTGCATGACAGGGTAACGGGATACAACTCCTTAACTTTGCTGATATATATATATTTTAAAAAACTCCTTAGCTTTATGTCATTTCTATATATATCTTCCTACTCAATAAAACTTCTGTAGAAAACTACTTACTGAACAGTTATCTGTTAAAAATAAAAACTAAAATAAAAAGCCTAAATTAATAAGTTCTGGGAAATTCTGAAAACAGAGGAATTTTTTGGGATAAATAAACAAAGCGAGATATATCCTTTTTTGCATTACATGCAATGTTACAGAAGGCGCTAGGCGGACTACGCGTTTGAGCCAGCGCCTAGACGCCTAGGCATTTGGCTATTTTTAAAATTATTTAATTATAATAATTGATAAAAATATGTATTAAATTCATACAAATTTGCAAAAAAAAAAGATAGCAATCTTATATCCACAATAAATCATACATGCTTAACTACTAAATAACCAAAATAATAACTAACAAGGTTATAGAAAGCGCTAGGAGGCCTGGGCGTTGGACCCGACGCCTAGAGCCTAGAATGTTTTCTTTTTTTATTATTTAATTATAATAATTGATAGTAAATGTCAATGTTATAGAAAGCTTAGGTACCGGACTGGCGTCTAGACGGATTTCTTTCTTCATTTAAGTAGTGATCAAGGAGGTGTTGTTGAAGGTCAGAGGAGGTAGTGGAGGTGTTTATATTTGGAGGTTAAAGGAGTTTGGAGGAGGTTAGAGGACGTGGAGGCCGCAACACAGAAAATCACAATCAAGACCTAAAAGGTGTAGTCCATGTAAGTAGACAATACTCCCCTAAACACTCTCAAAACCTAGGTGGATAGCCTAGGTACCGCTAGACACTAGTTAGGCGGCCTAGGTACCGCCTAGACGGACTAGGCGGAGGCTTTTTAAAACAGTGATTACATGAAACTTCTGAAGTAGCATGCTACATGAGTATAAAAATTTAAGACTTTCAAGTTTTATCATGCTCATCCATTTATTTGTGGTCACCTTATCAACAATAAAAGGAACAACTCCTGGATGCACAACTTAACTTGGGTTTCAAAGTTGATCCTAGAAATGGAAAAGATGTAATTTGTGTTGTATATGACGACAAACTTGATGGAGTACATTGTGATAAGAACGTCATTTTTTCGTGTTCCACATTTACAAATAAGAAACAAAATGAGTACCTCCAATAGAGACTTGTCGAACTCCAGCAGATACAAGGGAAATTGACTTTGTTGGATCTTACGAGATTGTAACCGAGACTACCCAGTCAGACAGTGTATTCCATTCCATATCCATACCTAACAATTAAATTTCACAATTGTTTTTGTTACCTTTCTTTACAGTTAGCCCACTGTCCTCCTGACCTATTCAACTCCTGTTTACGCCAGTGTTATCGAGACGCTATCAGGGCGCATGCCTGAAGCACCAGACGCAGCGGCTCGATAGAATGTTGTCCCACGTGGCATGTGGGGTGCTGCACCTTACTGAGACGCACGCCTCAATGCGCCTGCGGAGCGCATCACGCCTCAGGCACATGTGCTCTAAGGCGTTGCCTCATTGAAGTGGCGGTTTTTTTTAAACGGGTATGTTACCCAATAACCCGACCCACTTCACTTATAACTCCTTTCCAAACCCGTCATATGCTATTCTGCTGATCCATTGAAGAAAAAAAATTTGGGTATCACCTCCAGGCTCTCCTTCTTGTGTGGGACTTTGGTAGATATACTCCAACAAGCAGTGACTCCCTCCAGCGATCACAGTCTGTCAATCTTCCTTCATCGAGCATTTTCCAGAGAGACAAAGATTTTCTTTTTTTGGCAGTAATTTTTTATAAATCTGTTTTTTTCCCGTAACTTATTTCTTCTATTTCTTTTTGTTTTAATTCTGTTCTTTGAATAACAACACTTCAGTTTCTCTTCTTTAGAAATCACGTTTTTTTTCTGGAACTATTTTTTTCAGCTATTATTCTTTCTAACTCATTTATTTTTTAGACTATTTCTCAATGAATGTGACTGTTAGTTGATTAATGTATCTCTTTGATTAGTTTAGCTCTTCTATAGTTTTATTATTAAGTCGATTAATTTGGTTGAATTACTTTGACTGTTGATTAATTTAGTTGATTTAATTTGCCTAGTAATCGATTTAATTTTACTATTAAGTTCATTAATCCTCTAACTAAGCAAATACAGTAGACAATAGTATATAATCTTTTTTGTTAAGAACTAACTTAAAATTTTGTTAGAACAAACTTAAAATTTATAGCATGACAGTAGTCAGTAACTTTATTTTAGTAATTTCAATGCTTTACTTTTTTACTTTTGTTGTGCTTTACTCTTTAAATGTATAGCTTGATCTTAGTAACTTCAGTGCGCCTCGGTTCAATGAGGTGCACGCATTGCATTGCCCATGGTGCGAGTAGGGGGACTTAGCACCCCGTATTACGCCCTACGCCTCGATAACACTGGTTTATGCTTGGTTAACCTTGGGTTTGTTTAACTCGAAATCTTAAGGCTCACACGATTTTCCCACGTATATCTTGCCAGCCTTCCTCCAACATCCACACACAAACCACAAACCTCTCTATCAATCAATATATACCAATAATCTTCCACAGAATTTTTTTCCATTCATTAAACACCCATCTATAATTTCCTAGGACCTAACAAAGCCTTCCACATAAATATTCTCTCTGTCATGGTAACATTGAACAAACTAGTTAAGGATGCAGGCCTTATTTCTTTAGCTTCTCATTATGATATAACTTTCATGACTCTATACAGAAGCACAATTTTGTCTTTTGACAACACAACGAAGGAACAACTTTCACAAAATTTATTTTGATGGCCGCCAAGAAAAGTCTCCCAGACTTGCACGAATATCAAGAAAACCCGGTCTGAAGTAAGTATTGAATCTTCCTGACATTAATGAAGAAAGGTAGTGCAATGAATCTTGCACAATGATAAAACATCTGCTATCCCAAAAAATGCACAAACTATTTGACCTCTTTGTATCCATAGAGACAAACATTATCAAAGGCTACAGACAAACATTATCAAAGGCACCTAAGCTATAAAAAAGCATTAGAGTTTCCTAATTATTGTAACCTTGAGCCATTGACATCTAATGTTCTACCTTCATAACATTATCTCATGGAAAATGTCTAATACACTATGAGCTTAGAGATTGGATTAGATGAGTACAGGGAGTACAAAACAGTTATTATCTGGGTTGCATGGGTATGGGTACTGGTACGGGTACGAGACATGGCAAATTTATAAAAGGTAGGGTACGGGGGCACGGCTACATATATGCATGTTATGTATATTTATATGTATTAAAATTAATAATTTACATAAGATCAATATTACTTTTTCATTTGCATAAGATCAATATATAAGAAATAAATGTGAAGTGTAGAATATACATCCAAGAAGTGCATGAGTGTTTTAAATTAAAACATGTATTATATAATTGAGTATAGGCCCGAATAAACATATGCATATATTCAAGAAGTGTCCAAGAGGTTTGGGTACATGTACCGGGACGTGTTGGGTACGGGTACGACTTCCTAATAGAAGTACCTTGGTAACATAGGTTATTATCGACATTCATAGAGATTGCTATAGTCTCCACACATATGCATTTAGAAACTATTCTAGTTTTTAAGTTTGTCATAAAATTAGAGAGGTATCTTTTATCTTATAAATTTCTATTGCAAAAACTATTGCCCAAAAGTTAATGAATAACATGGGTTTCTGTCAGTGCTCAATGTCCTACAAAGGAAAAAAAATTAATGGAACCTTAAGTGGGAATGCACAGGAAACTGCACTGGGAAAAAAAGAACTTTTCAAAATTGAATAAACTGAAAAGGAAAATGACATCAAGGTCTCAAATATTGGTTGCTGGGAGAGTAGGAAAAATTAAAGAAAGATAGTAGAAGAAGAATAAGTTAGGAAAGGTGGAAAGAGAAAAAAGAATGGTTGAATTGAAAACAAGAATATGCAACACAAAGGAAATGGCAATATTCCAACATCTTGTGTTCCCTTTTCTTTTTCTATTTAACAAACCTGATGCCAAACCGAGTAAATTAGAGATAAGGTTGAATCTTTAGCTATTCTCAACCTTATATCGTAATTCTATATGAAAAGAGGGCATGTACTCAAGGGATTAGGGATAAAAATCACTACTTGGCTATTTCTATCCATTTTTAATTCATACACACATTAAGTATAGGTCAGTGTTTACTTTATGGAAATGAGGAAGAATATCTATCACAATTCATTAAGCTAAGTTGCCTCAGTGGATTTTGAGCTTAAGTGGGGGTTTTTGTCAAGTATCAGATTATAATTGGATAATTGTCAGCTGACATTACAGCCTACAACAAGACGGTAATTAGTTTTATCTACTTAGAAATAGTCATCATTCTGAGCTTTGAAGGTATTTCAAACAAAAAGAAACAAGAATATCCTCTTACAAAGAAATACATTGAAGGAACATCTCTAATAGCATTCTCCACATGTCATTTTTCTAATCGGACAGCCTTTCCTAATGAGACATTATGAGCATAATTCTCGGACAAAGATTGGTCAAAGTTGATATGAAAAGCTAGAAGATTACCTCCAATAACTACACCAGAAGTAATCCTCTCTTCTCCGACAAACCAAATTCAGGCAGAACTGTTGAAGAAGATTCGGGGCGTTTTGTGATACTCCCCAAACTTTAGGGGTTTTCTCTAAGTATCAAATGTCAAGGGGCTTTTATGCAATCATACCAAAGTTCAAGAGGGTTTCACGAAGTTTACTCTTCACTCATTAATGATTTTAATACATATAGTTCTAAGGATGTTTAAAAAAAATCATATCAATCCCAACTAAGGGATTTAAAAGAAAAAGAGCACATTTAAAGTAAATCTCTCAAGTGATCTTAAGTTCAGAGTACATCTGATCCTACATTTGTTCGAAAAGGGGTAAGATTTTACCATTCTGGCTCGCTCTCCCTTCTCTTCAGTAGCTTCATCTTTAAGCAGCCGCTGGACCAAAATCAATTAAAAAAACATTAATGATTCAATAAAACTCTAGATTTTGACAAAACCAACAAAAAGAGCCAGATCCCGAAACCTTACCGCCATTGTAGCAACCTTCTGACGATCGAAAACGATGAGAATCGACGAAGATCACCACAGGAGGCGGAGAACGAGACGAGCAATAGAGAAGAGAAATCGGCCAAAAGAGCGCTTTTTTTTTCCTTCAGGTGAAGATTTGGGGTTTTCACTGGAACCCTAAAAAAACACTAGGGCACTCTCACTTCAAGTAGCAAAATGAAGGCGAGGTTGCAGACGGGCGGGATCAAGGGTTTAAGCGGGTCGGGTAGCTATGGATCCGAGCCAAATCATAGACCCAAACCTAATTGGGTCGGGCATGGACCTGACCTCCATAGGCCCATAAATGTTTCACATCATACCCAGAAGCTGAGTCCAATCACCGTAATCAAGAGCATGAACTCCGATTTCAAGGGACAAGATTAGGGTGTATAGAATTTTCACTATTGTTTTAGAAATTACTATTATCTTGAAAACTACTATTATGAAATCACTAATCACAAGTGATTTCCAGTATTAGCAAACCCCCTTAATTTTATGGGTTTTTAGATAACCCCATTCAACTTAAAGATCTTTTTCATAAAGCCTTCCTAACCACACTATGTGCAATTACATGGGTGGGTAAAATTACGCTAAGGGATAATTCTGCCAATGAAAATTAAGGTTCACGGTTTTTAGGGGATTTTTTGGAAAATGTTGAAAATTGAAGAGGGTTTTCTGCTACCCCTAAACTCAAGAGAGGTTTTTTGATATTTTGAAAGTTACAAGGGTTATCTATTTAATTGTCCAAATTAAGGAGTGTTTTGTGAAATTTAGCCTTCACAAAATCCAATTGAACTTTGTGGGCCGTTGCACAAAATCCCTTTAAACTTTAAATATTAGAGAGAACCCTCTAAATTATGTGGATTTTCACAAAACACCCTGAACTTTCAAAAGCTCCACATGAATTTTGGGGCAAGTTTCGTTCAGGGATTTGTCTCGAAAGGGATATACAGGGACGTTTCAGAACAGTTCGTTGAAACTGGAGGTTGTTTTCTTAAGGACATCATATTTCAGCTTGAGGTATTTTCTAAAGACCAGGGGGGAGTTTATGCAACCCCAAAGTTATAGGGGTTTTCTATAAACTTTTAATGTTCATGGGAGTATTCTGCAACTCGCCCAAAATTCAAGGGATTCTATGAAAATCTTTGCAGTAAACATCAATAGAGAAAAACCTAATAATTAAGGAGCAGGAAAGATCCCAATACGTGAGGGGCGCACTAGTGCTATTAAATAAAAAAAACTCCGTTAGAGTTGCAGCTCGAATGACTTCACTTCTTCTGTCTCACTCTCAGAGCACAGTACTTCACTTGCACATGACCTTCACCCGTGACCTCGTGAACCAACTGCACTCAAGCCCTCTGCTTCTCTATTAATAATAACACCTCCTTCGTTGCTAGAGGCAAGAGAGAGAAGCACTTGGATTGCTTTGATGAGTGATTTTTATCCATCTCCTTCATGTTCTTTTTTTCCTTTTTTGGAAGCTAATTTTCTCTAGCCTCCCTCTCACAAACTTAAACCATGAAAAGGAGAGGGGCTTTTGGTGCCCATGCCAAAGCAAGGAGAGCGATGGAGGCGAATGACCTGTTTGTGGGCCTTCGGCGGGAAACGATGATCTTCGGATTGGGTGGTAACAGGAAGAAAATAAGTAACAACCAGTTTAAAGCTGGCACACCATAATTTGCAGATTCTTCTTAGTAGCATGTACATGTCTTGCACCTTCTGATCAAGAATCAAGATCTCTCATTTCACTAATATTTGTTACTGTTGCTAATGATAAATACGGGTAGTGGATTGATATGGCTTGCTGCCCTGAAATTTTTCAATCTTCTTTTATTATTTTTTGGGCGTTTATATTTTGTTTAAGATAGTATTCTTATTTTGGAGACATTTTATTCTCATAGTTGAGATTTGTGTCATCTGACCCTTATTAACGAAACACGAAGGGCTTAATTTTAACTACTGTCATTTTGATAAAACATGAGATGTTTAATTATTATAAAAGAAAGATAATTTGGTGAATCCTC
>JBAKGM010000326.1:15810483-15821323 GCA_037177215.1 Asparagus racemosus | reverse complement strand
GGAACAACGAGTTAAACATAACACCAAACGGTTATATGATATGACATCTGATAAGAACCGATATATCCTGAAGGAGAAGAGACAAACAATATGATGGTAACTTCTCACCCATTTCTTTGGTTAACAATCACTTACTTGAAACCTATCAACAAATGTAATTGCAAACATAAGCTAGCGTACGTATATAGTTGTATTGTTGAAAACGAGTAAACATAGGCTAGCAGTTGGCCATGGTGATTATGCGAGTCAACCTTCTCCAAATCTCTCTGTTACAGAAAGCGGAGCACTGTAAATTCAGAAGTTCACATGCTGCATTTTTCCAACCAATAAGACATGAAACACGGTAAAGTTACCTGACCTCTGCCTAATATGAGTTGGCGAACCCATTGAAGTCATGCATCTCTCTCTCTCTCTCTCTCTCTCTCTCTCTCTCTCTCTCTCTCTCTCTCTATACTGTCTATATGTGTTCATGAATTTCAATATTCAACTATTTTTACTTTATTTGGATCAATTTGTGTTATTTTTCATTGACGACAGTGGTTTTGTACTCCAGAATCAAAGATAGCATGCAGAAGATTTAGCTCCCTAAAGTCCGATTTCCACCATGACTAGTTATGGACAAAATAACAAAATACTACTATAAAAAGTTCCAGGTTTATGTAATTAGATTCTACGATGTATTATATGAATATGAATACTGGGTGTTATATCCTTCTTATGATTTGATGCTCTGTTCAATAGAACTAAACCCCCTTGTAAGACCATAGCCCAGAGTGTTGCCCAGAAGCTTCAAGAAGGGAATTATTCATTTTCTAGCTAAGTTCGGCAAGGATTAAAATTGAATTTCTTTTCAAAATGTATAAAAAGTTTAATGTGATCCTGCATATTGCGGTCATGTAGATGAAAATTTGTTACAGAGCAATCTTCTCTTTAAGACTATTTTGCAAAAATGATGAATTAAATGAAGCAGATATACTGAAGAAATGGCTATTCAGTCTTACAATCACCACGAATCTTTTTGATTTATTTCATGGTTTATAAATAGGACCCAAGAAATCACAAAAGTAGAATATGTGTGAGGGTAACGCCAAGGAGAGTTAACAGTACCGACCGTAATTTTTGGAGACAAGTGCTTGGTGAGGAAATTCAGTATTGATGAGGGTTTTCTTATCCTAGACCCTTTGATTTTTCATATTTTGAAGTTAGTAATTGAAATTGCTATTAGGCCCCTGAATTCTTAAGCTAGTTTTAAGTTTACCCACTCTAAGCGAGAAGTAAACTAGCAATTGAAGGGATTAATATAGAATAACTTATGGAAATGGGTGAACCTAATAACACTTTTAATGATCTAAAGGACAAATTTCAAAATAACTTTAAACTTGAGGAACTGGTGACAATCTCAATTATTTGAGGGACTAATTTCAAAATATGAAAGATGAAAGCGACTTAGATCGAGAAACCCTATCAATAATTATAACTATATATTATTTACACTAGAAAATAAAATAGCCAATATCTTACACTAGAAAGTAATATTCGAGATTAAGAAGTGAATACGTCTCTCTCTGAACCACGAAATCCTGTTCATAAATGAATGTATATTCACATCTATATGCAGTCTTAAAAATGGTTACCCTTTTTAACTTGTACATCCTACCGCTAAGTGTTACATTTATGCATATGCATGTTTATATACATGTATGTCTACATACACAAATATGCACATACGCAAACATGCAATTGGACAAATTTATTCTAAGCTGTGCTAAGCAAAGGCACCGGTGCACCAATTGGTCTCTGGACCACAGTATCGCAATAATCTAAGAGTTCCGGTACTAGATCATGTTCTTCTCCACCCTCAGGGAACAACTCTCTCCAACACCCGGGCTCCAATCTCTTGACGTTCTTGCAGCATCGGTCCTCCCACCGCGCTGAACGATTCTTCTGCTCGAGAAAATCGTATACATTGACCAAACACTCGTCTAGCCCGTCTTTGGTCAATTTCTCTTGGCAGGTGGTATCATAGAAGTCTTTCTCGTCGGCGAGGCAAAAGGAGGTTGACAGGGCTATGAACATTACTAAAGAAATGTAAAAATTGGCCATATATTGTTTGTTGAAATATTTATTTTGTTTAATTTGTTTTTGTCATTAGATTGAGAGGAATGGGGGTTATATAGCTAAGATTATGTCACAGTAATTAAGATTTTAATTGCTAATATGTTATAAATATAGGTCTTACAAGGGAATAATTCATTTAAGATTCATTAATTAAGAACAATATGGGAAGTTACATGTTATTTAAAAAAAGTCTAATAAAGCTGGCTGAGTGCTCGTATAAGTTTCTTACGCTCATGAATCATGATCCTAGTTTTAGCTTGTGTACGTTGATCTATGGGCTTTTAGTTTTGTGTAGCTATAAAGTATATTATCAAATGACAACAAATGACATGTTATCTGAAGGAAATGGAAGAAATGAGAAACTATGTGTATTTTGGGAATTAAGAATGTATAAATTTTTACCTATAGGCCAATTTCATATTTTATTATTCTTATACTTTAATATCAGTTAATTGATCCAAACCTGCAAAATGATTTGTCGTTTGTCACACACGCACATACATTACTATTGAGTCGTTAATAATTAAATTTACAACTATTGATTTGGCCTATTTTATTTGACACTACATGCTAAAATTATGACTGTTTTGAATACTTTCAATTTTTACCACATTAATTAAATACTTTCAACAGAATAATAATTTGTAGTCTTCATAATATTAAGTTTAGTTACAATTGAAACTTAGACCTAAAATTGCATGAGTCGCAGCTTTAATTGGATACCTTTTTGCAACCATAATTACAATTATGTTTATCAATCAAGATTGCTTGTTTGCACTGAAGTAGTTAAAGTAAAGAAAATAGAGACTAATTCTGTGAAAGAAAATACGTATGTTTCTATGAAAGACCTTCTTCTTTTATTTCCTTAAATGTTGTGTTTATATGACATCCCTACTTTTTAAATTTTAATTAATTAACTATTTATTTATTTATTTTTGCCCTTCAAGCGCAGAAGTAGCTCAAAGTTGTTGAAATGCAAGCAAATATTAGTTGTTTTTTCTCATTAGCCTTTCTCATTATAGCTCTAAAATCCAAACTGAAAAAGTAAATGAAGAGGAAGAAGTATTATTTCTACTATTTTCAAAAATATAGAAAACAAATGAATAATTATTTTTTGCTATTTAATAATTAAAAATTATGAAAATTACTTTTTTGATTTACTTCTTATTTTTTTAAAAAATAAATACTTCATGTTGTTGATTTATGAAGGGGAAATATAGACGGTAAGAAAGAGGGGAAAACCTCTCAGTTTTCTTATATTAATCAAGGATAAGAGCCCTATTTATACTTAGGGATTTTTGAGTATATACTCCTCAAATGTCCCATATTTGCACAGTTATCCCTCAGATCTTTGCATTTGAGTTACCTCCGAATTCTCTCATATTGAGTTTTTCTTCTACGCCTCCTACTTAAGAATTTAGTTTTTAGACTCAAAATGTCACAACTTTATTAGAAATTTATAGAAAATTTTTAACATTAAACTGTTTAAAAACAAACATTATTAGGTAGGAAGGATAGAAAAACCCAAGGTATTCTTGTATCTACCCTTGTATCTACCATAACTATGGAAGGATAATTACAATCAATTGCAATGTATTCTTGTATCTACCTTAATTGAACATGTCCAGTGTGCACTATCCATGATATAATTATGCATCGCTCCTTCCAATATTAGCCTACCACATTTTGTACATGTGTAAGGCCTTGATTTGTTGTCCTCATAAACTAGAAGATTATGAAAATGATAACCACACTACAACTAATATGCTACTCCCACACTATGCTGATGTGGCTCTGATGTGTCGGTGCTGATGTGTACTATGTTAATTCTCTATTACCTGGAAATAGGGAGCTGATACAAATTTCAATTTTCTAAAAAAAACATTTCATCTTCTATTCCTTTTACTTTTGTTCCTAATTCCATATCCTCAACAACCAGAACAGGATCATCTCTATAGTATGAGATTAAAAAACATTCAAGAACCTTTTACTTCATCATCTCTCCGCTTGAACAATGGGAGCATTGAAGTTGGACTGTCAATGTTTTTGTTAAATAAAAAAATAACTTGTGAAGATGAATAAAATATTGGATTTAGCGGGGTTCAATCCACTTAAGTTGGCCCACGTGACAAGTTAGTTTAGGATTTGATGAATAAGCTAATATAACGAGCCTCACATCCAAATATCTTTATGAAGTCGGATCTCTATACTTTGATGGAAAGTGTGAGATGGAAAATTAAGAGATTAATATTAACTTAAAAAAGCTATTAATCTTCAAGCATTTAACTATTTAGTGACTCACTAATCATGTTATGAAATTAAAATCATTTTAGTTAATTAATAGAAAACTTAATAAATCATATTAAAATCTCAAGTCAAAGGGTTTGGTCCCATTTCTCACCCTATCGTAAATTCACTTCAATTAATGTGGTTCTATAAACAGACATATTTTGCATTATCAAACATCAAACAAGTATGAAATAAACCCTTTAAGTTTATGAAGAAAAATACATGGGACTTCATCTTCCCTTGATAGAGTAAAGAGGTGCAGATCAAGCTTACGACATGGTGCCTACAAGTTCAGGTAAAATTCTTTATCTTATAAATATCTATTTGATATGATCTAATTATGCCAAATAGATAAATCTAGATTTGAGCATAATTATTATGATGTCCATTAAATTTTCTAACACGTGGTATCAGAGATTTTGGTTATTTAAAAATAAAATGATATAGACAATTTTCCTCTTGAATTTTACATAAGATTTTGATTATTGTATTTCTCTGTTTCTCATTTTACATCAATAGCTACGTTAATGTTCTATTATGTTGTATTAATTTAATAATGCTTATCAGGTTCATATGTACATGCATGTTTAATGGCATACACTTGTGCTCATTCTATGCACTTATTAATGACATATTGCTTGTTATTAAACATGCTATTAGTTCTATGATGTTTATCCTAAAGATAGGGAACTTGGCGGGTCTTTCTAGGTTAAAATAATGTATCTATTGATGTTCTTTACATTCAAGTCTACTCGGTCTTCATTGCTTATTGTTGTGCCATAGAAATAAGCAAGTGTTAATCACATTCAATTGGTTGACACATGTCTCAAGCAAACCACACCCCAACTCGACTCAGAGGCCAAGCAAGGAGTCGGCCCATCCATCCGGCTAGGAGGAGTCGGCCCATCCACCTGACCTATCCATCTGGCCAGAAGGAGGCAGTACATCCTCGAGCCCAGCGCCTAACCACTAATCACCATCACATTAAATACATTGTCAGAGTCATCATGGCTCCAGCCCCAAAAATCCTCATGCCTCATTACTCACAATGTCTCATCAATCACCATCATATCAAATCATTGGTGACTCTCTCTACACAGCAGCTGACACGTGTAAAGTAACTGTTGACCAAACTGTTTGCTTCAAATCAGCCAAAATTTTAGAATTGCCCCTCTACAACTACTATAAGTAGAGGGATTGTTAACACCACCAAGGCAGCTCCGGCGTTGGTGGTTCATCAAGGGATTAGCCATCAAGGGAGGTCAAGGGACATTGATCATCTCCAATCTACAATTAATTGACTGTGTGATCCGTTACATCAACAATTTGACACTTACCGTGGGCCCTCTTCATCTCTTTTTGAGAAAATGATCGATCCCCCATCTTCAAACCTTCCCTTCGAGGAAGGGGCTGAAGGTACCCTTCCCTCCAGGCGGACAAGTGACCTTCTCGCCTGGCTCGAGACAAAGGTACCCTTCCCCCCAGGCGGACATGCGACCTTCTATCCAGGCAGACAGGCGACCTTCTCCCCAGGCTCGAGACCAAGATACCCTTCCCCCCAGTCGGAGACAGTAGAGGGACTGTTAACACGACTAAGGTAAGCAAACTCTATACACTTAGGCCTTAGAACTCTTCAGTTCATTTGATTACTTCTCCACTCAAGTTTAAAATACTAACTTGATTGTCGGAGAAAAAACCCGGAGAAACCAACTCCGGTCCTCTAACATGTTGCAGTTTTGCAGGCAGCTCCGCCGGCGGTGGTTCATCGGGTGATTAGCCATTAAGGGAGGTCAAGGGACCTTAATCATCTCTAATCTACAATTAATTGACTGCGTGATCCATGACATCAACACTTAATAAGTTTGTGCATTAAAACTATTCTTTCTTTTGCACTAATTCTTATGGTTATTAATGTTTTGGGCTATATCCGATCCCTATTTAATTATATTTAAATATCAAAGGATAAATGGTCAAATTAACTATATGAATTTGATTTTATAGTTCTTGTTAATTTCTTTGACGATAACTGGACTAACGGAATACTATCATTTTGAAATTAATAATAGAATGTTAAACCACCCTTAAGTCACATTTAGAGGCTTTGATCATGAATCCACCCAAGGAAGGTTTGTGGTTTGAGTTCTTTAAGTGGAATTTATAAAGGACAATTTGATATAACTTAAATTGCTTTTGCCCCACGGTGATCTATTTTAACATTATATTACTTGATATTATGTGTCGAAAGGAGAAATTATTATTGGTAATCATCCCAACGGAATTTAGTAGTAATAATTCTCAATGGAAAGTTTTCTGTATTTTACTTTCCATCACTAATTTGTTTACTTTTGACTTAACTTGTTATGATCATCCATACTTATTGTTTAGAATAAAAATTCTTTTATGTTGAATCTAATATGCATGATTAACCATGTGTTATAACAGCTTTTAGTCTTGCTGTAATCACAGGCTAAAATTTAGTACTAAGACTTTGAGTGAAACAAAATTTAAGAAATAGAAGGAGCAAATCCTAATTATCCTTGGTGTTATGGATCTGGATTTTGCATTAAGAATGGATGCTCGTTCTCCACTTACAACTGAAAGCTCTATCAAGCAGAACACTGCTTATGAAAATTGGGATTGTTCAAATTGCTTGTCCCTGATGATAATGAAAGGTTCTAATAAAATTAAATATACGACAAGGAGTATCTGAATCTGATTATGCAAAGAAATTTCCCACCTCAATTGAGGAACAGTTCCAGAGTACTTCTAAGGCTAGTGTCATTGCCTTGATTACCGAACCGATAACCCTTAAGTATAAAGATTCAAGTGGTGTTCGTGAGCACATTTTTGCAAATGAATGGCATGGCTGCCCAACTTAAGACAATGGACATAGAGATTTCTAAGGGTTTTCTCATGCACTTCATAATGACATCTTTTCCTTCTCATTTTGGTCTTTTTAAGATAAACTATATCAAAAGGACAAATAGAAGATGAGCGAGTTAATCTCCATGTGCGTCCAAGAAGAAGAAAGACTAAAGCCTGAAAGGGTGGATAGCTCTCACATTGCTAGCAGTGATCGATATAAGAACAATAAGAAGAGATATGAGAAGAGCAACAAACGAGGAAAGAAAAAGATTTCTGATTCTGCTGATGATAAGTCTTGTTCTACCGGCACAAATGCTTCTGGATCCTTCTCTGTTCCTTGTCAAGACTGCTAACAACATCCACGCAGTTTGCACTCTCTTGCGATCCTCATCATTCTCCACACTATAAGGTTACCTCTTTTCCAAACAAAACTGATCACTTCGAGGTATATTCGTCGGAGACAAGAGAGTGGAGGGATATAACAGGAGTTGATCAAGTGCCAAATATATTATTGGCTGTACAACAGAACCATGTTGTCATCTCAAATGAAATATTCTATGTTGCGTCAGTTAGTTGCAGAGATTATGTAGACTATGGATGTACATATGCAATTGACGTTGAAGGAAAAACATGTCGAAGGATTCAACGCTTTGAGTTAGGCCGTAAGTATAGGGTACATAGGCAGTCTCTCAGGATGGTGGATGCTTGCATTATACTCAGATAGTTGCTGATGAACTGCGTGTTTGTGTTCTTGAAGATACTGAGAGCAATAAATATGTTTTGAGGCGTAGAAACACAGTTCGAGCGATAGTAAACCAGCTGCCAGGCGGAGATGATCTTCCAGCTTTATGTATATGCATCTTGTTATTTCATCCCAATTTGGATGTGATTTTCATTAGATTACCAGGTCGCTTTACTAAACTTCTCGCCTACAATTATATAAGTGGTAACTTGGGGGTGATACGCAATTTAAATCTTGGTGGACGATGTTGGTTTGCGTATACCCCTTGCTATTCAAGAGAGTCAGATTTATTATGTTCGTCCACAAGCTTTTTTTTTTATTACTTAAACTACTTTCATTCACCACTGAAACGTTATATTTACACACACAATCCTGGGCATTCCTCTGAGCACAGCACGCCACTCTACACTTAGCAGCAGGGAAAACAAAAATAAGATTTCAAACAAAGTTTTTACATTTGGAGAGCTACAGTTTCTGACTCTCACCAAAACCTCTATCTTGACTCTCCTAACTAAAACCGAGGGTTCGACCAATACTTATTGAAAGATTCTCAAGTTCTGCTCCCTCCATATAGCATAAACAGCATCATCCACCTCACAAAAAAATAAGTTTCCTCTTAGGATTCCTCTTTCTCACTTGCATACACAGCCGAATTACACAGCTCCATGCCTTCAGTTTGTGAAACTGACCCAGCCACCTAAGAATGTCTTTCCACACTCTAGCAGAGTATGGACATTGAAAGAAGAGGTGCTCAATATTCTCACTTATAGCACCACATAATACACAGTTTTTTAATTTCTGAACAAGCCCCAAATGCAGCATCCTGTCATAACTAAGAATTCTGTCATTCTCCACCATCTACAAAATAGCAGTATGTCTAGGCAACGCCAATGTGCCCCACACAACTGTAGTCCATTCCATCATCGATTTTGTAAAATCAAGAGACATACACAGAAAGAGTGCCCTAAATTTAAAGAATGGCTGGCTAAGAAAGATAATGTACCTAATTATGTTTGTTATGAGTCTTTCGTTGCTGATGGTCCTTTAAATACATGGTGGATTGATACAGGTCCTACTGTTCACATAATAAATTCATTACAGGGGTTCCTTTCTGTGAGGAAGCTCAATAAAAGAGCCCAAAACATATTGATGAGGAATGGAGAAGGATCTCAACTTGAAGAGTGGCTTGGAGAGTGGCTTCAAGCTGGATTTAGTCGATACTCTTTATGTATCCTAGTATGACTAGGAACCTAATATTTGTATCTCAACTTGATGCTTATGGTTATTCATTTAGGTTTGAGAATAAAGGTTGCGCATTATCTCTGTGCAATCTAGAGTTATTGCTTCCGATGTTCTAGAGCGGAACCTCTATAAGATACGTTTGAATGTCTTCTTTATAGAATCCTTAAAATCAATGAATGTCACTAATGAAGTTCAAACTTGTGGTAAAAGAAAATTAAGAATTGAAATTCCTCAATATTGTGGCATGAACATCTAGACCATTTTTCTAGAGACAGAATGAAACGTCTTATTGAGAAAGGGATTGTGTCTTCCTTGGATTTTTCTGATTTCAGCACTTGTATTAAATGTGTAAGAGGAAAATATGTGAAAGGATGTAAACACTGTGTCAAATGGAGTACTTGGCTTTTGGACTTGATCCACAATGATACTAGTGGACCATATTCTACACCTAGAATTGGCAGTAGGTACTTTATAATATTTGTTGATGGCCATTTCTGTTACGGTATATGTATTTACTTCATGAAAAGTCTGAAGCACTAGAAATATTCAGGACTTACTAAGCTGAAGTTGAAAACAAACTATTTGTCGATGTGTTTACATGCACCACTTGACTTGTTGTTCTCAGAAAAGTAGACAATAGCCTAATTGTCACAATATAACTTCAGTGATTTAGAAATGCTACAAGCCACTTGAAGCCCAGCTAGGAACTTCCTCATCCACAGCAAAGTCTGAATATGAATAGCCAACAACCTCAAGACTATATGTCTTTATATAGACAAGCATGAAATCCTTCGTTAAGTAGCACATGACCTTCTTGGAAGCCTTCCGATTATCCATTCCTAGATTGACCTGGTAATGACCGAGCATGTCAACTACGTAAGCTATGTCCAGGTGAGTACAGACTTGAGCATACATAAGACTTCCAACAACGGAGAAATATAGAAATGTCTCCATATGATCAAACTCCAATTGAGTCTTAGGATTCTGTAACAAGCTAAATTTGTCGCCTTTAATAACAGGTGCAATGCTAAGAGAGCAATCTTGCATATTAAATCTTTTGGGAACCTTTTCAATATAGGCTCTCTGGTGTAAACCCACAATCCATGAGATTTATTTTGGTGATTAATGCCTATCACGTAAGAGGCTTCACCAAGATCTTTTATGTCAAACTTCTTTGATAGAAAGTTCTTCGTTTTATGTAATATGCCTAAATCGCTACTAGCAAGAAGTATGACATCTACATGTAAAACTAGAATATTAAACTTACTCCCACAGAACTTTAGATATACGCACTGGTTGGCAGTATTCTCCTTGAAGCTAAAATTGTTGAGAACATTAAGGAACTTTAGATACTACTGCCAAGAGGCTTGTTTCAGACCATATGTAGACTTCTTTAGTCTGCATGCCATATGTTCCTTGCCCTCAATCAGAAAGCCTTCTGGTTGTTTCATGTAAATATCCTCATGCAAGCCACTATTAACGAATGCAGTTTTGACGTCTATTTGGTGTAACTTTAAATTAAAATGAAATACTAGATCCGTGCCTATTGGGAAAGAATCTTTCTTCGATATGGGAGAGAATGCA
>JBAKGM010000326.1:15794490-15806895 GCA_037177215.1 Asparagus racemosus | reverse complement strand
TCTACTTCAAAGAAGTGAACCAAACACAAGAAAACATCCAATTATAGAAAATATATTTCCTTTCCTTCACTTTCCATATTTTTCAAGCGAACCAAACAGCCCCTAACTAAAAAGTGCGCATTGCAACAACGGTTTATGTATAAATTGATAATCAGTTGTGGCTTTTTACAGGTGATTTTCGTACCTAGGCTGCGGCCCAGAAAGCCCAACCCACAAAATTAAGGAAAGAATAAAAGTCCAGTTTTGATCTCAGATTCCTCTTCACTCTCCAGTCCTCATCATCGAGAGCCAAGCAACAGCGGCGATCAATGGCGGAGAAACCCACAGAGATCAGCAGCTCGAAGATGTTCAATGGCTACAACAAGAGATACAAGCATTTCAGCCCAACCCTCAACTGCTCCATGACCTTCTCCATCTACTTTCCCCCTTCTTCCCCTTCCCAAAAAACCCCAGTAAAGATTTCTCAATCTCATCCATTTCTGATCGATTTTTCCTCTATTTTGATCTGGGTTTTTGATATGATCATCGTTTGCAGGTTCTTTACTGGTTATCCGGGCTCACTTGCACTGATGAGAACTTTATCATGAAGTCTGGGGCTCAGAGGGCTGCTGCTGCTCATGGGGTTGCTTTGATTGCTCCTGATACATCTCCAAGTAATTTATCAGATTTTTAATGGCTTTTCTGCAAATGGGTTTTGATAGAACTGTTGGTGGTTATTGTTTTTTTTCTTTGGATAAATGCAGGAGGGCTTAATGTTGAAGGAGAAGCAGATAGCTGGGATTTTGGAGTAGGTATGGATTTTATTAGTTTGGTTTTTGGTTAATGACCCGTATCAGTTATCAGTATAGTCGAGTTTGCTTCACTATGCAAGAAATAACCTTGAATATTTCATGGCACACGCTAGTAGATATGAACTGAACTCTCTCTTAGAATTTAATCTCGCTCCTGTGTAGATGCTAAGTTGAAGTTTGTGACATGGAACAATGCTGTTGAGATCATGCTTAAGGTTCTAAGTTATTGTATTATGTTATTGATTTTACACTCTTCTTTCTGTGACAAAAATTGTCAATATGTTAATTTTATACATTAGGCATTAAACAACCTATTCTTTTTTTAATCGAAGTTGCAGTGTAAGTTTGGTTCTCGGAAGCGTGTTTGCTTTATGAATCTGCCCCATGGAAATGATATACAATGATCCTTTAATCTTCACCTTGGGATCGTGACTAAAAAGGTCACTATCTCTGTTAATGTATTACTTAAAAACCAATTCTTTTTAATCGAAGTTTTTAGCCTATAGATACTAAAAACTCAAAGACAATCAGAAGTATACTTTATGTTTAAAGATAGAATAGCAGGATAAATTTGAAAAACGTGTCACTCTACTGGGTATCATGAACAGTGTCTGAATGGTAACGTTGGAATTAGTAACCTTTAAGAACTTTGGTGGATTTATATCATTATTTGTTCAATGATCTCAACTTGTTTGTATGTCTTTGTTTTTGAAGAAAACAAATTTCTTAACTAACCTAAAAAAATTTCCTAACAAACATGTGGCACTTCTTTCCTGGTATCATGTAATGATGTAATCAAGAGCAATTCTCACTCCTGTGAGTAGCGTACTTACCAGCGTCCAATGACATGCCTAAACACTTTTATTCTTCCCCATTTACATTCTCAATTAGAGATATCTCTAACTTCTTCATATCAACGCCAAAACGATAAAAATTTCTTTTTTTTTATACACACTTTTCCTCTGAAATCCCATTTTCAGCATGTTGAAAGTGATCTAGCATCCCTTCATCTAACATCTATAGATATATTTTTTCCTCAATTTCCTAATATTAGAGTCCATAAAACATGTTTCTAAGCTGTCTTGTAAAGGATATCATAGTATGCATGATTTATAAAGTAGATAGCTGGCCCTTTTTGAACTCTTGTCTTTTGCATGCTGACCTTATTTCTTAGATTATTTACCATGACATTTTTTAAGTTTTATGTGGCCTGTCTTTTAACTTATATTTCATTTTTATGTCTTTCTAGAGACTATACATGCTCAACATGGTTAGCTACTCGGTTAATTACCAGGCCATTCTCTGCAGATAAAATTGAGTTTGTTGAAATAAAATTCTCCAGATTAATCTGTCAATACATCATTTCATGTAGCTTGTCCATTTTTGCGCGTTGGTGTTTCTATTCTAATGCCTGCAAGATCCAATTGGCTTATATATAACACTAATAAAGTCACAAATTTCATTCGAAGCTCTAAATGTCAAGGGACTATACAAGTCTGTGTGCTTTCAGGGAGCTCTCATAGTTGTACAGGAAGGTAGGAAGACAATTCAACCAGACTTTTGTCCTGGCAAAAGGAAGTATGTTTTTGGAGGAGAAATAATACTGTTCCAATGATCCATAGGGTAGGGGATACTATCTTCCATTAATTGAAATACATCTTGGGCAGCTGCAGTCAACATGCTGTGTACACCCACAAGTGAGCCCACAAGTCAGTTTTGCATGGGAAAGATTTTTTTTTCCATCTTCTTCAAAATGAGCATGTCGAATGTACTGTAATGATCTCTCGGTGCTGTAGTATGAGCAGAAAATCATTCCTCTTCAACTACCGGAGGCCAACATATAGCCTTTTGGGTGTGCTTTCTGACAACATTGCACCGATTCATGTTGGAGGGTGCAGAACTTTTGTCCAAATGGGAATGCCATCGAATGTAGTCATATACCCATACATATCAATACAACATGTGGCCATTTGGACTTGAGCATTAGGGGTTTGATTTTTCGGACCTTAGCGGTAAGGATTTGGTTTCTGCAAACTTTTCAGTCCTTAAGGAAGACACAAATGTTTGTTATGAGCTAGGTTACCCAGACACTTCATCTGGGCTCCCATATCCATGTCCGTCGCTTCCCATATTGTATTCGTCTCCAACACACACTTCTTGAATATATATACATTCATACATTTATTTAGATGTGTACTCAATTATATAATACATGTTTTGATTTAAAACACTCCTTATACACTTCTTGGGCATATAACTTACACTTCATCTCAAATTTCTGCAACTCATTGGTCTCGGGTGAGATTCATTAGCCCATAAGTATGAATTTAAAGGATCACTTTGATTCTAGTTCAAAAGAGAGTGGTTTTTCAATTTAATTTGCTCAATAAAATGTACATAAATTGCTATAGGGATTTCAGTTCTCATTATATGTGAATGGGGGGAAAATATTGATAAATTATTAAATTCAATATGTATATATATCTGTAGAAATTGTCATGTCCCATATTAGCTCCGGTGTTTGTGTCGGCACCTGCACCCGTACATGTGCAACATGGTTATGAAAGATTTTCAATGGATAAGTTCAACTCAACCTTACTGAAAGGTGGCTGCTCCAATTTCTGATGATCTCTGCAGCAATTTAGCGAAAGGAAGAACTCCAAGACAAGTCTGACATACAAATAAGAAAAGAAGCAAACTGGCTCTTCATAATCATACAACTCAAGGGTTTTCTGGCCTAAGTTCTACGAAGTATTAGTTTTATGAGACTTTCTGGGGAAAATAACTTGAATTTGTTAGCTTCTAATTGTGTGCTTTAATCATTAAGCAATGTCAATGTTGGACATGTCTCAGACACTCACATCTTGGACACTCCTTAGAGACATATTGGACACTTAATCATGAATGTATCTCAATTTTATAACATGTTTTCTTCCTCAAGAGGCTAACTTTTTATTAATCACTTCTCAGACACATTTGCTGCATTGTTATATGCATCTTTCTATACAAATTGCACATGTCAAAACATGACTTCTCTTCCATTTTAGAACCTAGGTCTTTATATAGAAGTAGTGATCTATCAAATTCAAGCATTATACTTGTTCTTAGATAAGAAGTGATATCAAATTAAGTATCTCCATTAGAGATGAAGAGCAATAATCCTATTAGTTATGTTCAATGTAAATTTATGTTCTATGGCGAATTAACATTATCTTTTTGTTGCTACCGATACTACCAAAAATAATGGAAAAAAAAACTCTTCCTCATTGCGATGCCTTGGCCATGTCATAATCAACAGGATGATAATTTATACTTTTCTATTTGATTTACCCCAGTCTTCTCGTCCGTGCTGTACCAAATAGTGGTCAATGGTATCATTTTGAAACTGTAACTGTAGTCTGCTTCTCAGAATTGCGCTTGTTCATGAATAGCTAATGGGGAATTATGAAGGTTATACATGCTAAAATTTGAATCTCAGCTAGTTGTGAGTTATGATTTTATTGTCCAGGCCATAGAAGTCGGGAACGTGGGACGCTATAGTGAACCCTGACCTGGATTCAATTGTCCCCGATTCACAGTGGAACATGACCCAATTCACCAACTCGGGCAAACCAATTTAGAATTCACATGAATTAAAATTTTGAACAATAATAACTCTTTTAAGCAACAAAAAACGTAAAAAATTAAATAAATAAAATATGCACACCTTAATTGCAACATCATTCTCAAGGGTCTTTTACCATTATTGATATCAACTAACATATTTCTTAAATTTGCCTCTGGCAAAACCTCTGATCTCGACCTTTAAGAAACGAACCTAAAATGTACAACTTTCCATGGCATACCATAAAAGCCTACCCCCTAATACCTGATTCCTAATGAGTGCCGTACCGTGTTCCCGAACCCATCCCGTGAACCGGAACGAACTGGGTTCCATGCAACTATGGTCCACGCTAAAATGTCAATCCCTTAGGAATTTGTGTTAGTTGTAGGTGTTTTGCGGCAAAGGATACTTCAGAAATCATATGCATCAAGAAACCATGCTAGTTCTAAAAGAAAGAGGATTATGATTAGTATATGAATCATTTATATATCCCAAGATAAGTAAATTTATTTGTTATAAAAATTGAAATATGAAGTTTTTATTTACTCCCCTTTTATTGAAGGTACATGTGCTTGCTTCTATTTTCACATTATGTTGCCTCTGTTCTTTTTTTTCCCTATAATTGTCTAATCGAGAAAGATGAGATTGCTGCTCAAGTTTAACTCTGGATTTGATCATTGTCTGGATTTCCCTGTAACGTGCATAATAAAATTTGGAATATATTTGTAGCTATTGTATCTGCAGAGCATTTCAGGTGTTGATTAGGTAACGCCAGTTTTTTCTTGTCTCTACCAGGAGCTGGATTTTATCTAAATGCTAAAGTTGATAAGTGGAAGAACTGGAGAATGTATGACTATGTTGTGAAGGAATTACCAAAACTTATCAGCGAAACCTTCGAACAACTTGACACATCACGAGCTTCCATTTTTGGGCATTCAATGGGTGGGCATGGAGCACTTACAATTTATTTGAAGAACCTCGACAAGTACAAGGTGCTTTGTTCTGTTTAAATTTCTTAGTCCTGCAAATTAATCTGCTAATCGTCTGATAAACTTTTTATTTGCTTACATGTCAAAATTTTTTTGAAGAAAAAACTTCTCATAACTAGCCTCCTTTTTTAGTCTGCATCTGCCTTTTCGCCTATTGTCAATCCTATAAACTGCCCTTGGGGGAAGAAAGCTTTCTCAAACTATTTAGGGGACAACAAGTCGGACTGGGAGGTAAGCTTCCTATAATAACTTTCTCTTATGAGGTTTTAGTTCCATCAGAAATTTGTCCAAACACACTTCGCTCATATAATTACTGATACTTATTACTGATTTCAGGAGTATGATGCCACCTGCCTGATTGCAAAGTACAACAAAATCTCAACTCCTATCCTAATTGACCAGGTAAGAATAATTGCGGTATGAATATTTTACACATATTTGCATGTAAATGATTTGCGTTTGCAGTAAGCTATTATTTTACAAATCAAGTCTATCGATTGTCCAACTTTTTTGTTGTTGAATCTTTAAACTTGTCTCATATACACAAGTCTTTGTGCCTTCTTAACTGATATACAAACCATCCTTTGTCTTGAAAGCTGCCTTCTCCTCATTCATAAGTCAGATGTGAATCTGGTGGTAATGAGTCCTTAAATCAATTTCTTGATAACACCTTGAACCCTCAAAATCATCCAATATATCTTCTAGCCTAGGAATGAGAATCGGTATACGACTGTAATCTTGTCATTGGCTATACTGTCAATAGGTGGTCCTCCAACTACCATTCTTTTCCGGGCTTAGCAAAGTGGGAACAAGTATTGGACTCCTACATTTTTAAATCATCCTTTTCTCAACAAGTCTTGTCTTGTAAGAAAGTATTCTCCTTTTGACTCATTCTGTAATGTGGCAGGTCTGGTGGGCTTCCTTCAGGTAGTAGGTCTATTTGGTTCTCTTTGCAGCTAGAGAGCAACTTTCCAACATTCTTCTATATTACGTGTTTAGTGTGTGTGATATGGGGTGGTGTTCATTTTAAGAGGTACAGTAGGGCGAGGCCCACCATGCTAGTCTCATTAGAGAAGGCGAGCCTCATCACTTCTACCTCTTGATTACTTATTTTGCTAAATGAGGTGGCAACTCATATCCAGTATAGAGAGACACAAGCACGCCAGTGTATACACACAAATTTATATTTAGGGGTATTACCATGAAACCACTTCATATTGCCACTTATTAGTGCGCGCATGCAGACATGTTTAAGGATGGTTGTCATGAACGCCCCTTCAAGTTTCCACTTATTAGCGCACACTCACACATACAAGTATGTTTAAGGATAATTGTCATGAACCTCCTTCATGTTTGGCTACTTATGAGAAACCTCCTAACATTATTTTTCTATTATAGGACCCCCTGTCGTTAACCGTACTGCAAGTTTTTTAAACCACGTGCAGGGCACATGCATGTTTATTTCTCTCAATTATCCTTCATTAGTCCCCTGCTTTCTCAAACTGTTATAGAACCCATCTATTCTTTCTTCAAATCAAACCAAGCTGGTGACAAACTTTTGTAGTATCTTAAACGAGTCAAAGTTCCTAAGAATCTCTTCCAAGGATTTTTGGTTTATTTTGGTGCAATTTTAGGTCTGTGTTCATCCTTTGAAGAAGGCCGTTGTTGGTTATTCTTTTGTTTTATTCATTTTTGAAAGTTTTGTTAGACTTCCGTACTTTGCTATTTGTGGCTGGTGTCTACTGTAAAGTAAAAGGATATTCTTGGTTTTATTACTAAAAGAAAAATGATTTGTTGTTCATGCACAATACATGCTCGCTAAAATGTTTGAATGAACTTTAGTTAAGAAGACATTTGCATTTCATTATTCTTAAATAATGTACAAAATCAAGCACGAGAAAAAGATAGAAATCTCATTAATTTGGATGATTAGGCCAGCTGCATGTAATTTATTGGCCCATATAATTAACCTCAAACTACCAGCTGTTTCAAAATACTATCATTTATGCATTAAAAGTAAAAATATAAACTGTGTAAACGTGGATGATAGATTATACAGCATTGACTAAATTTGTCAACCCAAATAATTAAGTCAGAAATCAGAAACTGGAGCACAAATATCGTCTTTTTCTCTAACAAGTAAAATATACTTTCCTCGGAATAAAAACATCACACGAAGAAGCCTGGAGTCTTGTGTATTTCACTTAAAAGTTAAGCTCATGCTGGTTTAAATTGAAATAAGGAAAGGAAATTTTGTTAAGAAGAAGAATAAAGAGTGCAGTTTAGGGGAGTAAATTTCCATATGACCCACATGCTTTTTTAAGGAAAGCTTAACAGTAAATAATGGCGGGGGGGTTCTATAATAGAAAAATTAACAGTAGGGGATTTTCTAGTGGCCAAACATGAAGGATGTTTCATAGACCCTATATCTAATGCAAACACCAGTTTAAGTCAACTATTTTTTTCTCCAAATAATCATGATTATATCCATCATTTCTATGAAATGGAATAACTTTAGTACATTGATTTCTCAAAACTCAGAAGTTACCTTCTTTTCGCATATTTGGTTAATGGAACAACCATCTCATTTCCTATACTTTCGCCTCATGAAGATAAAAATAGGGGTAAATTTCACAAATACTGCAAGAAGTTTGGCCTATTTTGAGATTAACCCCCAAAAGTTTGGAAATATCACTTAACCTCCAAAACTTTTTCAATTAACCCCCAAAAAGTTGGGGGTTATTTGAAAATAGATGGAGCAAAATGCAGAAGTTTTGAGGGTTAAGTTATATTTTCAAACTTTTGGGGTTATATTAACATGACCAAAACTTCTTGGGGGTTCTCTGAAATTTACCCAATTGCATTATACAACTTTCTACTTCTACATATTCCCACATCATTTGATCATCATGAAACTTACGATGCTGTGGCTGATGACAGGGCGAGGACGACAAGTTTCTGTCAGATCAGCTGCTTCCACGAAACTTTGAGGATGTCTGTAAGAAAGCAGGCGCTCCTGTAACCCTCAGGATGCAGCCTGGCTACGATCATTCCTACTATTTCATTGCGACCTTCATCGATGATCACATTTGCCACCATGCTGAAGCACTCAAGTCACCATGAATTTTGCACAATAAATTCTCATCATTATAGAACCTTGTATTGTGTCAAGTTGGAGTGTGGAGTATTTGGTGAATCTATTATGTTCCTTGCACCTAATATCTAGACTCTAGAATCGATCATGTTTGTCAAGTCTTCATCCGCTTCCTATTTCATATGCTATTTAGAGAATAAAAAGTATAATCATCAATACTCCACAATTTTGAAGTTTTGATGCAGTGGAGGAGCGTATAACGTGATATAAAATGAGAGGGTTTAACGTGATATAAAGCTATGACTGATCACAACTTCAAAGTTTTGAAATAATGGGAGGGAATTTTAGAGTTAGAACTTCAAAGTTTTCAAAGTTTTGATATAACATGATACGAAATTTATTTCCTTATATTTTCCATGCGTGCTATGAGTGAGACATCTGTAGGTGCAAAGGTGGAGAAGGTTGTTGATGGGAGATTGGTTCAATTCATTACTTGCACCGTAGGAGGTGACCTAATATCGCCTAGACCTGACTCGACTTGATCCAATTTGAGTATGTATGCTCATTAGCTTTCATATTTGTTTGCCTCATTCAAAGCCTATCCAATGATTTTATCAACAGCTAAACCCTCTTTGGTAACTGGTTAGATAATTACAATTTCAGGATTTATTATAGTTTGCTGTGAAAAATTGATTGGTAGATTTCTTATGATTTTCTTTGGTTGTTGACCTTTTATTTTAAGGAGCATTTCAAATTGTCAAACTTTCAGATGTGGCTATGTGGCTCTCATACCATACTCATTTACTTTATTGTTTTTGGCTTAGTTGTTGATAAACAATAAATTTAGTGTGTGTGTAGATATATATCGTCTTTTATTGATAAATTGTCGTAGAATATATAAAACACTTGATGGTTCACTTTAACAACTTTGGCATATGAATTGGTATTTAATCAAAATACAATGCTAATTCAATTTTTTCCTTCAAGGGGTTAAAATAAATTAAAATAATATATTGCAGAAACTTATCCTTTTTAATTGCTGGCATGTCTTATTCCAATTTCCAAGTATACATTAGTACAATGTGTTATAATTAATTTTAATTTGACATTATACGCACCTTGTTGCATAGTTTAAAGCAATTTGATTTTTAAACTAACGTCACATAAACCAACTTATCTCGTTAGAAATCACTATTGTTTGATAATAAAAAAGGGAGCCATGACATGATGCAAGTTGCATGATCTCGCAGCCATTTTCACACCATTTCTAATGGGATTTTTCTTATATTTGTTCCAATCATTGGTTTCTAATAATCAAAGTTCAATGATTTTGTCATCACTAGACATATTTCCCTTCACGTCAATCAGAAGGAAAACAATATTTAACAAGTATGATAATAGATAATATTGAATTTACACAAAAACCCAAGATGCATGTCTGTTTCTTCCTATTTCGAATATATCTACATCTTAATCATCAAAGAGTAATTGATAAACGTCCTTGACTTTAATCACAACTTTTGCATTGAAATAACAGAAAAAAGTGATCATAATATTAAATGGGTCCAAATCACTGCATGAATTCTTCCAAGTTTCATCATCTCAAGGCAGGCTACTAAATTATCCTTCTACAAGAAAATAAAAAAAGCGTTACTAGATTACGTAATGAAATTAAAAGCTTTCTTAATATAATGTTTTCATGCATCCTAAGCCATTGAAACTCATGCAAATTTACCTAAAATTCAACACGGATTTAGACCTAACTCACCTGTAATGGGCCAATTTAACTACCTAATTTTTGACACGTACGATGATATGTAGATTCAATTACAAGTACTCAAATGTTAGGTTTTCTCTCTAAATAAAAAAAAGTTAGGTTATGTACTCAAGTTTAAGATCCTGTATTTCTATTTTCTATTATGTATTTCGATTTCAAAGAGCTTTATGCGTTCAATTTAAAGGTTAAAGCATTATAGCTATTATTATTTTTTGTTTGGTTTGATAAATTTATCAGATTAATATCAAGTTGCTCCGTACAAGTAGTTCATTAAATTATGCGCCGATAAATGTCCCAGTACTATAATCAAAGCCATGACCAGATCAATCGGAGATAGAAAAATTTAATATCCTTAATCCAAATCTCACAAAACTTACCAGTCTACCATAAACTATTTGTGTTTTGCACAAAAATACCATAAATTCTCTCTATCTGTTACTATATGTATACATTAAACGAAAACCTTTTGCCTCAAACCCTCTCACAAACCTCAGCACTTCTCTTCTCAAATAAAACCAACATGTGTCATTCATCCTAACCGTCCATCAACCCATAATTAAACAATTCTGTTAATTTCAGAATTAAATACGGAAATAAAATTCATAGAGATGGTAACTGATATATTTCATACGTAAATATTGTTACATATTTCATACGTAAATATTGTTACATATTTCATACGTAATTATTGGTAACTGATATATTTTCATTATTGTTAATAAATGATTGAATAAAATGTTACATATTTAATTTGGTTATATATTGATTATAAAAGTCACATCATACGTAAATATATTGAATAAAAAAGTCATGAAATGGGTTTCATTAAAATTGAGTCATATCATACGTAAATATTGGTAACTGATATATTTTCATATCTTTTTTTTCGGAATTTAAATCTAAAAAATTCGGTTTTAGACTAACAGATGGTAAGATATTGAGTTTAAATAATTACCAACTGCAAACCGAAATCATATCTTTTAAATCTTTTTTTACGGAAAGTAAATTTATAGCATTAATTGTTTTAGGCTAACAGATGGTCGAGCCATATCATTTTAAATCTTCTTTTAACGGAATCATCATATCTTTTTTCCGGAATCAACATATCTTTTTTTTACATAAATTTAAATAACTGCGAAGAGATGCAATCTTTTTTAAACCCGAAATTGAGTTTACATCTGTTATTTACTGCAAAACCAAAATCATATCTTTTGAAAACTTTTTTGTTTACGGAAAGCAAATTTATAAAATTTCAGTTTTAGACTAACATATGGTAATATATTGAGTTTACATATTAACAACTGCAAAACTGAAATCATATCTTTTTTAATGGAATTTTTTAGAATTCAAATTTTAGTCAAACTCGGGTAATAAAGTAACAAATTATTGCCTTTTTCCCACTATAAGAATCGCCTATTCTTGAAGTAAAAAATTAGCAGAGTTATATCATCACGCGATAAAGATCTTTTTATTTTCGGAATTCGTTTATAATTTCAGAAATTTGTTCAATAAAATTAATTTTTGATTAAATCATATTATTTACTAATATTTTTCAAATTTTCCTCAAGCAGAGCACATCGGCAAAGATTGTTATCAGTCACTGTTTGTTGGATTTTTTAAGGTAATTATGCACATATTTTCTGAGTTCATCTATTATTTTGAGTAACCCTTCAATATATTATTTCGTATTGTTTGTAAATTTATTCACTGCAACTAATAATTTTACATCCGCATTCTATTATACTATGATTGAAGGGTTTAACCAGGATTTCATTGGATTTCAATTCAAAAAGTAACTCTCGGATCAGTCAGGTAACCTCTTAGTTAGATAGTTTAATATTTAATTTTTAAATTATATGTTTTATATTGCTTGATCAATACATTGAAAACATGCTTTAATTCATTGCAGATGAGAAATGATATTTAGTGTTGACTGTTAAACTTTCAAATTGGGCCTAATCGTAGAGAACCAAAAAAATAAAATATTATATTGATCAGAATAATTCTTGATTGAGAAATTTGCACCTATCGCCATTAATCACATTAGCTTTTGTTGCATAATTCGTAATATTATTGTGCGAAAATATTGTCTTATGGACAATATATGTATTGGCCGAGATGTAAATTTTGCAAATAAATGCAAAGAGGCA
>JBAKGM010000326.1:15761288-15776402 GCA_037177215.1 Asparagus racemosus | reverse complement strand
TTTACACTCCCCGATCTAATACGTCGCGGGCTTGTTCGCGTCCCGTTTCCGGGTATTTTGGGAAGCGGGGCGTGACACAATATTTACTTCCCACATCCAGAGAAAACTCTTCAAAGGGGGCTCTGTAGAAAATTATACATGGGAGTAGGGAATAAAGATATGTAGTCAAGCACAAATCCCGATGCACACATCATTAATATTATCTATTAGTACATTCAACATTGCCCATCAGTTAACAGCTGACTACAATATGTACATCGAATGAATCGACAAGCATGTATCTTTCATCAGTACCCGGCTATCAGCTATTACCATTCAAATTCAATCCCTTTTATTAATTCCAACAAGAAGTACATAAGTGAAAGCAGCTTCAGCCACACTTTCGCATTTTTTTCAAATACATGCAACACAAAAAGCAACACAAACAGGAAAACAAAGAAGTGAAGAACACATGATCAAGGGGTTGACAAACAAGACCTACATGGCAACATGCCAGTGCATGATTATTTAACAACAGCCGCCGCCTCCTCCCCCTCCTCCTCCTCCTCCTCCTCCTCCTCCTCCACCCCCACCGCCACCTCCTCCTCCTCCTCCTCCTCCACCGCCGCCTCCTCCACCGCCCATTTCAAGAATGCAGGTAATGAGAAAATCTATCTTAAATTTGAATGATCTCAAACTGGATAGTTGTGAAGGATCCACAACCTTGGAGACTGAATTTATAGGATGTTGCGAGGCTTAAAGCTAATATAAAATGACCCCGATAGTCACCTCTCATTGATAAGCTTGGGAGTTTAAAATGACAAGAAATCGTAGACCAAGTAAGGTCTTAAAATGACAAGATTTCCAAGATGACTTGATTTTAGGAGTCATATTTTAAACAATTAGTAACTTCTTTCTTCTCCTAAGTCATAATTTAGCAGTCATGTTTAAAAGTGTGTTTTTATTTGTTTTTATTTATTGGTAAATGCAATATTTTCATACAACAATATACAAACAAAATAAGTAACACTTCTAATCGTAGGTAACTTTCACTACTTTCACACCACATGCAAAGTTTTTAGCAGTAATACTTCTCAAAAAGCTAGCAAGATCCTAGTGACTCGACAAACATCCGGCCGGAATCTCAATGCATGTATAAGAACATGAACAACTAGGAAAACAACAATTTATGACAGTTTTTTTGGGGCTCTTCGACTCTGTTTTAAGCTTGTGATCTGCAGTTTGCTGCTGCTGCAGGAAGCGGAGGGGACGTATGTTGTTTGGTTTGCTAACAGTGAGGAGGAAGGCAGGGGAAGGGGCTGTATTTGTGTTTGGCTGCTGCAGGAGAACCATGAAATAACGAAGAAAGGTTTAGGTGGTAGCTAGACTTCACACCTCATATTCCGAGGGGCAACTCGCATGCCAACTAACAAGCAATTCACACGCTCAAATAATTTCACAGCTCAATTTTAATTCATCAACATCTATTCCTCATATGGGGGATTACACATCTTATTTATGCAATAAAAAAACATCCAATCATTAAGGGAAACAAATCAAAATTCTAATCAAGTCAAAACTTAACAAAACTAAAAGATGCAATTAAATAAAATCCTAACTAATTTAGAAAAAGATCTCAAAATCAAATCATATAGAAATCCTAAGTAAAAGAGAAAATTACTAGGAAATATTCTTCCACGGATTGCAGTATCACTGACTGCAATATCTTCAGGGGTTTGTGTAAGTCGATATTGAGTAGGCGGTGGGGAGTCTGGAATGACAAACCCATTATCGAATTATTATGTATTGGATGTATTTTGAACTGCACTGCAAATTTGGATTCAAGCTCTGGACTCGACTTGCGCTCAAGTTCTAGATCTACATTCTACTTTGCTTCTAGTTTGTGCTCTAGTTCTTGCCCACGCTCTGGCTTGGTTTGGGATCAAGCTTTTGATTTGCATCTGGTTTCAGCTCAATTCCGTGCTCTGAGTCGATCTTTTGATTTGGTTCTCTGGCTTTAGTTCAGACTTCGGCTCTGGGTTGAACTCTAGTTTTGACTACAGATCCACAACAAGCTGGAGTCGAGGCACTCGTGTTGGCTTTGCTTTGAGTTTGGAAGAAAAACAATATCTTCTAGATTGTTAACAAGAATATCTCCTTTATATAAGAAATTATATAGATACCTATGAACGGATAGCTAAATGATAATCATAACAATTTCTAGACCACCATTTTTTAGCTTCTCTCTTGAGTCTACAATCAGCACATAAATACATTTTTAATTCTATCATAGATAGAAAACATATTTTTTATATTGTGAATCCAGTCTGCAAAATTATAAAGCTCCACATATTCATCAAAAACATAAAAATAAGCTAAAGTATCAAATTAAAGTGAACTGAAATCATGTTTCTGTGAAGGAGATAATGGTATTTTATACATGGTAAGTGTGGATCATTCGGCACTGATACCAAATGACGGGGACCGGGAGGAGGGGTTCAATCAACACATTAGTGACTCTATTGTTAGATATTAGATTTCAATTCTGTGCGATGCAGTTTGATGGTTGTTCAGAAGATTTCAGAGCTATTGAAGGGGCTGCAGCGTTGCTGCTGCAAGAGGAGAGGAAAACAACTATTTATGACAATTTTTCGGGGCTCTTTTGAGGCTATTTTAAGCTTCAAAATGATCTCAAAATAAAATCCTAAAGAATACAATAAAAAAAAGATTATACAGAATAAAATTAAATTCTACCAAAAAAGTAAAGATCCTAATAATTCCTAATCGCATTATTGAGGGTCCAAGATCGCCCAACATAGCTCCTACAGTTGTTCGAATGGCAGAATATGTAATAGAGCAGTTAAAAGTCATAATTCTGTTAAAATCTTGGAGCTTTATAGTGAAGATACTAATTTTATTTCAGACAAATATTTGGAGTCACTTCTTTGAGCTGAGACCTATTTCTTCAGTTGCATGAGTATTTCTTATCATATTCGTATGCAGATCAGGCTTCAGGACCAATTAACAGAAACCATAATTACCTCTTCTTCGGATTGATCCCTGGCCAATATCCTCAGAGAATGGATAGCAAAGTAGGGAAACGGAGCAATTTCACCGAGAGTCAAGAGTTAACTTTGCGTCAGCGAGAAGAGAGGACAGAGAGTTGAAGCTTGAGGTTGCAAGGATGAGGATGAGGCTCACAGATTTGGAGAAGAATCATGTGTCAATGAGGCATAAGCTTGTAAGAACAAATCCTGCAAATAAACTGCTAAAATCCTTCACTAAGAAGCTCAGCAAGTTGAATTCATTGCTTAGGACAGAGAGATGTGACGCCGATGAATCCGAAGGCTGTTTCAGGTGCTCAGTTTCTATTTCAGAAGAGGCGATGATACTCTATTTCTTGAGAATTTTAAATTTTGTATGTGTTCCTTTCATCAATGTGTACATATTTGTCATTATGCGATGAGGTTGGCTCAAATGCTACTCTGTTTTGTCTCAACTATGGCTCTCGTCTCACAAAACCCCCCTCAACTATTTAATCTTCATAAAACCCCCCTCAATTTTAAGGGTGTTGTAGATAACCCTCGTCAATTTTCAAAAGTATCATTTAACCCCACCTAGCTTTCATCATTTCAGACAATAGCTACAGTAATAAAGGGGGTTAAATGTCACTTTTAAAAGTTGAGGGGGTTTACCTACAACACCCTTAAACTTGAGGGGGGTTTTATAGAGTTTAAATAGTTGAGGGGGGTTTTGTGAGACAAAGGCCATAGTTGAGGGGGATTTTCTAAAACTAACCCTCAATTTATCTACTAAAGCTATTAGGGTTTGCGCCCTAATACCTTAGTATATTGTTAAAAAGAGGTACAAACAAAGGGCTGTTTAATTATAGACCCCAAGTTGCATAGAAATTTAATTTTAAAGCCCGCCCACTTCCGAGATCATCCAAAATGTTCACTAAACATTCTATCAGAACTTCCCACACAATGCGGGTAGATCTGAATTAAATAGGAGGGGTTTCACAGGATGTTTTGGGTATTTCTAAAACTCTCCATGTAGTTCAGATAAAACCCCTCCTATTTAATTCAGATCTTCCCGCACGTAAGCAACTTTTACTATTTTTCATAACACAAGCAAAGGTTTTAAGATCGATATTGCATTGAGAAACTAGTGAGATCCTTTGAGGCTCAATAAATTTCCAGATCTTACGCATAACAACATGAAGAAATAGTCTTATTTAATGGAATAGCAAATTTCCAAATTTCAAGTCAAGATGACACATATTTCTTTATCCGCCGACGGATATGCACATTCCACTACTTTATTTTCATGAAAATGGTGAATCTTAGGCTCTACTTCCAAAATTCAAACCTAATCTCCTTTAAATTTCCCCTTCACCGCAGTGTTATTATCAGTACACTTCAAATTTGGGTTCTTTTTCCACGACCAAAACTTGAAAAAAGTTATGCACTTGCCACTTTCCCAGCTGCTCTGACATTGCACTAAAGTAATAAAGTAGTAGAATCTCACAATTCTGTTGCAATTTTGGAGCTTTAATATGAAAGATATAAATATTCATGTCAGACAAACATCTAAAAGTTATTTTGATGACTGTCATCCAATTTCTTTAGGTGAATGCTCATTGTAAAACAGTTATGAACATATTTGCATACAATAACATACCCGAGCGTCCATATCAGATTTATTGGATGCTCTTATGTCCATGTAATACTTCATTACTTTAGTCCTCTTTGTTACATTCCACAAACTCAGTGGAGACTATAAATTTTTTGAGCATTTGGTAAAGATTCATTTTGCAACTAATACCATGTGCAAACGTTCTCCACGCTGCAAATTCTCAAAATCAATCTACTCTTACCTGAAGAATGATGTTCTACCCAAATTGTGACCATTTAACAGAATCAGATATCAGTTTTTCTTCTTCTTGATGGGCCAAATTGTTCGGTAGCATTGTTCCAAATCATCTCCATCTGGCATAGAGAAAGGTAATTTTTTAATCACATACACAAACTTTTTTTTATACTAATGAAGTGAAACAAGAATAAAAACATAAAATGAATTAAGTTATCCAAAGAACTGATGCAATTACATTGAAAGCTAGGGGCATGCACAAAGAGAGAGATCACTAAAGAATTGTAATCATACATCAGCTATAATCACTGTATCGCCTTCTTTAACTCCATGTTTCACAAGAGATTTGTTTACACCACAAGCCTCTAAAGCATGTTGGAATCTTCTAAGAGATTCTGCATACCTATTCCACAAATTCAACTGGTTAAGTAAAACGAAGTGGTTAAATAAAATGTCGATGCAGAATATTTTTTTTAAAAAAATCCAGCGACAGACAATGATGGAAAATGAATAAATGAGTAAATAGAATGAGATTTAACATCCAGCTACAGAAATTCTATGTTAATTGCTTTTTAATAAATTAAGGTTTGCTGTAAAACTAATTAACCTTATGGCTTTCTCTCCAAATATGTAGCACAGGCACTACTACTACATGAAGCCATAGTGGTGTCTATACTTCTTCAACACCTCAAGCGAGAAAAGCACTTTTCAAAAGGTGTATTCATTATTCAGCTCTCCAATACATTCTGTTTTCTGGGATGTTTTTTTAACACTCTTAGAACACTCTTTTGGGACACAAACCCTTGATTAAAACAGTTCTCAAAAACTCACACAAACTTTCCATTACATATGGGACAATGGTCTTATGTATTCCTCATGGAATTTATTCAATTAGATGCTACTGTGAATGAACAAACCATAACTATGTAGACCTATTCCTAATAGATTGATCCCAAAATAGCATGTACAAATTATAAGAAATTCTATAGAAGCTACAAATGCCCAATTTGTACTTTGCAACATTTGGGTTGTTCAAGTATGTGAATAAATGGCGAATATAGTCCAAATAATAAATGCCCAAGTTTCCTTTTGGGTCCCAATTCCAATAAGACCCCCATGCCTCATTAGCCCATACTGCTCTAGAAAGAATACCCATGGTTAAAAAGGTAAACTATAAACTAATGACATGATAACTCCAATAATCCTAACGCTGAATTAACTGTTAATAAATGATACGCTATGATATGTATTTGCTTTCATTTAGAGTTACACATTATGTTTTAGTAACAAAGGGCCAGGAACTTGTATTAAGTATAGAAGCTTTAATGAATGATTCTAGAAATGAGATTTCATGATATTCCAAAAAAATTGAAAACATAAGCTCAATTCTACATGACTAAACCTCAGTACATCATGTAGTAGAAACATATGCATGTGAATGTGTGCCCACACATGTACTTGTGTACTCTTTACAATCTGTCTATTGATCTATTCCTACTTATACCATCACTGTATATAATCAATACTTATGTTTGTTGTGCTCCTACTTCATAAGGAATTGTCATATAGCCATCCTCGTTTTTGTCCTGTTCCTTTTTCTGCTCAATACCCATGCTTCCCAGCTTCTACATCCCCTTAGTTTCTACTTGTACTTCCCCTTCCCCATTCAACTGAACATCACGTAATAACTGGTGCTGTGAGATATGGAAAATGCTCCCAAACTAACCTAAGGCTCAATTGTTTATGAAAGAGACATGGAGCTTACAATAAGAAATGACAACTAAAATTAGAAACAGACACAGGCTACTCTTATATCCAGCATTCAAGAGTGAAGGGACAGGAATTAAGAAGAACATACTGCCAATTCGTCATTTGAACAAAACGTTGAATTCCAGCTCCAACCACATGCCACGTATTAGAATCGCTATCATGAAAGACCTCAAAGTCATTCATTGAAGCACTTCGTTGCTTCTGTATGCTGTCAGCCACATGATTCAAATTTGCCTCACCTGTCCCCTCTGAACCAAAAAGAAATAGGTGTCATGATCAATAAACACATATTACACTAGAGATTGATATTTATGGATCTTCAAGGAAGGACTTTGTTCATAGTGGCGATGGTGACATATCAATACTATAAATGTTGAGGACATAGCCCAATGCAAGCACGTAAACAAAATAGATCAATTTTCCAACATGTCATGCAATAAGACTATTTCCTACATATATAATGTGAAACCTCAGAAGCAATTACCGCTAGCCAGATTAACCTAAGTAGTCTAAGATAATACCAACTATATATGTTAAACAATAACCTTGAGTATTTTTCTTTTTCTCCAGCTCTTTCTGCAGAAGTTCATATGCAGCACAAACAATATCATGTGTTCCCTGCCTATTAATTGCGCTGATGCAAAAAGGATGAATATCACGAGTTTCTAAGTGCTCCTTGAATGAAACCCATTTCTCATATGCTTCTGGAAGATCCATTTTATTATATGCAACTATAAAGGGCTTTTCTGCCAGGCCGGGGCTAAATAGTTCTAGTTCCAAACGAACTGCATCAAACTCATACTCTGGCTGCATTGCTGAACCATCAACTACGTGCACCTGGCTTTTGGGAAAAAAATAACAACAATAAGTAAATTAACAACAATTATGGACATGTTAAATCAAATATCTATCAGGAAATATATATGTAAGTACTTAATAAATATACAATTCAAAAATTAAGATCAAAGAGGAAGTTCAAAAACCTCCAAACAGGAGCTTGAAAAAGCACTAGAGATCCATGCTATGAGTATATGACTTTGTATCGCAAATCTTCATAGGATCTATTAGTTTGGATCATGAATTGGACTGCATATCTTTAAATGATAAAAGAATAAAAGCAGTGGTCAAGTATCCACAGATTAAAAACACATCTACAACTTGCAAATGGAGGATTTGTAAACAGTTATCATTATAAAGCTGTGCTTATTAATATTCTAACAAGGGAAAGAAACAAGCATTGTTGAGAAGAGTTTTTGAGAGTTCAGGTACAAAGATAATGAAAAAAAAAAAAAAACAAAGCACAAAAATGGGCAGTTCCTTTCAGGGAATAACAGCCTGTTTGATTGGTTTCTTGGAAATCAAAGAAAAGGAAATTGGGGGAGGAAACCATCAAAAAATAGTTTCCACCCATTTCCTCCAAAAAGCCCATGAAATGGGTTTCCTAAAAGTAGGTCACATCATCCAATCATCCAATAAGATGGTGACACCTAATTCCATCCCTCTTTTTTCCTAGTTTTAATGTGCGAACTAAACAAAGAAAAATAGACTACTATGAGAAATAGTTTTCCTTGTTTTTTTGGCCAACCAAACAGCCCCAAGAATAAATACAAGTCATAATCATCAAAGTCACTAAAAACTTGTTTCCATCAAAGTGATTCAACTTTCAATGATGAACAACATCTCCAATAAAAAAGGCTACAGGGAGGGCCGTATTTGAGTTTTACAGAAGCCTATATGACATGAAACTCTCAGTTGCTGGCAAATTCTGGATGAATATGTTATGGATAGAATGTGTGAGGATGGAGCTTGTGACAAAATAAAAAACTTAGGTTGTCAGTCACACGGCTTTATTCATGCAAACTAAGAAGCACAACCCCTAGGAAAAGCTAGGTTTAAGAGAGGGTCTTTGAATGCAGACAAATATGGCTAGATATGTTTTGATGACATATTTGGTGCTATTTTGCATCATCACGTAAAGAATATAAATAACATTAGTATGTTAAAATCAATATCATTATGATAACAGCAAAGAGCTCTTAATTACAATATGGCTGCTAACTAGATATCATATAATATGAAAAGAAAAAAAAATGTTTGAGAAGTTGTAAGATCCTTTAAAAAAATGGAGCGCAGCTTGTGTGTTAGGATAGATTAACATAAATTAGGAAAATGAAGAAGGGACGCCACAATCATTATTGTAAGAAATTATCTATTGGAGCAAAGCTGATATGAGCAACTACATACCAGGACAGAACATCTTTCAGTATGACGCAGAAATTCATGGCCTAAACCAAAGCCTCGATGTGCACCTTCAAGTAAGCCGGGCAAATCTGCTACCACCATTGTAGCATCGAAGTCCAATGAAACCACACCAAGATTTGGAAGTAAAGTTGTAAATGGGTAATTTGCTATGGATGGCTCGGCAGCACTTATGGCGCTTAAAAGGGTGCTTTTCCCCGCATTTGGAGCACCCACTATACCCACATCAGCTACCAATTTTAACTCCAAATCCAACCACCTGACCAGCAGAAAAGATAACAGTGTGAGAAATAGTAGTTTCAGAAAACGCATGACTTCAATTTCCTAGAAGTGTCATGGTGAGGATTTGGGAGTGTGATCTAAGGTCCAAGACACTAAATTTATCTTTGGGAGATATCCAATTACGCTTAAAAGATAAAAGGATAATAAAGTTAATATGATCAAGAGATCAAGTAATTTCCCTCTAGATTATTTCAAATTCCTGCACAAGAAAACCATGGACAAGATATGGCTTGCTATAAATCCTAAGGCTCGTTCAGTTTGCAGCAATTGTAAATGCAGTACAAGTGAAAGTTGCAACTACCATTGTTGCAACTGCTGTAGCAAGCATTTGTAGTTACAATTTTTTTCCAATTCTAAAATTTTATAATTTGCACCTGCAGTTATAGTTGTAGGAGTTTATCGTGGGTATCGATGCTTCTCTTTCTGCAATGGAAGCGTCAATTGTATGCTACTGAAGTTGCTAGAATTATAATCAAAATAACTTTTTGTCACATGCAGATACACTTGTTTGGTTCAATTTTAAAACTTTGCAACTTGGATCTATAATTGTATTTGCAGGGTATTTGTTTTGGGTATCAAGTTTTTATTTACTTCTGCAGGACTTGGTTGAAATTGGAGTTACAATTCGAACCACCTTTATTGCTCAAAAAGATTACAGCTGCAACTTATGACAAATTATTTATAAGTCATAATCTCCAACTGACAGCCTTTCTCCAACTACAGTTGTAACAACATTATTAGTCTTAAATGTCCAAGTTGAATTTAAATGCAATGGCAATTTCTGAATTTGCAGCAAACCAAAACCATTAAGCACTCCTAATGAAACTAAGATCCTAATTTAAAACTACTCTCAAATGGTCGCAATTACGACCAAATCTGCATAAGTCATCATCTGCAACTATTAGAGCCTTTCTCGGACTTTAGACGCAATAACAGTTATTAGTCTCAGTGAAACAAAAAACTGCAACTGCTCCGAAGTGTCATAGTTGTATGCGAACCACACAGCCCCTAGTGAAACTAAAGATCCTACAAACGTAAAAGCAGCATTAAAAGGGATACAACAATACCATACATTTCGGCACCTTCTTCTCCATTCTCTGCAATCTTAGGGACCTTATTCATTCCCGATTTAAACGAAGCATTCCCTCTCCCTCCCCTTCCCCCGGGCAACAACAACCCCCTCTCCCCTGCATTCATCAACTCCAACAACACCTCCCCAGTCCTCGCATCCCTCACCACTGTCCCCGGTGCCACTTTCACCACCACATCCTCCCCTTTCGCTCCGGCCTGCTTCCTCCCTTGCCCGTGCGCTCCTCTCAAAGCCCTAAAGTGCACATTTTTCCTAAACGGTAGCAAAGAATTCATTGACCCATCAACCTCCACGTAAACATCTCCCCCTTTCCCGCCATCGCCACCAGAGGGCCCACCATAAGGCACATATTTCTCTCGACGGAACGCCACAACACCGTTCCCGCCATTTCCGGCCCTGACGTAGATCTTCGCTCGGTCGAAGCATCTCATGATTGCAGGAACCCCCTTCTCCTTCACCTCTCCAAGCTCTCCCTCCTCGATTTCACCGTCGAACTCTTCCAAATCTGAGGCCTCCTCATCTGAATCTGAACCTAACCCTAGTATAACCTCGTCCTCGTCCTCCCACTCGAGCCCTGATTCTTCGTCTTCTTCTTCAAAGATTGTATCTTTGGTGAGGTGTTGAGCTGGGACGGGTGATTCGTGGAGCTTGATGATGGTGGAGATTGAGGGCGAGAATCGGTCGTCGGTGCTGTCTCGCGGGGGGAGGCGAGCGTAGGTGGTGGCTTCGGAGCCGATTAGGGTTTTGAGATTGGATTTGGATTTGGGCTTAGGATTGGGCTTAGGGCTAGGCTTTCGGTGGGATGAGGATTTTTTGGTAGGGTTTCGGGTTTTGGGGCGGGGGCCAGCGAAGGAGGAGAAAGAGACGATGGTGGAAGCCATGAGAGGGAGAGAGAGTCGGGGCGGGAAGAAGCAGAGATAGGAAGTTGGGCATGAACGGATATTTTAGTGAGAGGAAGTGGGGCGATTAACGGGTCGGATCGAATTTGGAATGCTTCCGGATGCAGATTCATTTGAGCGTTACCACCGCGGAGCTTTGGAATGAGCGCAACAATAGAGTTTTCAATATGTCTCAAGTACATCATACATGCATTTCTAATATCATGTTATGATGATGGTACTGTTATGCCTCTTACTTTTGCGTGGCAGGAGGAGGACTCCGTGTTTGAGATGGTGACTTGGTTCTTTAGCTTCATGATTTTAGAGGATAGAGATTGTTGTTTGTTTAGCCTAGAGAGGTTTTGTTATTTCGACACAGTGTGGTTCAGGCTTTTTTGTATGGATTTTGATTGTGATTTTGCCCCCCTTTCTTTCTTTCTGCTTTGTACTATTCACTTTGTTTTGTTAAAATCTTATTAATGGGACGCGGGGGAGCAATTGCTGATCGTTCCACTCAAATAAAAAACAAGAAAAGAAGGTTGCCATCTACATTTAGGAGGTCCGACGTGGCAAGATCTACACAGCAAAATCTGAATTGTAGAGGTGATAACTAGGGTATGAGGGGAAACGTGCTGCTCTGTCGGCCTGATTGGCCTGCACCCATAAACAAACATGTTAATGAGTCATACTTGAAATCCGGCCAAAGCTTCTCTGAAATATGTTTGGTAGAGAGTTTTCGGAAGGGACGTGAGGTGAGGTGACATGGGATGAGAGAAAGTTAAATTTGAACTAAAAGCTATAGAGATCGAAAAATCCCCCGACTTAAGAGGGACACACTAGGCCAAATGAGAGAAAATGAAAATTAAACTAAATTCATATACCCGTCCTTGCTCCTCCTCCAACTAAACAATAAGCACAAAAAAAACGTTCTTTCTTGCACGTCTTTACATCTCATCTCGCCTCACCTCATCTTTCCCCCTACTTCCTACCAACTAAGTCTTAGGTATTGTATTTGTATCCCTTTTTGCTTTGCGGGTAAGGGAATTTATTTGGTAATTGACAATGATGTGATAGGAGGAGGCATGACCCTGCCCTTTATGGCTCTAGAAAAGAGATCTTTTCTTTATTGTAATGACGATGATGTGAGGGCGGTCATCTAGCAGATGTCATTTGTCTCGTCAAAACGTGCAGCATTTGGTGGGTTAGGGGGTGTTTGGTTCACAAGTTATAGGAATTTTTTTTTTAGAAATGACAGATTCGTAAATACAACATTTTTTATAATTGAGTTTTCATGTGTTTGGTTCACTCAACATTTACAAAAAATATTTCTTAAAAAGTACAAAATTGTAGGAAAACAACTTCCTACCATTTTGAGAGGAAATTGCTTGGAAAACTGACACCCATATATTTAATTATATATCTCGTACCCTTCACATTTTCCCCGACCCGATTAACATTTCTTCCCCCAAATTTTCAGTGGAAAACCTAGATTTATGGCTCCGTCCAACTCCCGCCATCTCCAGCCATCGTCACGCTCTCCGCTCTCTGTTATTGCCCTTTACTTCGTCGATCTCGCGCCCTCTCCACGCCTCCATTCCCGAACTCCCTTTCCTCGATCTCTCACCGAGGAGGTCGGTCAGTTTTCTCAGATTTTTGTAGCCATCACAGCCCTAGGCTTCAATCAGAGGTGAAGCCCATCACCGCCATCATCTTTCTAAGCTCTGACCCCCACCCCTTCGATCAGGTAATTTCTGTTCAAAATCCCCCCTTTCATGAATTTTGATATGTTGCTTGCACGATTATATATTCTCGAACTCGATTTTGTTGTTAGATTAGGCTTCTGAGTTCAGCTTGTTACCTTGCACGTATTGATTGACAACCACGCTGATCTTTGTTCCTACCTGGCTACTATATTACTTGATATTAGTCCCTCAAATTATTAAATTTATTTTAAATCCCGGAATTCTTACAAATTGTTTCGAATTATTAATTCTTACGATCAAATAACCAGTAGGTGCAAAACATAAGAGTAGGGAGCCTAATAGCATTTTCAATTATTTTGAGGGATTGATTTTGAGACAACTCGGAAGAGTTGGGGGATGCAATGGCAATTTTAGTGATTTGACTTCGAGGGACTAATTTTGAAACTACCGATGAGAATTGGAGGCCTAAATGCCAACAGCAATTTTAGTGATTTGAGGGATCAAATCTCAATATTTAGGGGGGTTTTGGTTAATAATCAACTATCTTATTCGATTTTTCTTTTTCCCAACTGATATGCATGTCTTTGTTCTACAATATCAAATATGTATATTGCTTACATGTATTATAATGAGCCATTTTTTGATCATGTTCGCCTTAAACTATATTTTATTTTGAAATTAATGTAGATGGATGGTGTAGATGAAGAACAATTAGTGAGGATGTGTGCTCGTACAACTGTATGTACCGTGGTTACAATGATAGCTATTTTATTGATAAGGCGTGCTAGGCGCAAATCAATTGGTTTTTCTCCATTCGAGGATAAGATGAGGAGAATTTTCTGTAAAAATGTCCATTTCAAGCGTATCTTCCAGGGATATAGTGATAGTTGTAGGCCTTATATTAAAATGAGGCCTAACGCTTTTTTCAAACTTGCTAATAAGATGCGAAATAATGGTTTTTTAAAAGACACAAGAGACCTTCAAGTTGAAGAACAACTCGCTATGTTTCTTTCCATAGCGGGGCATAAAATAAAAAATAGAGTAATAAGGACCGAGTTTATAAGATCATACGAAATGGTTAGTAGATACTTTAATAAAGTCCTACAATCTATGAATGGTCTACGTGATCGATACACGAAGCAAGCACCTAATGAGATTCTACTGGAGATTGTCAACAATCCAAACTACTTTCCTTACTTCAAGGTAAGAGAGAAATAAATTTATTTAGTTAGTGATTTGCAAAATATAATAATATGAGGAACTAATATTTAAATCATTGTTGAGTTTTGATAGGATTGCATTGGTATGATAGATGGAATACGCGTTGATGCAATGTTACCCCCTAACCTAGTTGCACGCTTTAGAGGGCGTAAATGTGTAACGCAAAATGTTTTAGCTGCGTGCACTCCAAATAAACTTTTCACATGTGTCCTAGCTGGGTGGGAAGGTGCGGCAAATGACTATAGGATTTTGCAAGACGCATTGTCCAGACCAACCTTAGGGATTGAGGGTATATGATGATAATCTTCCGCGTCAATTAATAAATAGTCAACTTAATAATATGATCGAATTGATGACGAATTTTATTTTTATAATATAGGAAAATATTACCTTTGTGACGCTAGGTACACTACCATGCCCGACTTCATCTCTCCGTACCGTGGTGTACGTTACCATTTAAAGGAACAAATTGGTAGGACGCCAAGAAATAGAAGAGAGTTATTCAATTTAAGACACTCCTCCTTGCGGTCTAAAATTGAACCAACCTTTGGTACATTAAAAATCGGTTCAAAATTCTTTCGGCAAAGCCACATTATCCATTCTCCACACAAGTGGACATTGTCTTAACGTGTACTATATTGCATAATTTTATTGCAATTGAAGACCCAACATATGACATTTTGAATGAGAATGTTGAAGTTAGTGAGGACAATGAGGAGTTGACAAATGAAGATGATACAAACATGGTTGACTACACTCAATTTAGGACACAAAGAGAGGATCGTGATGCAAGAAATGAATGGAAGGACCTTGGGGATCAAATTGCATGGGCATTGTGGGTTGATTATTGTGCAAAGTACAATAATGGTGATATCACGGAAATTGGCTTGTAGTTTTATTATTTACGTATATTTCTTTATGTTTTTTAATTTTTCATAATTGTGCTAGCATGGACAATGTGATTTTAATCTCTTTCATAATTATGCTAGTATGGATTATGTATTCAATTATAAATTAACTATCTTAGATTGTATTACAAATTGCATATAGGTATGTCTAA
>JBAKGM010000326.1:15739942-15754821 GCA_037177215.1 Asparagus racemosus | reverse complement strand
GTTTAGCTCCATCTTGATGGCATTTGAGCTTGTTTAGCTCCCTATTGTGGTTTTTGAACTTGTTTAGCTCTATATTGTGTGTGTTTGGGTTCTACATTGAGCTCGGTTTGAGCTTCTGGCAATGATGATGGTCAATTTAAGAAGATTGCAAACTAATTTACAATGTTCATAGTAAAGGGGTGCGTAAGTTAGTACAATATTTTAGAATGCAATCTGCTTGACCTTGTATTTTGAAGTTGAGACAATCAATTTTAATAAGAGACCAATAGCTGAGCCAACGTCACCTAACTATCTTTCATTGTTGTAATATTCTTTTTCATATTTATCATTTTTGAAAGTTTGACAAGTTTGGAATTCAATTCATGGCAAGTTGTGTTCATGGATAGTTAAGCATAGAGTGATTTTATCGGATTTGATCATGTCAAACTAGCCGTTAATATAACTATTGTAAAGTCATAAATAAGGTGGTTGGCAATTTTCTAAAAAATTTTCATATGCAACCAAACAAAAGAAAAGAAAAATTTGACATTTCCATAAAGTACAATGCTTATTTTCTTGTTTTGAACCAAACACAAGAAAAAGAAAACGTGTACTTTTTAACTTCTCAAAACTTTATTTGGATGGAAAACATTTCCTATAAAAATAGATGGAAAACATTTCCTAAAAAACATTTCTCTTGAACCAAACACCCCCTTAATCAAAATGGAGGCACCACTTGGCCGAGCACCGGCAGACTCTAGGCCTATAGATACTATAGGTCCTTTGCGTTAACATTGTACATTACAATGTAATTTGGATTGGACTCTATCTGATTCACACTGTTGAGTTAAAAATGTTCAAGAATCTAATTTGGGTTTGGATTGAAAAAATAGGATCTAACTTGACATGGCATTGGATCAAATCTTGTTATTTATAATCAAGGTTGAATCCAAACCGAACACCTGCCATCCCCCAATCCAACTCACTCACACCAGCATATTTAGAAGTTTTTTTTAATGTACTTTCAATCTTTATTTATCATTTTGTTCTCTATAAGCTTCATTAATAATCTATTTTTTTTAAATTGTAATTTTAAGGTTCTTATCACAACCATTGATGCATGTCAAATTCGTTTTTTTAATGGAATAACACGTGAAATACTTAAGTCTAGCAAACTAGTTCTTCAATATTAGTGCCTTATCCTCAGTACTATTAATGTTTCATGATCTTTCGTAAAGTGGAGAGAACTCATCACATGCTATTTGAGACTGGGGAAAATGTAAATACAATTTTTTTTAAAAAAATTATAAAATCATTAAGATTTAAAAAGTATATTTTCGATACCGTCTAATAATGTTTGCTTTGAAGTTTAGTTTGTTTTATGTTTAATGGATTTCCACATTATTGTTCTACCAGAAAAAAAGTAAATTTTCGAAAAAAGTATGAAATCTAGAAACACCAAACCAATAACAACATGTTATTAGAATGAAAATTACATTACCATATTAGTTATCTGGAAAACCCTTGCTTTTAAAATTCATGCTTCCCGTCCCTTCTAAAAAAATATTCAACCTCTCACCTCCTTCTCCTCCTCTCTCCTCTCCCTCCCTAACCTCCTCCCTCCTCCGCCTCCTCCTAATTTGTCACACTCCTCCCATCTTCTTCATCTCCTCCTATTTCTTTACCTATTTCTTCTTCTTTTTTGACTGTTATTTTTGGGTTGTCACCGTCTCTCTTCCTCCATCATATCTCCTCTTTCCTCAATTTTATCTTCTCCTTTCTTAATTATCACCTCCTCCCTAAAAAAAGATGCCCCTAGTCAAAGAGCACGCAGAAGTTAACATATTTAAATAATACTAATAAAATACACAAAGTTAATAGATTGACATATTAAAATCAATAATTGACACACAAGCACAACAATAAATCATTAAAAATATTGGTTAACATAAAATGTCAGCAAAAAATTAATAATGTTAGCCGTTGACGCATAAAATTAACCTCAAAGCATAAACTAAACGGTTAAAACATAAAATTTGATTGTTTGTTCAGCACCACAAAACTATAAATTGTAATATTTGAAAGCACTTCGACAAATTGAAAATGCACAAATTATACTATTAAATTTATCTCAAACAATAATAAGTAGAAATAAAATAATTTTAACCGTTACATTTATAAATAATTTCAGAAGTACGTGAACATAAAAAATTTATTTCACATATCTATTTCTTAAACTGAAAGTTATTACAAAAATCTTATTTCACAATTACACCAATAAACTATAAAATCACATGAAAATATATATCTTACTTTAATTTTATGCTATTAAATGCAAAAAATACATGGAAATTAAAACTCACACTCTAATTATACTTGAAATGAGAAGAAACTACAGTAAGGAGATGATATTTGCCTATACATGATTTCCATTTTAGTCCCCTAAATCTTTTAAGCGGTTTAAAATTAGTCATTCTATTTAGAGACCGGTTGACTAATCTATCAGTTTTAACAATCTTTAGGTGTAATAGCAGTTATACCTATATATTCATTCTAACCCAAACCCCAAAAAAACTTCATTTTAGTACAAATTGTGAAAAGATTATGCAATATTATATTTATACCTACTAATTATGAGCCCGCATTTAGTGAATTTTGTTCTTGATTTTGGTTGATTCGGTAATTACCTGTTCGTAATTAAGTACTGCCCAACCATAGTTAATAATTTAGATGGTAAATGTAACAAAGGGTAATCTCAAGCACTTCAAAGATTTGCAGGGTTAGTTGCAAAATATGGAGATTTGGAGGTACCAATTTTAGATATGAAGGATTTGGGGATTAATTTAAAATATGAAAGCTTTCGAGACTAGTTTTAAATACGAAAGAATTGAGGAACTAAGGGTGTATTTGATAATTCTCTAAAACTGAGCCCCGTAATAAAGAAAAAACTCAAATATGCCTATGCCTAATACCTGCTTTCTTCTCGGATGATGTTTGAGAAAGCTTTTTTTTTCTAAAGCTTATAAGTTATGCTAGCTTTTAGTGGCTTTTAGCTTTTACGATAAAAATATTATAAAAATTATTTGGGTAGTATATTAATTTGTTTGATCAAACCTAGCTTATTTAGATAAGGTTATAAGTTAGTTTTTCAAAAGCTAAAGCTGAGGTATACTAGATTTTTAAAATATGACTTAAAAGCTAACATATTTTTATATTTTATCAAATATGTAGAAATAAAAAAGCTATCTTAAAAACTAGTTTGACAACAACAAAAAAAAAAAAAAAACCCCCGCCCCAAACACCCGCTCAATGCTAAGTGGATTCTTAGAAACTGTCATGGATCAGTAAAATTCATGTTGGTACTATCAAGTTTCGTGGTTTGTATGATCACAAATACCTTTTATTTAAGCAAAATGGATCACAATAATAATCTCTTACAACTGGCATTTCAACTTTAACATCTCTCCTTCAACAACAAATAAAGAGACTAAACCATATCATACGAAAAGCTAATTCTGCTTTAAAATTATAGACAGATTTCATATATTGTGGATTAATTTAGACCTCACGTTTAGAATGTAAATTAGCTAGGTACCTTTTACCCCATCAAAATTTACAAACAATAATAATTATAATAATAAATAACAATAAAGTTATATATTTTCACTTAAATACCTCAAAGTCTAAACTACTTCTATCTTTGATACCGTAGAGTTTCTTTAACCTATAAATACCCCAAATTTAAAAACATTTAATTCGGATAACCTACAAGGACATAATAGGGATATCAAAGTTATTTTTTTTTAAACTTTGGGGAAATTTTTGAAAAAAAGAAACATTGGGTATCAAAGTTAGAGCATGTTTGGCAACATACTTATGTCTACTCATAAATATCTTTTTACTCTTGTAAGGCACCAAACTCATGTTTGGTAAGAATTTACTTCTTACTTGCGTTAACTTATATGTAAGTAGGAAAAAAATAAGTTAAGATTTTCCACCTTATTTTTTGACCATTTATAAGTAGATTTACTTATTAATGTTAAAAGACTATCTTATCCTCGAAGTAAAAAAATAAAAACTAACTCATAAATAATCACAAATCATAAAAAATAGTAACCAAACAGGAAAATTCTTGGGTGCTCTGTAAGCACCGCACCACATCACACCAATAGAAAAAATACCATGCAGCACAAACTGCTTGTTGTGCTCGCAGAGTACCTAAGAAATTTTCGCCAAACAGGGCCTCAAACTTGATCTGAAACTTCGAGGGATATGAATGCAAATAGCCCAAAACAGTATACGTCCAGTTTCCTACCCCAACGTGGGCCCCACACTTAGTATACTCTAATGGGTGAACGACTGAAGAGGGTGCACCAACATTTCACGCTACATTTACTCAATCCTCACACCAAGCGGTGACTCACCGTTCTGATTTTGAGGGCGAATAGATAAGGATAATACAAAATCTCAACAGATAAATCCAAAATCCCCCATATTTCTCCAATATCCACCGTCCATTTCAGCCCCTAAAATATTGGACGGTGGATTTCACTTGCTATATAAGTACAGCTTCTTTCACTTCCCCCTTTAAAGGAGATTTCTTTCGCTTCATTTTGGACGTTTTTTAATTTTTTTAATTCATTTCGAGTTCTCATCGAGCTCTCCTGGTAATATACCGGTGATCCTTCAAATTTTCTTATTTTATTGTGAATTGTTTGTTGTTTTTTAGGGGATTTGAGCTCCGTGATTTTGGTTTTGAGAGAATAGTGAGCTCTGTAGTGGTGTAAATTTTTTTTTTTTATATTTATTACTTTTTAGGTTTTATCTTGTTTTTATTACTGAATTGTGCTTCATTTCGGTTGATTTGTGTAATGATCTGAAAAAGAAGAAAATTGATTTCGAGCCTTTTGAAAAAGAACATGTTTTTTCTTATAATAATTGGATGAAAGTGAAGAAAGCCTTCATCTGTTAACCTTTAGCTGGATTATTTGGATTACTGATATCATAAACTGATTTTTTTTCCTTATTTGCAGTGTTTTTTTAATTTAATAAACTCCATGATCTTTTTATTAGAGAAGTTTTTTCCCCCATTTTTTTCTTTTGTTCATCATTGCTTTAGGGTTCTCACGGTTTTGTTACTGTTTCTTTTTAATTTCAATTGATTTGTTAAGTGAAGTAAGAAAAGAAGAAAACTGATCTTCCGAGCTCTGTGGAAAAAAAAGTTTTTTTTTTCCTTTCTTATAGTAATAGAAAAAAGTTGAAGAAGCCTTCGCCTTTTGCCATTTTCTTGATTCTATGGATTCTGTGCAGTGTTTTTTTTAATTAACTAAATTGTCTTCTGTTTTATTCTTCTGTGCAGTGTTTGTCTATACAAGAGCTCTAGCATGAGGTCTTGGGGAGGTTTCCTCGTTCTACTGTTCCTAAATTTGGGGTTTTCTGTAAGCTATTCTGTGTTTTATAACTCTTATGTATCAAAATTTCCTTTTTTTTTTGTAAGAACAGGTTAGGGTTTATGCTTTATAATCTGATTTCAGATTGCATCGGCTGCACAATCGTGTCCAGCTAACCTTGAGGCCAAGTGTGATGGCGATTCTTGGGAAGGTGAATTCTTTCCTGAAATTCCGAAAATTAAGTATGAGGTGAGAAGTTTAAGGTATATTCTCATTTTTGTTTGGAATTCAAACGAGATTATGTTTTGAGATCACTAGTTATATTTGCGTGTTTATGTATTAGGGTCCGAAAAGCACGAACCCACTTTCATATAAGTGGTATAATGCAGATGAGGATATCCTTGGAAAGAAAATGAAGGTTTGTCTCTTTAATTGATAGTGATGAATGACTTATACTTATCTAGAATGATTATAAAATAGTAATTATTATGGTTATAGGATTGGCTGAGGTTCAGTGTTGCCTTTTGGCATACATTCCGCGGCACTGGAGCTGACCCATTCGGTGCTCCCACAAAGCAATGGCCATGGGAGGATGGTACAAATTCAGTGGCAATGGCCAAAAGAAGAAGTAAGATTGAACTTAATTGAATAGAGAAATAACAATTTTATTATTTTCAGCTTTGCTGGTTTACTAATTTTATTAACCGTATTATCTATGTAGTGAGAGCAAACTTTGAGTTCATTGACAAGTTGGGAGTTGATAGGTGGTGCTTTCATGATAGAGATATTGCCCCTGATGGTAAAACAATTGCCGTAAGTCGTCACTTCATTCTTTTCCTTTGATGTGTAACTCGTAAATCCTAAGATATTTACTAATATGTTCCATATGCTGATTGTTAATGCCTGAACTTGTTTTATAAACTTTCAATATGTAATAGATGTGCAACTTGTTTGGGGTCTAGTCTAAGAGACTTGAAGTTTATTCGTGAAAACTCTCCAATTAGCAATTTTGTTTTAATTTCCTCCATTTATTTTAAATGAATTTCCCAAAATAATTTCATTGACATGATTCATATTTGTCTATTATCACATATGTACATGTTTTGTTTATATTTCAGGAGTCAAATGCAAATTTGGACGAAGTAGTTGAACTTGCAAAGGAGCTTCAGGTGGTGATTTTCCTCTGAATATCGTGTTGTAGCTATATTGTAGTAACTGAATTGTTGAGTAGTTTGTCTATCTTATCCATGCTATATACTTTTTAATAATTATCAGGGGACTAGGATCAGACCACTTTGGGGGACAGCCCAGTTGTTCATGCATCCCCGCTACATGCATGGTGCTGCTACTAGGTCTTTCCTATTCTTAATCTCAACTTAGAAATATTGAACATTCTTACCCCTATATTCTTTGCTAATGAATTTATATCACTTGCTATTGCAGCTCTGAAGTAGGAGTATATGCTTATGCTGCAGCCCAGGTCAAAAAAGCCATGGAGGTTGGTCACCAGTCTCTTTGTAAATGTGGATTTAATTTCAGTCGTGCTTATGCAGTAAGTTCTCTTTCCAATAGGTTACACACTATCTTGGAGGAGAGAACTTTGTTTTCTGGGGTGGTCGAGAAGGGTACCAAACTCTGTTGAACACAGATATGCAAAGAGAACTTGATCACTTGGTATGAACATAATATTGCCTTTTGGTTTCCATTCTGTTAAATGTGCATGAAGTATTTTGCTTCTTTTAGTCATTTGAGTATATGGATATATAGTTAATGGATAGCATATTTGAGTATTGTTTACTAATATGCAATTGGTTTCCCTAACAGGCCAGATTTCTTCAAGCAGCGGTTGAGCATAAAAAGAAGATTGGATTCAATGGTACACATTTCATGTTCCTTGTTACCTGACATGCGTGTGCATAACATCTGAGTGATTAAGGATTTGTAGACTCTCCACTTCTTTTTGGTGGTGTTGAGGATCTAATTCCTATACGAAAGGACCCAATTTTAGTAAATAATGTACGGAGTTGGTGTTTTCTGGAAGGGGCATAATATACAGATTTTAGACGTTTTAATATTTATTTGCAATTTTTTAAGTATCAGCATTAATGGACACAAATTCCATGTTTAAGACAATATTAGTTTCTTTCACATATGGAGGTAATTAAGCAAGAGCATCATCCCCTGAGGAAATTTTGATGGCTTACTTTAATTTCTCCTTGTGTTTTGTCATGAAGCATAAGTCATTATGCCCTTTGTGATTTTTCTTGGAATTTCAACTGGTTTAACTTTAACCACATAACCGTTTGCTTGTTCTCCAGGTACTTTACTGATTGAACCCAAACCACAGGAACCTACAAAGCACCAGTATGTATCGCAGGAAGAAAAATCTTGCAATAATAATTCTTACTAGTTCTGTTAATTTTATTAACCATCTTTTTTAACAGATATGACTGGGATGCTGCGACATCATTCGCTTTCTTGCAAAAGTATGGCCTTGTAGGTAAGTCTCAGAGCATTTGCTTTAACTCTTTTTCTTCTACATCTTATACATGCCTCTACGTCTAAACATTTACACAAGCACATAGTCATTTATTTTAGTTATCGGTAGTATTTGTACCCCTGAATTCAAGTGTCATGAAAAACTATACTTTGTTAGGACTCGTGACTTGTGACAAGCATACTTAAAGGCATGTCAAGATAGAGAGGAACATTTATCTCTATTAGGAGAGGGTTGAACTTTGAAGGCCTAAAGGGTGCAAAAATAAAGGAGAAGGACAATCTTCCCTCCCTAAAAAACCACATTAGCTCTCAGATATTTCTAGCACCTGTCTATCATCCGAATATATTCTATTGTTTGTATCTTTCTTAACATATGATCAGCCCAAGTCTCATTGTTTATTTCTTTCAATATAATGAAAATCCTTCAATCCTAATTCTTTCATATCGGCTATAGATGAATCCGCCTTCCGTTCTCTGTGCAGCTTGTTATGTTCTGTTTCTTAAAACACATTACATTTTAAATATACTTCCTTGTTTCTTTTGTAATTTATCTTATTCAGAATGCACTAGATGAAACTCCACATTCTTTTAAGAATGCAAAGTTCATGTCCTTTTTCATAATAGATGGGAACTTCAAATTCATTTATCCTAATAAGTATTGGGATAGTTTGTCTGTGTCAAGAGTGATTATGTTCCTGCAAAGTCACTAAAGCTTAAATGGTGAAGTTTTCTGCTACTGTGCAAGAGGTTTGGGGTTTCACTAATCGATATTATGTTATGTGTCATGCATGCTTTTGGCATTGCATCGCTCGTAATTGATTGTGATCCATTATGTGGAGAAGTACCTTCTAAGTAATATAATGTGGGTAGCCAGTCTCAAATCATGAAGGACAGCTGAATTTGTTACACTGCTTATGTTATCGTCTGTCCTTCCGCAGTCTTCAGAGTGTAGTCCTGATTGCTTTTGTTGATATTTGTCCTAGCAAATTAGTGTATTTTTCTTGTTGCAGGAGAATTCAAACTGAATATTGAGTGTAACCATGCTACTCTATCCGGTCACAGGTATGCCTTTATTTGCATTAAATTTTTTCTTTAAGTTGTCATATGGATGAACGTTTTAATATGGAGTATCTAATATAATGTTTCTCCAAGGTTTTTGCCTAGTTTTTCTTACAATTTACCTATATGATTATTACAGTTGCTATCATGAGCTTGAAACTGCAAGAATAAATGGATTACTTGGAAACATTGATGCAAACACTGGGGACCCTCAGATTGGTAATGTTTTCAACACAAAGTTATTAATCAATCGTGTACTCTAATGTCCATGTTATCATACAAAATAACTGTGGTTTTGTGTTATAATTTGACTTTACACAGGTTGGGATACAGATCAATTCCTTACAGACATAGGCGAGGCCACTTTGGTTATGTTAAGCGTGATTAAGAATGTATATTTATCTTAACTTTCAGGAAATCTTTTTGATATAAGAATAATTCCATAAAATAACCAAACCTGAACTAGTTAACATAATTGATTTAATTGATCCTTTTGTTGAATTCTTTGTTCGCAGGATGGACTTGCGCCTGGTGGATTCAACTTCGATGCAAAATTGTAAGAGAGCTCTACTGAATTCCTATTTCAAATCAATTATAAATTCTGAAACCCAAATTGTTAACCAAAGTTGTAGGGCTTCTGGAGATTATTTTTTTCCTATGTGCCATATTACTGAGATGTAAGCAATTGCTGTTTTATCCTTTTGATCGAACAGGAGGAGAGAGAGTACTGATGTTGAGGATATCTTCCTTGCTCACATCTCTGGAATGGACACCTTGGCTCGTGGGCTAAGAAATGCTGCCAAGCTGATTGAAGTAATTGATTAGAAATTAAGCAAAATAAACATTTTAATTCTCTTTGGTTGTTGACATGGTTTTTTTTTCTTGATTCAAGGCTGGTTCTCTTGAAGAGCTTCTTCGAAAACGCTATCAGAGCTTTGACTCCGAGATCGGAGCTTTGATCGAGGTAATTCTTGTTCTTTACATCTCTTTATCTTTTTATATGCAAATAAATTCAATGAAATTCTTAATGGGCATGTTCGTGAATTTAGGCTGGGAAAGCTGATTTCGCTACACTCGAGAAGAAGGCCATGGAATGGGGAGAACCATCTGTTGCCTCTGGGAAGCAGGTATGAAAAAGAATCATTATCATTTTCATCAATTTATTAAAGTACATTCAAATGGGTGTTAAATGAAATGGATATCTTTTTCTTTTTTGATGCAGGAACTTGCTGAGATGATATTTCAGTCTGCTTTGTAAAGTTTGAACGAAGCTGGCAGCAGTAGAAGTTAGGAGTCCATAATTGTAGGAGGAACTTAATAAACTTTCAGTTTTAGAGAAGTGGACATAAGTCGAGGGGCTTTAGTTAAATTAACGTGTCAGGTTTGACAAATAAATGTACATCTTGTTGAAAACGATTTCATTGGATCTCCAATATCAATGAGCCCCATTGAAAGTAAATAAGAAGTCTTTTATCTTCTGTATTATGATATGATTTTATGTTTTGTTTTGGAATTTATAGTTATATCATATGTACAGGTCTTTTTTCCAACTGCAGTTATAACTGCATTTATCAGTTGCAAAGAAACAAACAATTGCAGCTTATTCAAATGTTCCAGTTGCGTGCAAATGCAGTTACAATCAATGACAAGAATTTTACGTCTTCTGCACAATAGGAGATCAAGTGATTGATTATTAATTAAGATGGCCTCTCTTTCTGCTTCGCAGGGCCAAAAGCTTTACACAAAGCAGGAAACATACAAGCTGAAGACTCATAATAATCACATTCTGGATCATGTTTTTTCTTCTTCATGAAGAAAACAACTGACTTCCAAGAGTAACCAAGGTTGTGCCATCACCCATTACTGTTGTAAGCAACATCTCTGTCTCAAGAATTCGATCAAGCTCCCTTGCAACTGTCGCCATCTTTGGCCGTTCTTTAGCAGAAGAAGCTAGACATCGAAGAGTCAGAGCGATAAGTTCTTTCATTCCTTCAGAAGTAAAATTGGTGGCCAGTCGTTGATCAATGAGTTCATTTGAGTCTAGATGGGACTCCACCTTCATAAGTACAAATGAACATCAGATTCAATAGTAAGATTTTCTTACGTATATAAATTCAAATAGATTACAAGGCCAAGAGTCAAAAACTAAGGTTTCAATGACGTTAATGTGGATAGTAGACTGAAGCTCATTAAGCATGTGACTGGGGAACAAAAGGAGGTTTCTGGCTTTCAGATGCTGCGATGATTTATCACTCTGACAAAGCATTATCTACTGTCATCGAAGTAGATGGACTCAAATCTTGCAATATAATCAACAAAAAGTTCAAGGGTTAATTGAGGATAGACCCCACCTGCTATCACCCAATTGCGCGTAGACTCCCACCCCCTGTGTTATTGCTCAAATGCAGATAGATCCCCAAATGAATTTTTGACTCTTATACCCTATGAAGGTCTATTTGTAAAAGAACAATTTGCTCTTTCTGTTGGGGTAAGAGTTAAAAAGTTCCACCTAGGGATCCATCTGCATCAATAGAGCTACAGGGGATCTATTTGCAACTAACCCAAAATTTTATTTCGAAACAGACATATGTAAATTAGATGAGATATTACTATATACTACATGTAACAACGTTTACTAGGACACTCAATTAACGAGGCATCCTCATTCTTGCATATATCTGCATGCCACCCACCCACCCACACACACACACGCACATCCCTCTAAAAGCTTTCTAATGTAGTTTCAATAATGAAATACATTAAAATACTATCAAAACTTTTCTGTAGTTTGTAAATTGAACTTCAAGAACCATACAAGTCTTGAGGAAAAAAAAATCCAAAAATAAAGCACGTAAAGGTATCATTGAATTGAATATGTTTGCTACATTACCCACTGGGCGAGGCTTCCATTTGATCCTGTGAAGATCTGTCGTGCAGTTTCCTTACCAGATATTAGCTCCAGAAGAAACACACCAAAACTGTATATATCACTGGTCTCTGATACTACCCTAAACAAAATACCATACTTCAGAAACATCGCAAATATACTGCGTAGGGTTACTTGTGGATAAACCCCCTCTACTATCACCAAATTGCAGTACAACTGTAGATAGACCTTCGGGTTAAACTTTTTTTTGGTTCAAAACCCTCAGAGAAAGAATTCTTTTTCGACAAACAAACCTCCTTAGGGTAGAAGAGTTCAAAAAGTTTCACTCAGGAGGTCTATCCGCAACTAGGTGATAGTACAAGGGGTCTATCCATGGTAATAGAACTATAAAAGGGTCTATCCGCAATTGGGTGATAGTAAAGGGGTTGTCTAAATTAACCATACTAAGTATTTCATAAAAATGCAGAAAAGGAGCATACTCTGGGTCCTGGAATAGGTTGGCTGCAAGAGCTTGAGATAGACTAAATCCTTCCATTCTCTGAAGTAAATTCATGACGCCTGCATCTGCAACTTTAGCAATGAAGTTTTCATCAACCAACACATTACTTGTTTTGAAGCCATTGTGCACGATTGGAGGTGTGAGATTGTGCAAACAGGATAACCCTGCAAAATGCCGAGAACAATACAAGCCTTAGCTATGTGCATCACAAATAAGTTTGGAAAATAGGGGTAAGTTTCACAAAACACCACTGAACTCTAGGATGTTTTGCAGAAAAGCTCCATGAACTTCATAAAATAGAGAAAAGCTTTTAGAAATTTCAAATTATACAAAACTATCATGACGTATTAAAAACCATTAAAAGGTGTTAACAGAAGGTCTAAACTATCCTTAAAGCAGGGAAGACAATGCGGTACTACAGCAAATATATTAAGTGCCTAGCGGAGAAAATTGCCCAAAATATGTCACATGTGAAGCAAGCCACAATATAACCTACTTCTATCAGTCATGATATTTTAGTACCTTTAGCTGCTCCTATAGCCACAGAAAGCCTCTGTTTAAACTCTAGTTTGGTATTTGAACTCTGCCCACCGTCCGTCAATTTATCTGTTAAATATGAACTGTGTCAATTGGCTTGTGCAAAACTACCTTGCTTCACTTAAAACAGATAAAATCTTACCATATAGATGGTTTGATATGCTTCCATTGGGCAAATATTCATACACTAAAATTTGTAGACCATTTTCCTGGCAATAGCCAATAAGAGTAACGATATTGCGATGACAAATTGCTGATAAACGTTTAACCTGTCCGATATTTATTCATTGTCAGTGTGTAAAACTGAGAACAGTACATTCAAGGGCCAATTGTGGATAGACCCCCTGTACTCTTGCCAAAATGAACTTATTAGCCCTGTAGTTGTATTATTACATTAGACCCCGAGTTCTATTGTTGCTGATAGACCCCCTGAGCGAAAATCTGTTGTTGTAGATAGACCTCCAGAAAAGGGTAAAAAAAATTCACTCAGGGTTGCTATCTGCAACAATAGAGCTTCAAGTTGGCAATAATGCAGGGGGTCTATCTGCAAATTAATCCAACATTAAATACCAAACTAAACCAAATTTTCTAATTTTATCTCAAAATTTCAAACCTGTCAATTATAAATTCATGCAAGTAGATCAACCGAAAAGGAAACAATTCTTACCTCGTCAACAAACTCATGTCTTGGAGCTCCTTGTCGCCTTTTAATTGCAACTACTGTCCCATCATGAAGCAATCCTTTATAGACTGAGCCAAAACTACCAATTCCCACAAGATTACTTTCATTAAAATTTTTTGTTGCCTGTTCTAATTCTTCAATTGTAAACTGCCTCGCGCCCTTCTGTCCACTTGGAGCTCCCCCATTACTTCCAAATGCTTCATTCAAAATGCTAAACTGTGTAAAAAGGTGAAGAATACATGTGATAAAAGGCATTGAAAATGTTTTTACCGAATGTAGAAGGATTTGAAGAGCCCGAATCTGAATGCCTGTTCTTCACAGATATCCACTCTAAGAATCGATGCCATAGAAGCACAATAAGAATCCCCAAGAGTGCAAGAAAACCTAATACTCCTCCAATAATTGTTGCAACAGACCTCCACATTTCTTTAAGGCTTCAGTTGGGCAGTGAAGAACTATATGCATTGAAGCGGAACCAAACCCCGATAATTAAAACGCAACAAATGAGGTACTCAAATGCAAACAAATTATGCACTATGACTTCCATAATAAGACACACAATTATGTAAAGCATAAACTGTAAATTAAGATAAAAATGAAAGGTGGAAAGGTCAGATTCTTCTCCTACCTCTACTGACATACAAAATGCAGCGTCTTCTTCGTTGAATGCCAATTGAGAGTGCTGTCAACTTGCACGAGACTAACCGTTGGCAATGCCAACAGAGTTCAGAGAACAACTGGCATTGTCCAATGATATACTCATTGATCAATACTAGAGATCATATGTACACTGTTGTGTGAAAAATAATTGCGATAGCTCAAAAGCACTCAGACAGAAGAAATGAATATTATCAGAGGAATGCTGGAGGGATTTTAAGGCTCTAAATGCAGAAAGAACAGCGGATCAAAAAGCTGCAAAGTTAGAAAGAATCTGATCAGAGGGTGGCAGTGTATAAAATAAAGCAGATACCAGCCTGTAGAATCTCTCTAAGGCATCAGTATGGCTACAGAAAAAAATAATAAACAAGAGTAAATTTTACAGGTTTTTGCTAAGTAAAAAAGAGGACACGGACAAGGAAAGGAGTCGACCAATATCTCAATCTCTCAAGATCTCAAATCCTCCACCAACTTGCATTTTAAACCGTACAGAATTTGGGAAGAAATTGATGGGTCGGGGCTCAAAAGGACTTGGATATTATGCATGTAGTTTGGAGCTCGAAAGGCTAGAATGTCTTATGCTGTGTCCTGCCATTGTCTTGGTGTCTTCTTGCCCGGGTTCCAGAAAGCTCAGCAGTAAAATTGGTGGGTGGATGTGGGCGGGCGGGCGGGCTGGCGCGTGCATGCATG
>JBAKGM010000326.1:15702489-15739932 GCA_037177215.1 Asparagus racemosus | reverse complement strand
GGGTTGTTTCTCCCCATAGTCTGCAAATTTTCTAATTTACCCATACATTCTATCGTATAGGATTTTTACATTCCTCTCATAACACCATCAAAATTCATAGGAGAAAGTCTAGCAAATTTGCACGTTCGAAGGGTAAATCTGCAAACAGGCTATCTTTTGGGGGGAGAGCATTTTTTTTTTCATTTTACCTCCTTTTCACTTTAGAATTAAACAGTATTAAATGAGAGGGACTATAACTCGACGTCAAACAATGTAGGGATAAATTAAAAAATATTCAGATTTGGATGTAAATCTGCAAATGAGATAGATTTTGAGGACATAGAGGTTAAAAAACCCTACAATAGTTAGTTTGTCAACATTTTAATAAGCACATAGGATCCTGAACTTCATTTTGACTTGCCTCGAATTAAAGAAATGAAGCAGGTTGGGTGTCTCTGAAGAGTGGAAGCACAGAAATTGCACTTATAAAATATAATAAGGACAGAAGAAGACCAGTGCCGTGCCAGACTAAGGGGGAAAAATAGGCATATGAATCTCACTAAAATGAGTTTACTGGATGCTGGCCTAGTGATTGCAACAAAATGCTGGGAAAAAAAAGAAAAGAAATAAGATGGTTAAACAAGTTGACCTATAGAATACTGCAGTCCAGCAAGGAACCAGCTCAATACTAAAAATCCAACTAATTTCATGCCAACCAGACCCAACGTCTAAATGCACACAGCTTGGCACTCAAATTATGTACTACAACTTGTTCTGAAGAAATATGCAAATAAAAAAAATAAACAAATAAAAAGACGTCATGCCTAAACTCGCAATCTCCTTCCAGCAGCTGTAGGCAATAATATAATTTTTCTGTCAGCAACTCCTTATTTTAAGCAAACAAGCACTCCGTACAATCAAAGTACAGCTAACAAACAGTTGATTTGCGATTTTCGACTACAAAGCATCTCAGAGGCCAAATATTTAAGAACTAAATACTCCTCAGGCTACAAGATATACATCGTAAACCGCCGAACAATGGATATGCAAAGTCTCATAGAATCCACAAACAACTATCAACAACCTATATAGAACAGAGATGATCGTCGAAGTAGATCAAATGCAGCTGGAAACAGAATTAAGCACACTTATCAGATCTGACAAGAAAACAAGGGCACCATGAACTATAAAAAAAATAAAAAAAGATAGTTAGATCTGACAGAATGCTAAAGCTGAAAGTTCTCCAACTATTTGGCTTGTGAATAATGGGAAAGCGCACCGCTGTTTTTGGAAGTGTTTTTGTCAAGTTATTGTTCAGGCAACGGAAGGATTTATTAGAATATAATTATTAATTGGAACATATTTTACATTTCTAACGTATTGTACATGATAAATACAACAATCAACGTATGCACAGAGCTAATCTACAAATAGAATACATCCTAGTATACATGAGTAATTACAAGTTAAAACCACTCCACCATGCACCTTGGATAGAATTCTGCTGCTGTTGCAAAAGAGGAAGTGGCTTGTAATTCTTTCTGGACTTTTCGCCTCTCATAAAAAACTGAACATGCAAGTGAGGTGCACTTTACTCCGCCTTCTATTATCCAATCACCACCACCACAGTGCCTACATATCTGATGCATTGCAAGGGGGAAAAAATTAGTTATCGACAGAATTGCAGCTGGTTTATCACTTAAAAGTTTCAGCTAACGTTCAAAATCTTAATTAGTAACAGGAAATAGCGATCAAGCACATAAGAATGCCCAGAGCCCAAGAGTTAAGCATTTCCTTCATCACTTTCCATGAAGGTAAGCAAAATAGTAATAACAATTTGTTCTTAGCTGTAACCAAACGTAAACACCAATGAGTTGGTACCAATTTCGCTCCAAGGGAACCATGGATACCAATGCATAGTATTGCTAACAAATTAGGAATGGCACTGCACAACTTTTACCATACACCATACAATTTTTGCCACATACACACGCAACACGTGAATCCTTTTCTCCATTTTACTCTCTTCAAGACCATCTAATATTAGTATCATGTCTTTTTATAATTCCAATGGCGGTCATTCAGGTTTATGCTGAGTCATTCTCTTCTAAGACTATGATCTTATTAATCCTTGCAACTGGTGGTTGTTATTGCACATTCTCAACCACAGTGTTTATCACTTTATCCAAAGGAGTGGAAAAAATTTATCCAGGGGGTCTAAAGGTAGACGTGGCATTTCGACAATGTTGGGCCCTAAAATTCTCCCTAAAACTTCCATAATCATGAGAAATTCAGGGCCGGGCTGGCTCTCTTAGGGACTGGCTAATGACAACCACAGGCAATCCTTTATCCTTTATCATCCCCAGACCGCCAGTATAGCCCTCTGACAATCCTGGTTTAGCCTCTCTGCAAAGGGCTTAAACAAACTAAATGTTAGGAGGGTCTTCTGGGATTTGGAGACAAAATCAGTGGATAGAACAAGTCTAACCTTTTATTTAACTGACCAGGTTTCTTGCTCTTGCATTATGCACAACATGTCTAAGACAAAAAATAAGATTTTCTTATGCAAAAAACGTCTAAAATGGAAAGCAAAACTTATAAGAAGTTTTGGGGGAATAGAAGATGCATTATAAGTTTTTTACATGACAAGTGAAAAATTAAAGGTTATACACAATCTGATGGGATATGATGGTATACACCGAGTAAATAAATATAGAGGTCATAACTATTAATTACCTCAGAAATATACTGATATTATTAAGGGGGAAAAAAGACTTACAGAAACCAAGTGTTGGATCTCCCTCTCCAATTTAGATGTGTTCCCAATTATAGCTGCTGCAACAAGAGATTCTTTCATCGAGCATTGATCGCATAAATAGGCTGATGCCTGAGCCAGCTTACCACACAACGTGCAATGCTTTGAGATATAATAGGTATCTATCCTGCTTCTTTTGGATGGTAACATCTTAGAACTTTCGGATCTGATGTCACTATCAATTTCATTCGAAGACTCTGAACGAGGGACAATATTACGGCGTTTAGCCAAGGTTGGTCTAACTGGGCGAGGAAGATCAGAAAACCATTGGTTAAGGTCAGCACCAACAAGACCAAAGACCCGCTGCAATGCTGGAATTATCTGTTTCTTGATATAATATAATTCATTCAATCTATATGCAGAATTGACATCTAGAAGTACGTATGGACTGATGACCATGTCTACAAGCCTAGCACCGGGTTCCCCATGTATAACAACATAAGGTATTCGCTCTCCATACCGAGGCTCCGCTCTGGGATCAGTTTGCATAGCTTTAGTTGCAACTATTGCTGCTGGAGGGAGAGTAGAAGCTCTGGAACTGTATGTACCCAACCTAACCTCCTTTGAAAACACAAAATCCTGAAGTGAAACTTTTCCAGATAAAATTCTTCTCCATTGACGTTGCAAATAAGTTTTAATCTAATTAAAAAAAAACAGCCGGATTCAGTGTCTTATAGTAAAGTAAGCTCAAAGAAAAATAAACTTGTACTTCTTTATTTAGTAAGGTGTCGGATGCCACAGTTTCTGAAAGCAAGCTGCTTCCACTGGACCACAGACAACACATGCTTGCCATAATGCACACGGCAGAATTTTTTCAAAATTTACATAGGGCAACTGTTATGAGATGGTGTCACTTTGTTATACTAGTTACGAGTTTCAAACTCCAGTGTCCATTTTACAACTTTGTGAGCATCTACTTGAACAAATATCATATCATACTTATGGCAATTATGGTTTCCATGCTCATACATCATCATAGCTAAAGGTCTTGTGTCTTCATTTTGAAGATCAATTTCATATTTCACCTTTCCTTAGATAATTATAGTTAAAATTTCTGCAGAAATGTTCTATCTTTATCAGGGTAATGAATAATTTAAAACCATGACATAAAATCGAGTGAAAACTGTAAATGCCAAATATATTGAAATGCAGCAATCACAGTTCTTACTGCTGATATATCTTGATGCTCGAAAAACAATCTTATAGACCGCTCCAAAGTCTTTGCAACAGCTGGACACGTGTCTCTGCGTACTGTTTCGGTACCTTTTGCATCAAAAATGGGCTTCTCTTGATCAGGAGTCTCATAGCTGTAACCAACATAACGTTTCTTGGTAAGAAGAAAGCAAGGGTGATAAACTTTTTCCATTTTTAGAGTGACTGGGTCTGGATTCATTGATGTTATTTCAGAGGCAATCTCATTTCCTATTCTGAACGCCTCTTCTCTTGACCGGCCTTTAAGAAGCACAAACATGCTATACCAAATAAACATTTGAACAAAAATTGTCAGTTTCAGCCAACAAGAGGACGAAAGAACTGAGATATCTGAAGAGATACCTATCAGTATCACCATAGACAACCCTAGCTTTCCATTTATCATGTTGATTCACAAATGAGATTGCTGTTTCCAATGTTCTTCTACCACACTGGACAATACTATCTGCAAGTTCTGCGCAAGGCATGCGGCCACTAAAGCCAGCAGCAGTATAGCCATAAGACACATTTGCTATCAGTTTCAGAGCAAGTTGACGTGCATTAAATATCTGTACGGAAAAAAGTAATTATCTTAACAAGACAAAACAAAATGATATACCATTAATAGATTTATCATACAGGAGTTTTGTCAACAAAAACTCATAATTTATATTGCCACCAATATTGAGTAATAGAATTTCTTACATAGTAATTGAATGCCTAATACAATTGATAACATATTAATAGTAAATATACTAGAAGGCTACTTTTTTCGACATGTATCTGGATGCACTGACATCTAAACAAGTGAAGAATGTCAGTCCACTACATTGTAACCAAAAAGTACACAGATAAATGGCTTCGTAAAATTCACCGATTGATTCAATATAATTAACCTGCCTCATCTTGGGAACAATTGTCTACATAAAGTGTGCAGTCAAGTCAACCATTACCTTATACAGCATGCGAGGTATGTAAACACCCAACTGGGGAATGACCATAAGTGTAAATTACTAAATCAACTTGACAATCTGAAAAGGGCTCAAGTCACATTTCTAGTCCTCCCTACTAGTGGCGTGGTTTTTCACGAATAAGTCAAAATTTGCCTTCTTTGAACAAAAACTGATATTGAGAAAGAAAAAGAACTCCAGACTGGTCAATGGAAATGCTGATCCACTATGTTGTTATGTATTAACATACTTGAAGCCAAAATATCATTCACCTTGTCATCATTTCGGGTCAATAAATCAAATTAAAAAGAATCTAGGGCAACTACTTCAGAATAAGAAAGATGGAGTACACCAGAAATATAAACATTGTAAGGGAAAGGTTTTCATGAGAGAATCATGCAAAGGGTGAATCACAAAATAAATAAATAAATAAATAAATAATTTTAAAAAAAATCTTCCATTAAATCAGCCAAAAAAGGGAAACTTTTCTCCTTTTAAACAGTGACTTGAAAATATTGCAACGATTGTATTTGTTTCAATTCAAGAGCCCGACAAGTTCAACGCTGATTTATGAAGGCTTTCATTGCGAACTTCTACTTACTGTAGAAGCGCAAAATTCTATAAAAAAACTACAGAAAAAACATAATGCATTTAGTTTAAAGGAAAACAATAATATACCCTTTGTAGAACTTTTTGTGAAGGCTCTAAATTCTTCATTGCCTTCTTTACCATTATCCTAGTTGATAATATTTCTTCTAAGAGACGGGGTAGTACACCTCTACGTACCTGCAGCACGCAAGGAAAATCTTCAATTAGGTAAGCCATTGAAAAGCAAAGTATTATTGATGCTTGACAAATGGATGCCTAAAAGGTGAAACAAATTTGGAGAAGATCAAAATGCAAAAAAATGCATCACACAAATCAGAAGGGATCAATAAACACATCTAAATGATACCCGGATGGTAAAGGTACACTGGTACAGATATAACATATTAACTTCCTATTATGCTTGGTTTAATGCTTCAGAAGTGGGAAGCTCGGTGATGGAGAGAGAAGTTAAACTTCGCTGGTATGTGCCTTGGTGACTATCTATATAAGGCAAACAGTAGATATACAGGAAAAGGCTGTAACAGAAGATATGCAGGAAAAGGCTATCTCAATCCTTTAATTTGCATAAGAAGTCTTTTAAGGTATCAAGCTTGAACTATCAATGTTGTAAAAGAATTCCCATCAGTCACCTGAATTGCCAGCACCATCTAGCTTCCTGAAAGTTTGAGAGCGATAATATATCTCATACAAGCAGGTAAGAAATCCATTCATAGGCAGACACCATAAAAGTATCCCACTATGGCCTAGTTGATTGTGTCTCCAGGCTGGCTGTTGAAGTGATGAAACAGGGCAGTTTTGCTTTCAAATGGGATCTTTTTGTTTCCCCTGTAACACCTTACTCCAAAGATCAGTATGGGTTTTCGTACTTACAACCTTTAACTGGTCTACGTGAACTGCCACTTGATTGCACGGTTCAATGCTATGTCTGGCTTGCTCATTTCAAGGCTAACCAAGACTTTTTCATTAATGGAACCTACTTCCTGCAAAGATGAAAATTGGCAGGAGTCTAGCTCTGTCTCTACATCTCGAGTATCTTGGCGAGTCCACCAGATCCTTTCCTTTTGATCAACCACCCAGTAAGGCAGTTTCTTACACCTTTATTCTTTTTATTTATTTATATATTTATTTTTATTTATTTCATTTTATTTTTCTTGGGACAGTATTATTTTCTCGTATTAATGGGTTTCATTTGGACCATCATAGGTTAACTTACAGTCCTAAACCTTAAATCCACATGCACATTCAAGAAAAGCCCAAGCCTAATCCCTCTTTGTTCGTTAGGTAAACCTGATATGCGATCCAATCTCCTTTTTCTTCTATGTATGGATGTTTTTTTTAAGCTACATTCTCACTTAGCTGATTTTTTAGCACTGGGACAGGCAGATGGTACTCCTGTATTTCACTCCAAGTTGAGTGAGTGCAGCACTTGTTATCATCTTCATGAATATCTTTTTCTTCTTTTTCTACAGTCTGTCCATGTAATGACATCAATAAAGTCAAATCTGTAGTATCGCATGTTTCTACCCTTCAAAGTTATCCACAAACAAAAAAACTTCTTATCACCACCAGAAAACTTGATAAATACCAGGAAGCTAACTGATACAATATGACATAAGGAACGTATGGTAACTAGATGCATGTTACCAGAAATCTTATCCATATGAGGGGGATATTCATGACATCATTTGGAGTACATGATTCCATATGTTGGACATGGAAGCTAACAGAATAATATCACCAGAAATCTTCATACCTTCGATGAGACATACATGATGCCATTTGGAGTCAGCAGGAGTTCTTGTTTTAAATCCTTCAAAAGCAGTGGATCTGCCAAATAAGAGGTGACGCCAAGTATATTTGCTTTGGAAGAAACAACTGTTCCCAAGCATGTACTGTAACAAAGGTTGTATGCTATTATCATTGACGGATAAAGGGCTTGGAAATCTAATACTACAACCGGGTCAGCGTAGAAGCCAGATTCCGGTTCCATCACAAGTGGTAAACACTCCATTGCAGGTTGAGAAGCTACCTGCAAAGAAGACGCATATTATAATTAACAGTAAGACCTTAAGTGAGCTACACAATCAAAATAAGCTAGTGCATATGCTGATGAAGGAATGAAGCCTAAAGAACTGAAATTAGCACTTGCAATATTTAAAAAGTTAATGCATAAACTGAAGTGCTTGACCCGGGAACAAAGCCAAGGGTAAGCTTCCCAGCGAAATTACACAAAATGTATACACTAATACATGTATGACTGCGTATAAACGTGTGCAGGTAAATGTGCGCGCGCGCATGCATGTATCTTTGCCACAAACACTCATGTCAGTGACCACGCGTGCAAAATGTATGCATGCATGTACTATGCCATACATTGTATACATACATACATACATACATAATACATATTGTTATACGCAGCAGGTAGCACGTAGTGCATAGCTGTAGCATGATGTACACATGAATCATGAGTATGTATTAATGTATAATTCAACATGTATCTAGTTTACATGATAAAAGAAATGAACGTATGGATAAGTTAGGAGATTGCTGCCAACATTAGTGTTATCATTGTTGTTGTATTGGTGGAGAAATAGAAATTGCAGACGTCTCAGGATAGACAATAGAAGTGTACAACGTGACTAAAGGAAAATTATCAATATATAAGGGCTAATCAATACATCAGCCGGTTGACAATTTTGGGCAAGATTTTCCTAAACCACTTGCAGTAAGTAAAGGTTTAGAAAATAAGTGAGACAGGAGTTTAATGTCGCTATTATGCCAAATCAAACACTTCAAAGCGAAGCAAAAAATAATAAGCTTCATGGCAAGTAGTGTAAGCTTTAGAAAATAATAAAAGCTTCATAACTCAGAGATCTACCATGTAGGCTATGCACCATGTTGTCACTAATATGCTTCGACAAGCAGTGCTAGCTTCACCATGAGCTCCTCCATAATAGTGGGCTCTTACGCTTAACTAACCATGAGGAAGAAATCAGACATCAGCTGACTTCATCCCATTATACAGGGGATCTTTTGATAAAGTAGTGTTCTGTATGATTTTATAGCATAGGATCATATGCAAGGACGAGGATTGGTCAAGCAGGGACAGGAACCTCAGATCAGGTCTGAATTGACTCTGAAAAGACTCTCGACCTGGCCCAAACCCCTAATGATTAGCTTAGAGATAGGATCAAAATTTAAAGCCCTCAAAGTTTTGGAAAGAGCTATAAGGACTGACCATAATGTGATCCTGATGAGGCACCTTTTAGGCCCCAGCTTCAAGGCTTGAGATTTCATTTTCTTCTTTCGAAAATGTGATTTCCAATGCATGAGAAATAATTTGTACTTCTGAACCACTTGGTATAGAAGAAATTTCTTCATCAAATCGTCCAATATTCTGTGTAAATTTTGAGCTGGTAAGTAGATTAAACCTTAAATTTATAAAATATAGCCTTCAAAACCTTAGGTCAATCCCCTAATATGACCATCCAATCTTTAGCACTAGGGCCAGCTACAAAGCTTAATCAATCAAAGCTTGCAAGGATGGGCTTGGGGATTAGTGTGATAAAGCCCAGAGTTGATCATGTCCAGATCAAGGCTAAGTTTTAGGGTCAGGGCCTATCCAGCCCACTACCATCTTTAATCAAATTAGGGATTTCTATTATGAAGAAGTAATGAAGTGCCAGTGCCCGACAGACACTTGGGACCCTCCTTCAGTATGTCATGTATTGAAATGTGTATTCACTTATATAATTCATGATTAATTAGAAACTTGCTGTACACTTCTTGAACACATATACCACACTTCTCATACACACATTATTCAAATTAGATGTTTTGAGATATCTAATTGCTTTCATACATACACCAAAAGTAATTTTTTAGTGGAAAAATGTCATCAAAATATTCACTTGTAACTTATAGGACTATGACAAGTTTAGATATGTCTACGTATTTCATACAAAGTTGAAGAGTCAAGTCTTACTCCTTTTTTAAAGTCATAAAAATTAATATTTGATGAAAACATTAGCACGTATGTATCGTTGCATCTTCATATTAATAAAAGTATTAATATTCTAATGTCATTATTATTGTTTTTAATTTTTTATATGCATGAACATGCGTATATATAGATGAATAACTCTCTCATGATTATTAATGTTGCATATAATAATGTCATATAACAAGCTGCTGTGTCTTTATGTGGTACTTCAGAGCAATTTCCATGTCCTGTGTCCCATGTCTGTATTGTTCCCCTGTCTTGAGTATGTATCCATTGCTCAACACACGCGTGTGCGCACATGCGCGCATGGATGCAGTGACGCATGCGCACGCGCACACACGTGCGCAGGCACCTCTTTGATATCCTCCTGCCTCACGCTACGGCATGTATATGTGTCCGTGTCTTGTGTCCAGTGCATATCATCCCGGTTTCTTGTGTCCATGCCCCCAGCTAATTAATACACACGCATACATATGTACACACATCAATACCTCTATTTGATACCCTCCTCCCCCAAGCTACAGAATGGAGATCATAGCAGCCCAGCTTGACATAGATGCATTAACCTGAAATCTTCCTCGACGCTTTGGTTAACAAATTGGCGAAATGAATATTATATTTCTAATGTCTAGGTATAATGATTTTCTCTTCTATCTTTTAATGAAGAAAGTGAGAGTCAATGTCAATATGTTTGATTCTCTCGGGGAAGACAAGTACATGGTTTTTTTTTCATAATATAGCCTGATAGTGGTTGATAATGCAAAACCAGGTTCATAAACCAAAGTTCAAAACCAATTCACCGTGACAGTTTTATAAATGAAACTAGGTACATCACAGTAGGTATGTTGGCAAACACACTACTTGAATACAAAGCAAGGGCACTCCCATCATGAAGTTGTACTTATGTCAGATACTGAAACTAGGACATTTCTGCTAGATTCTTCTTATATCCTAGGTTATTTGGAATATATTTCTGGGAGAATAGCAGACCATTTTGAACTTTCTGTTCCTAAAGGAGCTATTTCTCAACTTTAAAACTATTTCAGTTAAAGAAAGTAATTAAATATAGAACATCAAAAGTATCTTTCTCGATTACTGTAACAGTAACTAGACACAATGACATTGGCTTGTTTAAGTTTTAAATGCCACTGGAGTCTTGGACAGCTCCTCCAAGAAGTGTCAAAACACTTATTGGACTAGGAGTTGGACAAACTATGTACACGTGAAAATATCTTCACAACGTGTTGATATAGGTATTAGCTATCTTTATGAATTCAACACTAACAGAAAAGGGGGAAAAATAATAGATTGTACAGAAAAACAATAAGTTTTAAAATTTTCTCCCAGATAAAACTGAGATACATTAAGCTATTACATAGAAAGTGGAACACCTAATGTCTACCTCGAACAGAAAATCATGTAATGTATACTACTTAGTTTTCTTTTGGCCATATGAGTTTGCAACTAGAGTGCTTAATTTGGCTGATCCAAGAGGGGGCTATGTGCCTCTTTCTCAGGCCAATCCAATGAGAGGCCATGCAAAATCCAGGCCAAGAACGGAAAGGCCTAAAAAAAGCTGAAGATATTTTCTGCACAGGTCCAAATGACTCAACTTATGAAGCAAGATATCCAGTATACCTGGAAAGTTTTATTCAACATTGATGTATCTTTAAAACAGGAAAATGATAACAGAAAAAGTCTTGCTTCTAGATTGGGCGCAACGAGCATGGACAAGGCATCAGTCAGCCAAAGGAAGTCACGACAACAAAAATCCAGTGTGTTCCCCTTATCATTTTACAAGAGCTAATGAAGGGACAGTTGATAATTGAATCTGTCTTCTTTCAGCATAAGTAGGTAAATTTATTTGTTTTCAGTTCTGGAAATTTCTAGTTATCAAGAAATTTTAATTTCAAGAATGTCCGTTAGTGTGTCTTTTGCTCCTCTTGTCACCACTTTATTATGGTGTTCCACAATATCCTATTCTTTAAAAAAGTAACATATTTTCCAGCCTTAGGGGTGAATCTATATTCAGTAACCTATCATTAACAGCCTCATGTCTCAGGGTTCGGCTGTTGAGAAATCTACAGCCAGAGACAACCAATGTGCAAATACTATATTTTCGCTAAATGTGTTGTAGTTGTATCTGTTTTAGTGCCGTTGTGTTAAATGTCACATGCTATTATATTATGAGATTATGTGTTCCTTTGTTTCCATGTGTTTGCATCTCTATGCTATATATCACTAGCGTCCCATAATACATACTTAAATAGTTAATACTTGTAAAGATCATCTATACATGCTTGGTGAGTCATTACAACTGTCTCAAGAATCCACAAATAGCATAAAAGAAAAGGCACTTACAAATAGTAAAGGAAAGGTAAATGCTGTCACCAATATTTAAAATATAACATAATAATTTAAAGGTCATGAGGTAAGCAATAAACCTGCTGATTTCCTGGAGATATAGCAAGATAATTTTGTGTATGAGCCAACCTTAAGAGCATAGATTCAACACGAAACTGCGACCCTCTAGAAAGGACAGAGAAGAAGTCGATGCCAAAAACCCGAGCGAGCTCAGACGTTCGATTAATCTGCAAAAGAAATGAAAAGCGCACAAGCCACATATGTTAGCAAATTACAATTTAAATTCATTCTGCTAAAAACTAAAACGCAGTTTAACAACAATGGAATACCCCAAAATCCATAAATATATCATTTCCAGCAGAGCTATACATAAAGATACAACATAAACATAGTTTTCATGACTAAAAATTAATATCATTAACAAACTCATACTAAACATAGAAAATATCCATATCCACCGCATGAAAGGTGAATCAAAATGAGTAAAGTTCAAGATCCCCAGCTCACAAACTACATAATCACCCATTAAAAAAACCAATCGATTTACTTAGCTCAAGAATACACATGTAGAGTTATGACATGTGTTGTTTCTCTCGACCCATTAGCTTAAGATTTTTAACAAAGTGATTTTGACGTGGGATCAAAACACCGATTTTCAAGAGGTTCTGGGTTCAAGCCTCGACATTTGCTATAGGAAATATGCTTATTTATCGACCCCACCATTACTCACCCACCCTCATCTACTATATCTATTGAAGCGTGTTATGTTTCTGCTGAAAAGCGTCTCCATACCTAAAATACCAGATAAAGGGAAGATTAATCTATTAAATTTGCCTGAAATATATTGCTAGTTTAGAACCTATCAGCTAATGCTTCTGCATAAGTGGTTGCTGGCAAAGGTAATACATCACATACTTTGTTTGATTTCATTTTTTTAAAACTTACATTATTAATAAAACGGCAAGCTATATGTCTAATCTATATCCAAATATCAGCTTGTGGAGATAATGAAATAAGTTGTCATATCCCAGTTTCAGAAGTGGCCATATACTGCATTATATAAACATGTAAAAGGTTCAGATCCGAGGGAGAGTATGAAGAAGATATAAACAGGTTGTATGTACAATAAAACCATATTGTAACACTATATAGCTAAACTAGCAAGACGATGCACGTAAAGAAATTGCAGGCATTATTTATGTGGTAAGATGGAATACCATGTCTAGCTGATTCATTATCTCAAGATTAAGTTTGGCCCTCTCTATGACATATTCAATACATCGATATCTTGCTCGGCCTGGACCACTTAAAAACCAATTGTTCAGCACTCGATTTGAAATTGATGGAATCTTACACCTCAAAACTTCCTCAGCCACAGCTTCGACACTGTACATGTTAAGATTTAGCTCAGCCCTCATCAACCGCCAAATATTAAGCACAATCCTTCCACTTACATGTATGCCACTGGCATGCGTGCGACCCCATTCATCTTCAATTATTGAAAATTCAGGAACAGTGTCAGAAACTAACATCATATTCTGTTCACTACTGGGTTCAGGGTTAGCTAAATCACTGGCTTTGAATTTTGTTTCATGGGAAGGTATGCGGGATATTTTCTTAAGTAAATTTACACCAAGATGTGCTGCTCTTTCAGCAAGAAAACCAAGAGAGCCACTTTGAATTTCCCAACCCATTAGAATATCCGGGTCAAACGAAGTAATCATTCCCACAAAGTGATCCAACAAGAGCTTTTCATCATTGAAGCTACTAAACTGGCAATTGGAAACTCCATCAACATGTCTGTGTAAACCAACAAGGGAATTATAGAAGATATAAAGAACCTGCATTTTTATGAAGTACTCGTTCTATATTTCCTACATTGAAATGCCCTGCATGTAGAAAGTAAATCACTAAATCATGTGTGAATATTGAGATGTGGTGGAGTATTCTTAGGCAACCAAAACATTCATGAACAATCAGATTGAAGACTTAATGATTCACACATCGTCAAGAACCACGATGCAAACAATCATGACAGTATTTATAGTTATTTCGATATAGTCATTTAATCCATATCTCACATGTTTACTGGTCCAACTGCCAGATAAACGTTTCTTACTTGTGAGTTAGAACGCTAATTTATACAACATTATTGAAGGATTTCAAAACACATATCATCAAAAACCATGATCCAACAATCGAGAAAGTTATTTGTATGCATCAGACAAGTCTAGTATGCGTAGTGGTTGCAACCCCAAAAAATATTTTGTTTATGAATGATAACTCTATGTGTCACTAATTGCTTCAGATCAATTATTTAAAGCTTTGCTGCTTAACTAAATTTAAGGTGATATAAACAGCGAACCCATGCCTACTCATGCTTGTCCGTGTCAGTGAACTACTGATGTACACTGAGCTGATTATAAGTACAACAAAAAAACCATTCAGAAAAAACAAAACTTCAACTAATATAGCCTTCATCATTCAGTAAATATTTAATTTGCTTCCTCCACAGTCTACATCTGGAATGGACCTATAATTTAGTCACTCCCTGATATAAGAAGACTACCAGTCAATTGGTATGAACAGTTCATAAATTTTGGAGTGAACTGCAAAAAACATTAACCATGCATCCATGACCCTACACTTGATTATTTGAGCGTCCAAGATGAAAAATAATAACAAATACTAATAATAATAAATTAAAATATGCATGCATATTATATAAGTCATTATAAAAAAGAGGATAAGGAAAAGGTAAGGAACCACAATTCTACATTTCCAGATGCTCTCTGGACATGCCACTAAATCAGTACCTGACACTTTAATAGATCCAATTGCACAAAAGAAGGATGAAATTTAACAACTGTTTTTACCAAAAGATATCAAACATAGGCAATAAACCCTAGCATGCATAGAAGTGTGGAAGTGGCCACCATCTATTGTAGTCATTATGCATGATTAAAACTGTTGGACAAAATATTTGAAGCAGATTCAGCACCTGCGAAATAGTTCATCACTGTTACAACGCATAAGAATATGAACTTCAATGGCATGATTTGAATCCTCCTGAATTGCAAGAGATATAACATTGATGGCATCAACTTTGGGGTCAGGTAAGAGGTCTCCTCTTGATTCTGCCAGCACCTGTTACCCAGTGACTAAACCAAAGTTAAAAGTAGAATAATATTTGCTAAATAAACTTACAATGAAGAATATACAGCTTCACTATGACAGGATGAAGGAATCGTGACTTTCAACCATATGATAACACTTTATGACTTCAAAGCATGAGAAATCAAACGAACATGAGGAAGCACAGACAGTTAGAGTAACAAGAAGAGAATTTTTGTATCCCAAATTTCTCCGTTAAATTGATAACTAATAGAGTTACCGAGAGAGGTGTTGTGTCTCTCACGTATTTTATTGGGGTGTAGTTGATGTGACACACATTCAAGTCCCCACCCATCCACCCCCCCCCCCAGCCCCAGATCATCAACATCCTAGGTCACAAGTGACTGCTTGGATGTGTGCCACAAATACGCGGAGGAACACACCAGCCACCATTTATCTAAATGTTATCCTTTTTTCCTCAATAGTCATATATTATCCTTTTTTCCCCACTCGATTGCACTCTTGTCACTTCTACTAGCACACTAATCGGCCTCCTCTGCAGACTCTAAGACACCTCAAAAATTCTCACTTATTCTAAATTCAAACCAGCTCAAACCTAGTATACATGCATTCATTTCATATGCTATATTTCTATGTACTAGATCATACCCTCTCAGCATTCTTATTAAGTTACATTATTATGATCCATGACGCATGATTTGTCGTATCGTCATTTTACAAATTTCTCCTTTATGGGTATCCAGCGGTTAACTGTCATGACAGCCACTCGATGTCCTGGTTCATGGATACAACTACTCTACTTCAAACCCCTGCTCGGCTTCTATGCAATGATCTTCCATAAATATACGATATTACCATTATGATAAATGATTCATCATAAACACCAAATTCAGTATGTCCTGGTCATGAATTGATTTACATCCTTGATTCTTCTTGTAATTTTGCTTGAAGTTATATTCAATATATTCCAATTCTGTCTTTCATTAAAATCTCTAGATTCTAAATCTTCTTCCCCATTTCTATGTTAGAATTATTTTTTTCCTCACCTTTAAGTGATACAATCTAATGACTTAAAAATATTTCATGGACATATCAGTCATCCTTAATGTGCCAAGTAAGTTCATCAATTGCTATAGCTCATAACAATAATCTTCGCTTCTCTTGTCATATCTTAGCAAGCATAACACATCTTGCAATACTCTTGAGTTCTTAAGTTTTTATATAACTTACATCGTGTATAACTATTTTAGGTAAATGTGACCTTTTGAACTTATTCTTTGCTAACTTATTTGTTTCCCCAAAATTTTAGATAATCCTAGAGTTTACACTCTTTACAAGAAGCTGCCTTTATTTTCTTTAGCTATTCATGGTTCTACATGGAAACACCTTTGCTTAAGATTTTTCCAAAGGTCTCTCATGGTAATTTCCTGATACAAGGTACAATATTCTAGATAATCCCAAGTCACATTTGTAATCACAACTCTATCCTTATATATAACAACTTCTCACCTATCAGACTCCATTATATAGTTTTAGTTTATTGGTGTGTTTTCATCAATTTCTTATTAATAACATAATCAAACACTAATAGTATGCAGGGTTTAGTTGCGGATCCTGTACTATCACCCAGTTACAGAGAGACCCCCTGTAGTTCTATTCATGTAAATAGACCCCCTGTACTATCACCCAATTGCAAAGAGACCCCTTGTAGTTCTATTCGTGTGGATAGACCCCTATACTATTTGCCCAAAGTGCAGATAGAACCCCTGAGTGAATTTTTTTACTCTGAGTGAAAATAGTTCACTCAGGGAGTCTATCCGCAGAAATAGAGCTAGAGGAGGTCTATCCGGAATTAGATTATAGTACAGAGGGTCTATTCACAACTATCCCTACATATATATCAGTGCTCAGATACTCTCAATTATAGTTTAAAATATTAGAAAATGTCAACATATTTACCCTCAAGGGAAACAATCAATTAGCAAACTTCATTTCACTTTAAGATGAAATTGCTCTGTTGATCTCTTTTAAGAAGTATTGGCTGTAATAAGGCCATACAACATGAGAAATAATCAGAATAAACAATTCAATCAAGTTCAGTTTGCACCTCCATGCTTAATACTGTAAGTTGCTGTCCACCACCAATACTTGCAGGGTCACGAAAACCAGTTTGACTAAGCGGTGTGAGACCCGATTTATCGTCTCTATATGGACCTGAAATCTGAGAGAGGTCATGAAAGTCATTGTTAACTACATTTCCCTTAAAATGTAGATCTGTCCCTTGTTTCCCAGTAGAACTGATGTCAACTCGGGAATCATGATTCTCAGCCTCCATAACTCTTATGCTTGCTTGACTTGATAGGTCAGGCTTCAAACAAAGAGAATCACTAGTGTTTGCTGAAACTTCATCACAAGCATCTCCTACAAAAGTTTTTAATTCGTTCATCAATAGAAATATTTCTCAAATGAGATTTAATGATCAGATGAAGGCACGATTAAACCCTCTGACTTTCATTTCCAAGCCAGTTTTATGGATCAGAAAGGATCTGATGATGATTTACAGAATGTTCCTTATAGAGGTACCTTTGTGTAGGTCTAAAATTAAGCCACAAATTACATTTTAAATTCAGATACCATTGACGCATACTGCCAAAAACAATATACCTGCACAAACATTCAGATGATCTCCTTCCATTCCTTCCAAAAGCCACTGCTCAACAGACTCCAGAGTTGGCGGCGAAAATGCATGAGTCAGCAAGTACAAAACTGAACCATCATTTTGAAAGTGAATTGGGACACCTAGTGCTGACTCTTGATGAAAAATAAGATTTTCATCATTCAACAATTTCATTGACTTCCCATCTTCAAATTTCCATGAAAAAAATGGGAGGACATCATCTTCACGTTGCCTACCAGCTAAATGAAGAAGAGTATCAGTAGGGGGGGGGGGGGTGTGGGGAATCAGAAGGGTAACACCAAATAGCATTAAATGCTATGATGATTAGATAATACCTACTTTTACGGTAAAGGGGAAATATAGGAGCAAAACATCTAGCATAACTGATAACAAAAAATTGTCTACTCTTTAAATTCACTCATACATAAAACACAAAGTTGTTAAAACAACAATTGTGTCGATTGTCCTTCCACAAAAGAGCATTCGATATTCAGTTTTTTGGATTATGCAGAACAATTTTATGGAAAAGACAATTTTTCAAAACAAAATATGAAGGGCATATTTGTTAGGAAAAATGGGGTTGATTGATTGACTTTCCCCCACCCTCTATAGATAAAATAGATTAATAATGCAAATAATAATAAAATGACCAAACAAAATTCAAAAAGGGGGAGCTATGTTTATAGGGTAGCCCACCTTAATTTAAAGAGGGATGTTGGTTTCCATATTAGAAGCACAAGGCTATAAATAGCCTTCAATTCTTCGGATGACAGCAGAACAACTCAAGTCACAGCGAACTTGTGAGTGAGAGAGAAAAAAAAAAGAGAGTTAGTTTTTTGTGTTCCTTTTCCGGTGTAGAATAAGTCCACTTTTCTATCATGTTTATTGTTGGTGTACCTCTAGCCAAGTGTCTAGAGAGGAAACTTGTGTACTCATTATTTTTCATAGTGGAAGAAATTTCTAAACTAGGGCCCGTGGTTTTTACCTTCAGTTGAAGAGTATTTCACGTTAAAAATACGAGTGTCTTGCTAAATATTCTTTTTATCATTTTATTATTATTTGCCGTATTAATCTATTTTATCTGCAGAGAAAGGGGAAAAAGTCAATCAATTAACCTCGTTTTTCTTAATAACTGGTATCAGAGCGTAGTAAAACTATCCCCTCTGTACAAGATAAAATAGAGAATACTGGGAAGCAGTGAAGTGGATTCTCCGATACTTGAAAAGCAGCTTACGGTTGTGCTTGACATTTGGCAGTTTCAAACCAATTCTGAAATGCTATGCAGATGCAAATATGACACGTGATCTCGATAACAGAAAGCCTACATCTGGATATTTATTTACTTTTGTAGGGAGAGCCGTATCTTGACAATCCTAATATGAAACCAACATCCCTCTTTAAATTACAGTGGGCTACCCTATAAACATAGCTCCCCCTTTTTGAATTTTTTTCATTCTTTTCACATGGGCTGCACCTCCTATGCAAAACACTCCAACTAAGGAGGGACCAACAATAATTCTCCCCCTCTCGGCTATTTGGAGAGGTTCATCTCTACTAGCTTTACGCAGAGGTCAAACTTGTCTCTGGGAACAGTCTTCGTCATCATATCGGCAGGATTGCTGTCGGTATGAATCTTCTGCAGTAGAATCTGCTTCTCTTTGTAATAGCTCATAACCAGTGGTATCTCACGTCAATGTGCTTTGTCCGAGAATGGTACATATTATTCTTGTTGAGGTCAATAGCACTCTGACTGTCACAATGCACGATGTACTCATCCTGCTTCAAACCCAGTTCTTGGATAAATCTTTTCATCCACACCATTTCTTTACCTGCTTCTGCAACTGTGATATGCTCTACTTCTGTTGTGGATAAAATAACACACTTTTACAGCTTGGACTGCCAAGATACGGCTCTCCCTATAAAAGTAAATAAATATCCAGATATAGACTTTTTGTTATCTAGATCACCTGCAATATCTGCATCTGTATAGCCTTCTAGAATTAGTTTGAAACTACCAAATGTCAAGCACAACCTTAAACTGCCATTCAAATATCGAAAAATTCACTTTACTGCTTCTCAGTGTTCTCTATTTTATCTTGTACAAAGGGGATAACTTTACTAGGCTTTGATACCAGTTATTAAGAAAAACGAGTTGATTGATTGACTTTTCCCCCTTTCTCTGTAGATAAAATAGATTAATAAAGCAAATAATAATAAAATGACCAAAGAATATTTAGCAGGACACTCGTATTTTTAACGTGAAAAACCCTTCAACTGAAGGTAAAAACCACGGGACCTAGTTAAGAAAATTCTTCCACTATGAAAAATAATGGGTACGCAAGTTTCCTTTCTAGACACTTGGCTAGAGGTACACCAACAACAAATAAGATAGAAAATGGACTTCTTCTATACCAGAGAAGGAACACAAAGGACTCACTCTCTTTCTTTTTTACGCTCTCTCTCTTTTCTCTCTCCCTCACTCATAAATTCGTTGTGACTTGAGTTGTTCAGCTTCCAAACGAAGAACTGAAGGCTATTTATAGCCTTGTACTTCTAATATGAAACCAACATCCCTCCTTAAATTAAGGTGGGCTACCCTATAAACATAGCTCCCCCTTTTTTTCTTTTTTTTCTTTTTTATTCTTTTCACAAGGGCTGCACCACCCATGCAAAACACTCCAAATAAGGAAGGACCCACAACAATATTAAGGTAAAAATCGGTGGTTGCATCAGTTTAGCTCACCGTCATTCATTACAAGCACAATATCCAATACTAGATCCTTTGTATTACATCTATGAAGAGCATCAAGTTGTTAGGGGGAACAACACTTTTTTAATAGCATGGGAACAATATATCAATTGGAACAACTTTGGATGTATATACATAGACACAAGGGAAATAGTTGCAATAACAAAGTTATGTGAGATAAATAATAAAACGTCGAGCAAAGTGAAAAAATAAAATATATATCGAAGTAGAAGCCTTTACAAGAAAAGACATGAAGATTTACCAAAAACTATCCTGCCATGTTCTAGAGAAATAAAACCAATAAAGTCATGCGTAGTGGTGTCAGAAATATAACTTTAAGTATAATATGCTATCGAGATCAATTTTAGCCCACCTCATTCCGTCTTCCAAACCGCAAGCTTGCAAAATCTCCAAAATGGATGTTAACTAGCTAAATACAAGAAGGACAAAATTGTACGGCATTGTCAATTAAGGAATTTTCTACAAGATGTCTGACATGTGCTAATATTTTCACAAACATTGAGACTGCAAGTCTTGATAGAAATGTATCATACAGTTTAAGCAAACAAACATCACTTAGTAGCTGCAAAGTTGGTCTACCACAGTATGCAACAGATTAAATATGCTAATGTACTCCAGTTGATTTAATAAGCTATTTAAAAAGTAATTGATTCACACATTCTAGTAAGTTGACCCCCTACCAATCTAAACCTATGTAACAGAAAACTTATGGTCTTAAAGACCTCGTTCAGCTTCCAGAATTCCAGAAATCTGTTCTTTATATCCTAAGCAACCTGACCATCTAATAAACAGGGAAACATTTAGCAGAACATTTTCCAACAGGAAAGCTATTACAAAGAAAAATAAACAAGAATTATGAATGATACACAGCCAGTGAAGCGACAACTAAAGGTTAACGACTCACTATTGATGTATGCACTGTCCTCAGCATGTCCCATTATCCCAGCAGAATCCTCTGAAGGCTTGCACAACTCATCTCTAGAAGGGGGTCTCCTGCTAAAAGTCATCTGAACGTATCCTGAAGTATCTGTTACCTTGCTCAAATTATTGCATGTATAGAGGTCACGATTCAATGGACTATTTATGTGTTCAATAATTTCATTGTCCAGGTCATTCTTGTGCTCTTTTGTATCATGCATTACTGGCTGTTCAACATTGATGGTAGTCAAATTTCTTTTACAGATACCCATCTTTTCCTCAAGTCGTCCATCAAAAAGTTGTTTATTAAACTTATGATACTCCAGACCATCAACATTTAAATTTTCAACAAAAAGAGACGTAGATTTCTGCGCAAAACCCTGTGATTCAGTGTAAGCTTCAACACAACCTCCATTGGCAGATTCTTGTTGAAGATGAAGTTTTTCATCTGGTGGCATATTTGATTGCATCGCTTGATTTCTTAAAAATGATATTGATGACATCTGGTTTCTCGGAGAACAAAGGTCACAGTGCACAGACTGATCTCCATCTGTGTGTACACATTGAATGCAAGTTCTGCTGTGTGATACCTTCGGTCGAACCCTGCTATCCTGAGCCATACTACATGATTTGATGGTAGGACATTCCTGAGGTACAACAGTGCACATCTCCGACTCAGATTTGTGATGTATTAGTTCCTCTGTACAAAGATCCATTATCTCAATATTTTTTACCACGGTGTCTAATTGCTCAGTTCGAAGGCGTCGTTTTCTCCTCATCAAGTCCCTAACAGAATTTAGCGCTGCAATTTCTCCTTTTTCATCATATGTCTTCAGAGCTGTGTCACAACATCTTTCCGTTTTGGTCCCAGATGAAAAACTAGATTCACAATCACTTTTCATATCTTGGTCATGAGGAGAAGCAAAGCAAGCAGGTTCAGAACTTTTCTGCCCCTCCTGTTTAAAGGAAAGAGGTAAAGGGCCCCACAAAAGCTTATTTCTTTTTTGCTTTTTGCTGGATCCTGTACTGCTGCACCTCTCCACCTGATGGACAGAATATTTCTCTCTTCCACTAGTCATATTAGCTTCAGAAAGATGACCTTTCGCGTTAGTACTCAAATCATCATCAAATGAACCATCAACTTGAGGGATCACATTACTTGATGAAGTACTGATTGTTAAATCTTGATCAGTAGAATGAGGCAATTGTCCCGTTGATCCCTCTGTCCCATGAAAACCTTCAAGAGAATCAAGAATATCTTGGCATTCCTGCTGGGAAGCACTTTCATAATCCAAAGTAGCTAACTCCAGCGCCTCCTTGTAGGATTTTGCAGACAATATTGGACTTAAAATTGCTTCATGAGTGAGGTCATCATCAACAGTAACATCTACAGCAGCTTGCGACGATGCAAGCCATCTTAGAAGCCCAAGGGCTTCTGTATCTAAAGTCTGTAAAACAAAAATTACTATCACAAGGCTGAAAACTAGAATTGAAATACTGAAAAATAGAACAAATATAACAAGATAGTAATAGCATAAAAGTAACAGTTTCGCGGCATAAAGAAAACAACAAAATTAAAATTTACTATAGAACAAATGATGCTGATATTAACGTGCCAAATTGATATCAATTAGTATAAAAGATAGAGCTGCATTTGCAATATTAACATTTAGCAAGTACAAAAACCGGAGAATGAAACATTTAATCATGACAAACTGAAATGATTATACAAAAAGGAGCTGGAATCAAATGACCTAATGTCCAATCAGAAGAAGAATATCGACTTCTGAAATGATAGCATAGAGAATAAATTTGAGACGTGCAGGCAAAACTAGTATTACAGTGGAGACTGGACCAAAACTCGAAACTACGCTCTCACAAATTTCTAGGGACCTAACATGGTGCATATGTTAACAGGGATTCCTGGGTCTAGGACTGCTGTTCAACTCTATTACAAAAGAATAAATAAATTAAATAATTTTTACAAGAGTTAATATTTGTCTTTCTAAATACATTGACTTTGGCAAAATATTAGTCAGCTTAGGCCTCGACCTTTACATATTTTGTTCTCCAATATAAACTTAAAGGTCAAACAAGCTGTGTACTTGGCACACACAGGCATACACACAGGTATATATACACACACACAGAGCATGGCTGACAGCTCGTACCTTCACGTGAAACTTAATACCAAATAAATACTGACTAAAATTCAAAGTGATGCAGGTACCTCCATTTCTGCATTTCTGCACACTTCAGACAATGTAGCATTTTCTCTCTCTTGAGAAAAAGGTCTAAGTGTCAGAGCAGCATTTTTATTTCTTTCATTGGAAGACTTCAAAGGCTCCTGAAAAGGGCTGCAGGAAGTGGGAGAATCTTGATCCCCATCCTCTTTGATAGCAGAAACTTGAGAAGGAAATATTTTATCTATCCTCATATACAAATCAATAAGAGCCTTCTCATATTCGAGTCCATGGTTGAAACAACCAAGAACATTCTCAGGAGTAGGCTTGCACGAATCAGGACAAGGTACTGCATCTGGTATTCCTGATCGTTCATATTCCTCCTAAATAAAAGAAACAACATAAACATAAAAATGAAGACAAATCTTAATCCAATTCTCATTCAGGCAAAATAACAGACCTCCCAAATTGGCACTAGTGATTGGACCATTTTAACCTCAGCCCTAGTCTGAGAAAGAGATGTGTACATTTTACATTTCTCGTTGAGAATGTCTGTTACTTGAAAGTACATATAAATGATCAGATTATGGAAAAGAAATAAAAGAAAATGTACTGTATTCTTGCAATTACACAAACCATTTACACTGGCATCCACCTCGAGAGCACAGATACTATGGCGCCTAACGAGGTGATTGGACTTATCTCCAACTCCACCCTCAATAGATGACTCTGGCCAGATAATATCACTTCGAACTGTAGAAGAAAGCCAGACTGCTGAACCTCGATGTGCCTAATTTTTGCAATAGGAATGACCATCGCACAGAATGGGGAAACATAAACCCAATAAGGCTCAGAGAGACCAGCAAATAAAATGCAAGGGAAACCAAAATTTCTAGTACCTGCAAACCATGCCTCTGGAAGCAAGGTACTGTAGGAATATATGCATCTGGTACTGGAGGACGGAATTTAAACTTTGAAAGATGTATATGACCCATTCCGTATAAGTTATAATCGACCTGAGAATTCAATCCAAATACAATAAACTGTGGTTTCTACGGAAGGGACATCATTATAAAAGCATAATTAAATGATTAACACCATGTAATAAAGTACTGCATAGTATCAGCTTATGATGATCAGTAGAACCATTAAACAACGTAGAAGGCTATCAAAATATAAAATTCCTGTCTTTAAAAAATTTTTAAAAAAACTTGTTTTCATCAGAGAACCAGTGGTGAACAATCGATATACTGTGTTGGGTGATAACAGATATACCATAGGTAATCGTCCCAAATTCCGGAATATAGCTAAACCTAAGAGAAACTTAACCTCTGATAGATAGAATTGTCTTTGAACGTCTGATTGAGCACTATCCATGACATGGTAAATTATCATACAAAAGGCTAAAGGACTTATCTTAAGAATTGATTGAACCTAGAGTTACTAACAAACCAAGTTCAGGTCAGGTCCGATGGTGAACTACAAATGTTGTGATGAAAGACTAGGCGCAGGATCCTCCTTGCTTATTCCATCACTTCACCATCTATCAGTTACCAATCAGTGTCCAATCGTCAACCCAACAAGATAACTTATGAGAAAAGAAACCCTAGGCGCTCCACCAACTAACTTAGATCGCAATCAGGTTTAGATCCTACCTTCTGATACTAAACTTTTTCAGTTTTCTCAATTCTAGGGAACTACCAAGCAATCAATTTGTCCGCATCATTAACTTGCTATCGGTTCATTACTTGACAGATCTCGGGAACCAACAAATAGGCTAGTCAGCACTTAGATTGATGTGTTCAGGTCTTTATTATTTCCCTTTATTCTTATCTTTGACCTGTTGCTTGTGTTTTTTCTATAACTTTGCTGCTTACTTTTTTCCTATGCCGACCTTGTAAATGATTTTCTGAAATAACTAAAGAGACCTCTTGAAGCATGGTCAGATTCTTCCAGCGGACGATACATTCCATTTATCATAATATAAATATTAGCAAGATGAAATTTTTCCCTTCAGTTTTTATCTCTTTCCATTAGCTGAAATTCAGAAAGAACTTGCATTGCTCATGTTAGAATGTGTCTTTTAGCCTGGCAATGCTTACATTACAAAGCATCGCGTTAAATTTCATTCATGCAAGCAGTTAATATATCTCAACAAAACATGTGCCAAGCCTCCACCATTGAGGACTAAAACTCAAACCGAGCACAAATTCAATCACAGCAAGCATGTAGCCCTGCCACATTAACACAGGTTTACAACAATGACTCTGTTTATCCACAACCTCTAAGATGTTTAGATGAATCCTTTACCACCACCACTCCCAACCCTTTCCCAGTTCAGCATAGTTAAGGGTCACCCCCCAGTAATCCTAATCACCATCACGTACATTTGCACTGTCAGTATGTTCATTCAAGTCTATCCCACTCCTCCTCCATCAGCTATGATCCTATAATTTCTTGCACTTACAAGTTTCCAGGGCACTACGGAAACCATCTCAACAATCAGCTGGAATTTAAGATATAAACCAATTATCCAGGATAAATTGAACAGTCAAAGTGTATTTCTTACCAAAAATTGAAGAAGATAAGGAATATGAGATTCATAAGGCTGGAAGGTTGTACTCAGAACAGCACCATCCTGCAAAAAAAATAAAAGTGATTTAGCGGATATTTTTCTGGCAGCAGTGACACAGAGCTTAAATGCGTATGTTCAAAGAAAAATTAAAAATATCGTTATCGACCAACTGTTTGATGCAGAAAAACAGACTCTGCTAAACTCCAAGTCCACCTCCTATTCTATATGACATAATGTTCAACAATAGCAGAATACTTGAAATAAACAATGTGTTCAATTCCAGTCCTAAACTGAATTGATATAGGCTCAGCCATAGATATCGGATGGTCATTTGCCAGGTCGAACACTAAAAACCTAATCCAGGCACACTGAGGCTAACTTCGAATGAAATAATATTATGAGAGAGAGAAAGCGAGCGAGCGAGGAGGGAGGGAGGGAGGGGGGGGGGAGAGAGAGAGAGAATGGTAATAAAATAAAATATTATTCACTGAGACAACAAGGTTGAGAATGGTTCATGATGCAACAACCCAAGTAATAATCTTCAAATAATCCAAATGAAGTCAGACCACATTATAGAACAAGCAAAACTGACATCTACAAAACAAATTGAAATATTGTCCAGCATGCAAGAAAACAATAAGACAATCCTACATGAAGGACACTCATTGAGAAACACTTCAGACATTCAAATACCTCCCTGTCCATGAAGGAAGATGCAAATTGACTATCCTAGCACACAACATACTACATGGAAACTAGCAAAGTAGCACTGTTCTAAACTACAGTTTCTTTACACGTTTGGTTTGAGAACACCAAATGCAATAAACAGATAATTTTCCATTTAAGGAATTACACCAGATTAGGTGGATTTGAATGTTACTGTGCACGCGTTTGCGTGTTATTTAAAATAATTAACAAAGAAGATACACCTTAACGGAACTGAATGGAAGAATAGGGTTCATGTAGCCAACCCCAAAAATTTGTGATAAAGATTTGTTGTTTTTGAAAAACATTTAAAACATCAGGGAAAAGTGAAAAACATATGAGACAATATATAAACGAATTATTCAAAAAACAACAATATACACAATTAAGCTTCAAGGCAGCAATAAATACAATCAATATTAACAAATAATTGAAAGAAAGAGAGTAAAATTGTATGAATACTAACTTTTGTTATAAAATGAAAAGAAGCAGATAAAACATGTAATTGTTATGCAGGGGCATAACCGTACGAGTGATATGTTGTATGTCCCATAATGAAAGCACATAATCCAAATTTGTTAAAATAGTCACTCACATACTTTTATGTAGCTGCTAATGCAGCCTTGTAAACCTTGTTTCCAACACTGGAAACTAGAAAGTTGCACCTCCACTTAGATACATGATATTCATTTTGCTAGGTGAAGATTATAGCCCTAGCCATTTCCCAACAACTGCACGTACAAGGCATCTTCACAAAATAGCCACCTCACAATGACAGTATTCTTGCTAAATGCTAATATCAGCCAAGTTTTTGTTCCCTAAAAAATTCCCCACAGAACTATTGCAAAGAAAGCAAACTACTTTAAATTACGTATAGCAAAAACCAGGCAAGAAAGGAGTCTCTTCATCAACAAACAACATGTCTTTGAGTCTTTCCTACTCACAAGCTTCTACAGAAATTAACAACACAGATTAGGAAAAGCTTGAAAGGAAGACTGCAGCAGGAGAAGAAACACACTGCAAAGGCCTATCATCTTTGCACTATTTTCTATAAGACCTTTAAGAACCCAACAACAGGATAATATGCAAACTTAAATCCCATATGAGAATCAGTTGAATACAACAAAAAGAAGATATAGAACTGAAGCTCCCAAACTACATTTTTGCAACCCATATTAGATTTACTCGTCACATTTTTGGCCACCACAATGAAAATAGCTATTGTCATGAATTGTGAATGGTATTTTAACAAATCCTATTGAATATTACCCGGACAAAGAAAAATATAAAAAAGTTACATAAATATTCCCCTAGAATAACAGAGCTTTCAGGCATCTTTCTGGATAATTAAGATATAAAGAATAAGAATAGAATCAATATAGCACTGAACTCCTGCAATGTGCACTCCTAATTAAGCAATCAGAAAAGATAAAGCAAATATACCAACAAGTCTGAAATTCTAATCCATATGTTCCCAGGCAAAGGATGCTCCAAATTTCAGTAATTATTAAATTTTATAAATTAAACCTAGATCCCCTAAATTAGCTTTTATTTTATATTCCCATGCAGTACTTTTTCATTGGGATTTACCTAAAATCCTACACAATTAAATGGTCAACTGTTGGGTCAACTGTTGGGTCAACTGTTGGGCCTAGAATAAGATATGATATCTAGCACCGTGGAAGAAAAATAGAACTTCTTCAAACTCGTCACTGGTTTTGCTGATCAACTCCCATGTGTATCCAACAGATTATCACTGACCCCAACCCAGCCCATAGCCACCCCACCAGTAAGTAAACTGGTAATACATCGCTTTTGCTACTGCCCATGATCCATCACCAAGATCTTGCATTGCTTGCTTCCCGCACACAACCAAGACAGCAGCTGGTTGTACCAGGTACTGTTGCTCACACCTGCTGGTGCTAGGGAAAACAGTGTGACAGCCATGTTAGAATCAAGCATGCAGATGTTGTATTGAATGAAGAATGAGGGTATAAAAGGGATAATATTGTCTTTAGATCCAGAGAGAAGTTTGATAATTTTCATCCAACAGGCATTTCAAGAGGGAACAGAAAAATTAATGAGAAACCAAAAAAGCAATAATGGGCTTTTATGCATCAGCTTTCTCAATGATACCAAATGCTAAAATAAAAACAACATATAAACTGTCCAATGTTTGATTACAAAACAGAAACGGTGTAGAAACAGTAAACCTTTATTGGCTGGACAAGGGAAGAATCACCGATTCATATATCAGAAGAAAGAACAACATACCAAAAGCATGCTAGCAGCACGACCAACTTCATGGGGATAATATCTTTAATTGCGTCAAGGAAAGCCAAGGATGTTCGCAAGGATCACGAGAGAAACAAGAACAAAGGCAAATGCCAAATGTACAAAACTAGCAGAGAATCAACAAATGTATTTGATGAATTCAGTAAATAAAGAACACAGTGGCTAACAGAAGCACCCAGAAATATGCATTAAGTAAGCACTTAAAATGATTCCAATAACAGCATATTAAGCAGTAAAACTTAAACAGCATAATATGGTAAGACATTTCAACAAACAAGCATACAGCATACAGAATTGTTCTCTGTGGTTTACGGTTATGATATTCATGACTATAACCTAAGCAGAACCTATATTACCTCACAATTTATGTTTAGTTCCACAACTATGTAAACATGGCAACAGAACCAAGTGGATCTTAATTCAATCAGGAAAAGTCCATGTTTAGATCATAGAACTTATTTATCATCTAGAAAGTTGGACTGTAACATGGTTACAGACATAGTGGTCAAGGTGGCAACTGCGTAGCCACACATGACAATAATGATAACAAACCAACTAGCAGTCTATCAACTTCAAGCACTCATAAGGTATTGCCATCGTCATTAACTTCCCAAAGGAGGCAATAACAACAGCATACATCAAAAAATAATAATGAAGCCGCCATGTTACATGACACCTTAAATTGACTTATAGATGGGAATATGTCAAATCATTGTGAATCCTCTTCCAGTTCATAGAACTAATATGTTAAGAGTATAAAATTATAACCCTCACTACAACTTCAGAGTTTTGGTGCACTGGAAGGGACCCTTGCATGATATCAGAGCAACCCAGGTTTAAATCTTAGTGGACACGAATTTCTAAAGCAGGTTTTTGAGATACCTCTCTCTGAGTCCAGGTTTCAGCCATGAAAAGGCGTGAACCCGTGGAGACATGTTAAAAAATAAAATTGTAACTCTCAGGTTGCTTGTTAAAATATAAAATTATAACTCTCAAGACTCACCACAACTCTGGAGCCTTGGTAATGGCAGGGACCTTTGACATAACCAATAGTAAATACTATATAACTTCTGTCCTTTTATATCTCGTGGTTTATAATTTACAGATTGACATAACCACCGTAGAGTAATATGTCACAAGCAGCACCAATTTGAGTTCAGACAACTAAAATAAAGTGACTGTGGATACAAATAGATCTTTATAAACAGGTCATCTGATGGGTAATAACCATAGAGCTTCTTTGCTCGAACAAGGCAACACTCATGCACATGTTGTCTTTTAGAAGCGGAACTCCCTTTATACTGCATAGGTCAAAAAAAAAGTCAAGGTATCAGTTTGAATATGGGAATCCAGAACAATCGTGTAAAAGAATAACTTATCCTCCAATCTCACCTACAATGAAGATGCTAACCATACCTTTAAAGCCTTCTCGAGGGCATTAGATAGAATATGTACAAATTTCTGACCTGTAAAAACATTTGCAAAAATAAAAAAGAAGCCGGACAACTGGGCAAGATTATAGTGAATCAACGTAACAAACAGCTTATGAGAATTTGCACCAAGTGCTTGGGCCATGCTGTAAGATGTGAGAAATATTACATCATTTTGAACTACCACATCAATTCAGTCAATCAAAGAGAACCTGTAAAGGGATCTACAATTGATTATTTCAAGAGGCAATGTGAATAACTGAGACCCAAAGACACTCGGGTACACAGAGGGAACACACAAGGCGACGCATATAGCTACCGTACTCCAAAAAGTCATTTTCATGGTCAATGATGTAAAGGTCCTTCAGTACAATGCTCTGAGCGATAGCACATAGCTCAAAAACTTTGCACGAGGAGAGAAACTCGTATCAAATATGTATCCAATACTAGACACTTCAATACTTGATGGATACATGTCAGAACTTTTTCATGCATCTTAAAATTTGCAACATATCCCACATGTAATGGGAACAAAACAGAAACACATCTGATGTTAAAAAAAGCTAAAACCAAATGTGCAACTGTTACATTCACAATTCTACAAGACTTTTTAATGCAATTATATAATCTGTCTAGTTTCTTATTGATAAAGGATATTGTTCATAAAATTGATTAGAATGTGCATGTATAATTTGTTTTTGTATCCACAACGGGTTGGTGTCCCAAATTTTATGGTTGCTATCTGTGTGTCATATCCTCCCTTACATATGCATATACTTATGTACAACTTGTTACCACTTCCAAGTCTCACATATCGGTATCTGTTCTTCACTGGCTCTCGTTGAAGCCCTGTACACCACAAGAAACCATTACACACATTAAAAAACACCATGGAAGCCACTAAAAAGGTATCAATTTTCCAATGCCATCTACGAATAATTTTGGATCTCTGCCACAGGTAAGACACATTCCTGCAGGAAAGGGAACAAGATCCTAATTTATGAGTACTACATAGCCTGAAGCTCCTACGACATTGCATACTTCTATGGTAATCTTGTACTCCCTGACACAATTAATTAATTATCATACTCCTCACACAGCAGACAGCAATAAGAATGTCTACAACTATGAAGAGCCAGAATACAAAACCAACAACTGATGAGCAAACATCCACTAAAATAATCAGATCCCTGGGTTGGACCAGCCAAACAATCGCAAATCAGTTATATGCGACGACAAAATAAGACACTATCTATAGTTCCAAAAGAGAAATAAGTTGAAAGAGAAGAATTTATCTCTTAGTTTTATGTTATTCATGAGCAGGGACTATTCCACGATTGTTCAGCTGCGAGGGATGGGCGGTGGGGGAGTGGGGGTGGCGGGGCTCAATATCAGAGGTGAGCATATAAAGTCAAGCTTGTTATCAATCAGATCCTTTTTTTTCAAAAAGATTATCCTTCTAAATTTGACAATACAAACGATCTAGTATGACTCAATTCAACTACCCAGCAGATTAAGAAAACCCAATTCAAAAGCTAATTATTTAAGAAAAACTAATCTAAAATAACTTATGCAAATTTAACGAACAAGAAGAAAACCCTAAGTTTTATCCTTTGTTTTCTCTTTAATATCCATCGAAACACAATCTCAAGCAGTCCACACCTTTCCATTAGACCTTTCCTCCGGTGTGCTAACTTTTTGATTGGCTAAGGTGTTGCATCATGTTAGAATTAATATAAAATTATAATCATCGATCCTCACCAGAACTTCGGAGTTTTGGCATAATGGTTAGAAGGACTAAATTTAAGAGGGTATCAGAGCAACCCAGGTTCAAATCCCACTGGTCACGAATTTTAAGCGGATTTTCTAAAAAATTGACACCGCTACATGAGTCCAGGTCTCGACCCATAAAAGGGCGCTCAACCTGCGGGGGCATGTTAGAATTAATATAAAATTATAATCCTCGATCCTCACCATAACTTCGGAGTTTTGGCATAATGGTTAGAAGGACTAAATTTAAGACATCATTATCCAAGATTCCTTTGACAAAGAAATCTCCTCCAGTATAAACCCATGTCTAGAGGGCCTCACATCCACTACAATTCTTATAAGAATCATATCCTATTCCAACTAGGATATGTGACGGTTATGGGTGTCTTTTGCTCACATGGGCCAATAATAATGTTGGGTCCTATGGAAATTCAAATGCAGTGAACAAAATTAACATTCACACATCCTAGTTTAGTGGCCCACATATTGTTAATACATGCTCATGCCCCTGTTCATGTGAACCCCAACCCACTAAATTCACATATCCTAGTTTAGTGAACAAAATTCAAAGGCAGTGAACAAAATTAACATTCACATATCCTAGTTTAGTGGCCGACATATTGTTAATACATGCTCATGCCCCTGTTCATGTGAACCACAACCCACTAGAATATGTCATTTTAATAATCTATTTCAAAAAGAAAACATGATATATTTAGCTGGTCAACATTAGTTTCTTTGCTACCTATTTGTTAAAAACCTTGGCCGGATCTGGTTAATAAACTCTTAACATAGATACTAGCATAGATGAAAAATGAATTCTACAACATGGCTACAGAATTCTGGCTGCATAATAGTATTCTACCATACAATGCATGATCACAAAGCTTAGTTAATAAAAAATCATCGCAACTTGGATTCAACCTAAATAACCAATAGCCAAGGTATCTTGCAAAAAAGACAAAAAATGTTCCGAAATTTAACCTGAAATACCACTGGTAGGAGATAAGCTACCTTAAAACACATGTTACCTTGTTTTCAAGAAAGAAGAAAATAAAGCAAGTAAAAAACACAAAAGGATATATATTTTTTTTTAAAAAGGTCTGCAGGAATGAATGTTTCATGAAAAGAATAGTCACAAAATGTACAGAGATAACTATTTGCATTTGATTTGCAAATTACATTGCTTGGAGAATGAGGATTAAACTTTTGAAGTACCTTCTTCGGGACTTTTAAGTGCATTGTCCGGACATGGAATATACAAATATGGTAAGGCCTGCAGAATTCAACAAAATGTATTTAAGAAACAAATTACAAAACAGTCACAAATAAATTCTAATGTTTTTGAAAGCAAATTTGTAATATTCAGAAAATGTAGAAAGGCATATACAGGAGAACAAACATAAGCCGCATAGTGAACAAGAGTTCAACAGAAATTTCCTGCAATAAGATTGGACATTACCCTGTCGCAAATTAGTATAATCACAATCTGAACAACACTGAGATTAAGATTCAAGTTGACTAATTTATAGCTCAAGAGAGATCCAGTATGGTTTCCATCTTCAAAGTACAGACACAGGCTTGCTTATGTGCGCACGAAATCTAAAAGGCCAGATTGGTCTGCAAAAGCTTGGCTTTCTTTGAAAAAGAAATAATAAAATAACTTGAAATTCATACGACTAAATTCTAATAGTTTAAAGTTCTAAATGTAAATAATAGGCTTAACACTTCAAATATTATACATATCCAGAATATTAGCTCAAATGAATCATGCCTGTATGTAACGGGGTGAGCATTATTCGAGTCCAACTCGAAAAAAATCTAAACCGTAGGGATGAAGACCCATGTTTGGGCTCAATGTTAGGAATGTACATGGGATGGATTCGTATTAAAAACAAGTTAAAAATCTGAATCCAGACAATGTCAGCAAATCGTATCTGGACTCCCAGTCAAATTCACTTCTAATTGGATTTTGATAGAAGTTGGTTCTTAAATATAGCAGTGTGAGTTATCAATTATCATTATCCCACGTCAAGGTTATTGCATAAAAAATGTTAAATCTATATTTTTATCTGAAACATAATAAAATATACACCATCTGTATTATCATATTAACTATTTTCTTGTTTATTATCTGTCTATGGATTTAGGAAGGTGATATCCAAATCTGAACCAATAAGGTTTTGAATTCGATGTTGCTATCCAAACCCTGTAAATGTCCAAAACGTTAGACAGGGTTTTGGGTTCTTGATTACCATTTACCTCCCTAAGGATCAAACCAAGCACTTGTGTTCGAGTTTCCTCTCTTCAACTCTCAACTAGTCTCGCTGCTTTACATATAAGGATGTTTACCAAATTCAGAGTAAATCAATGATAACATAATAGTTGGTTCTTCAATGTCAATGCAACTATGAGGCACCAGGCATACCTTAACTAATTACCCAATCATGTTCACAAAACATTTACCCGAAGAATTAAGTGGTTAATCTACAAAGCTTTAAGCAGAATGCATTTCATTCAGATATATAAGACTAAGCATTTACTCATTGACATAAAAACGTGATAATCTGAACACTTCACAAAGCAATGCTTCCTTAAATGCAAATTCATGACTTGAACATATAAAAGTATAAAAGATATATGACTATCAGGGTTTAGGACATGAGACCAAGATAGACAGCTGGAACTAGGTTTTGTTATTCAAAGTATATAGGGCATTCAAAGTATACAGGGTTATAGAGGGGTGAGTTTAAAATTAAACTAATAACCAGGAGAAAGGAGACACATCTACTCGCTCTTGTGCAATGCTAAACTTCCTGCTAGAATGCTTTAGTATCTAAAGAGCTCCAATCCAGAAGACCATATCTGGAAGTGAATAACAGTCAAAGTCATCAGATCTCCTTCCATCACTGTTCAGTGTCATGGTGTATCAGAAACTTTATTCATCATCAGGACAAAAAAAATTCCAAGACGGCATCAAATAAGACTATGAATAAACCATATTTTTGACAAAATTCGTGTTTGATATAACTTTTGTTCAAGTTAATGGCCTGCTTGGAAACCAGAATTTCATTTTAAATTCTGGAATTGGGCCAATTCCAATGTTTGGATCCAAAAATATTTCAAGCTCTGGAATTGGCCCGATTCCAATTAGATTTTAACAGCATATCGGGCTTGGAATTTCGAAATGACACCTAAAGCTATGTCATTTCGAAATTCTATTTCTCTGTTTACACTTGTTCCTCTCCTCTCGATTCGTCCCTATCCTCTCTCTCGATCTCGGCTTCTGATCTAGATTTAGGTTTTTTACCCCACTCCTCTCTCTCAATCTCGGCTTCTGATCTCGATTCATCCCACTCCTCTCTCTTGATCTCGACTTCTGATCCAGAGTTAGGTTTTTTATCTCAATCTCGACTCATCCCTCCTACTCAATTCTCAGTCGAAGACATCATCACAGTGCTGCTAGGGTTTTCTAAGAGAACAAACGCTGGAGATGATTCTCTCTAGGGTTTGTCAATAGACTTAAATCTCTCAAAATCCAAACTCAATCTCAGATATCTCAATAGTTCAAGTTGTTGTTTTAGGGTTTATTCTCAACCAAGTTCTCTACTTTGACTCGCAAAATTTGGAAGCTCGATTTTCATTCTAAGAGTTTCAATTGACGAAAAATTTCTGAAGTTTTGGTTTACCTTTTCTGTATCATCAAAAAATGACATTTTCCTGTTCAATTTATCCTTATTCTCTATATTGTATTGAGATTGTTTGATAAATAATTTATTGTTTGATAAATAATTTACCTTGAGTATATAATGTGTCTAGCCTATAATGCATATAAATTGCTCAGAAAATCTGTAGGTAGATCATTTTCATTCCAAAAAGTAAAAAAGAAAAAGGACAATTAGTATTCTGATTTTTGGTAAGTAGAGAAGTAGATAGGATTGTGGGAGTGTCAAACTTGAGTTGATTATTAGGCTTGTTAAGCGTATTAAGTCTGTCGATTGGATCAGTAGTTTTTTAGTAAGTTTGATTTGCTAGGGTTGAGAATTTGTTCCTAGAAGAACAAAAAGCAAAGCTGGCGTAGATAAAATTAGGTTTATGATAGTTGGGATTAACCTTGGAGATAATCTTACAGTGGTAACTTCATTTCAATAGATTGAGATTTATGTATCTTGGATCTTGGCATACTGAAGAGAGTATATGTCGTAATTCCGCATTTTTTATATCTACACTCTTAAAATCATGTTGATCCTCAATTCAAACCCATCTGATAACATGCCATCAATCTAAAAATGATTGTAAATATGATCTATTCATAGTTCTAGAAGCACTTCATTGACAACTTGATGCATAATACCTTTCATCGTGAAATCTATATCTTTGGCACTCTTCATAAAATAATGCATTCGAGAATGAAAATAAAGTGCATGACATGCCTGAGTATTTTCCTTTTTACTAAGATGTTGATTATAAATAACGTCTAAAATCATGTTGAGTCATGCATGTGAGCAATTCTTTTATGTCTTTACCACGCAAAATCATATATGAATCCTTTGTCTTTTCACTAAAAATCATATGATGTTATAAAAAATATTCGATAGAGGATATTCAATTTGATACTAGTATATATAGGTTCTTATAATAGCAAGCCTAGTTCAAATTGAAACGAAATTGATGTTACATCCAAACTCAACAATCGATATAGCAGTTTCGTCTAAAGGAGCAAACCATTTATTAACGAAACTTTGCATGTTATTGTTATTATTATTATTAACACATTAACCTTTTATCCTAAGCAATACCATATTATGTTTGTGGTATCAATATCGAAGCGCATGGGAATAAATTATTGATAATACAACTATATTATGTCAAGGTGACCAATAGCTTAGCAAATCCCTTAGCATGTGAACTAAACTAGCACAAATTGGATTCATGAAACTAATATGTTTACTGTTTGTAACTGCTTCTTTCTTATGAGAACTATGAAAAATTGATTGTAACCTTACCACACAATTTGCTTTCTAGGTTTGGTGTCAGCATGACAGATGGTTGTAATATCAGACTATATATA
>JBAKGM010000326.1:15661135-15684780 GCA_037177215.1 Asparagus racemosus | reverse complement strand
CAAATATTACACTGTGTCAGCTTTCTAACCCACATCCGAGAGAAAAACTCCGACGTCGAAATACCAAAAAAATCGTCCTCCATGTCAGTTTTATAGATTTGGAGATTAAGTTTTTTTGAACCAAACTTAGTGTTAAGATACATTGAGAATCTATTAATTACGAAAATAGCCCTGTCAGTTATAAATGCTATTCTAGGGGTTTGGTATTGATGTTTTCCCAAATTTTTTCAGACGAGGACGGAGAGAGAGGGAGAGCGATCGAGACCAAGATCTCGCTTCAAGTTCATCGGTACACTTCGTTCTTTCTTGTTCTAATTCGGTAATTTGTAGATTGAGTCTTGATAAGTAATTTCCTGGGTTTTGACGAAGACGAAGTAAGATTTGTTGAGTTTCATTCGATAAGAGGTCAATGGCGTGATCCATGTTCTTTTGTTGATTTAATTGTGGTTTTCCACAGTTTTTGAGATGAAGACGATGCTCGCCCTGAGAGTAATTGCTTGAATCTGAGTCTTGATTAGCAATGTCTAGGGTTCTGACAGCTTTAATGTTCAGTTGTAGAATTATAAATTTTGCATTATATAATGCTATTTGGATAATACCTTCTTGGATTTTTTTGAGTTTCTCTGTTTTTTTCCCTTTTTTTCTGAAGCTATCTTGTATGAGTATTCCCTTCTATTGTGATGGGACTTATTTCCTTTTTTAAGCGACCCTGTAGCTAGTAAAAACTCGAAGTTAAGTGATCAAACTAGTAACATGATTTTGAATCTTTTTCTACAGACGTTGAAATTGTTTAGTTTGTTTTTATTTTTGAAGCGGTCATGTAGTTATTATGAACTTTAAAGTTTATTTATTTAGTTATCTTTTATTTTTAATTTTATTTTTTATTTAGTTTATTTTTGTAATTCTCTTTTATTTGTAATTTTGTTTTTTTTCTTTTTTTTCTATTCCTTTTTCTTGAAGTGATGAAATTAGTACATTAAATTTATCGTAGCTGGAGAGTAGATTGAGGAGACACCGATACCATGGATGAGGAAATGGTGAATTCATCGGACGAGGATCAGACATACGAGGGCATGGTGAATCCTGGGGATGGGGATCAGATGTATGAGGGAATGATAAATTAGTAGCATTCTTTTCCTTTTCTTCTTGCAGTGATATTAGTATATTAAATGAACTTTTTTTCAAAATAGACCCATTAAAATTTTTTTAAAAAAAAAACCGACCCACTCCCCTTTTATTTACAGAAATCGACCCACTTTTGGTTAATTACGGTACTAATTAGTCAGGGTTGGCAACCCCGACTAATTAGTAGCCTAAGAAGAAGCGGCATTAAGAAGTGGGGAGAGGTTTGCAGCTGCTAATATATAACTAATTAGTCGGGGTTGCCAACCGTAACTAATTAGTACCGTGATTAAGCAAAAGTGGGTCGATTTCTGTAAATAAAAAGGGAGTGGGTCGGTTTTTTTTAAAAAAAACTCGGGTGGGTCTATATCGAAAAAAAGTTCTTAAAAAAAAGGATAATTTAATTATAAAATTTTCTTTCATGGTACCTGCTAACAAAAGTCATACGTACAGGGTGTTTGTTTAGTTAGCCACATAACCGACCAAGTGACGCTGAGATACGTAAGAGCACGCACGAACAGGAGATAAAGTGCAAAACATATAAAAAAATCTAAATAGTGCACTTGTTAGTATTATTTCATAAAGATAATGGCAACTTGAAAATTACAAACGACAAATATAACTCTACATACTCCGTGCAGTTGTCAACCTTCAACTCAAAAGAGAATACACACTCGAAAAAGAAAAAGACAATTACACGTTAACCATGCTTCAACATGAAGGGAGCCTCCTAAAAAAGGTAAATAGAGCAAGAAATAGAAAAACTACAACTTACGCTACTTTGAAAAAATTCCAGATAAGTTATGAAATCTCAAATGATAAACGAAAAACATCAGGAAAAAAATAGACAACGAAACACAATTAGTAGACAATATTTCTGGTTGTTGAGAGTGTTTCTTCTTCATCGCTACCATATTTATAGCAATCGCTCGCACGACCCTTTGCTGCACCTCTGCTAGCCTAAAGATTTGGAGAACAACTGCTCATTTTTTCTTTATTCTCTGCATATTTACGCGAGTGAGTTTATTTTACATTATCTCTTTTCAAACGGGTCTTACTTTGCTTCTGAAGTGAGTACCTATTGGGAAATATATTCGGTATGTTATTTGATATCTCTATTCTGACTATTGGTTGATCTTGCGTACATCTTGCACCGTGATCCTGTTGCCGATCCCGTTGCCGAAGGGTATGTTTGGATTTCAGTGGGGTTAAGGAAAGTTAAGGGTAACTAATGACCTGTTTGGTAGAGGGTAGAGAAGGGAAGGAGAAGGGAAATTTGAGTTTACCTTTGTTTGGGAGTTTCATTTAGAATGGTAGAGGGGAATGAGGGGGAAATTTAAACTAAAATCTTACCCCCCAAATTGGGGGGGTAAAGATTTCCTTCCTTCCTTTCCCTCAGTCATCTTCCAAACATATTGTAAGTGAGAGAAGAGGAGAGAAAGGAAGGGAGTTCCCTTCCCGTTGGTTACACCTTAATTTTGGGGTTAACAAATTTTATGTTATTACAAGGTGAACTAAGGGGAATTAGGATGAATTACTTCACCTCCTAAATGTTCCCAAACAAGATGAATAGTTCCCCTAACTTCCATTCTCCCTTATTCCCCTCAATTCAAACAATCTCTAAATCAGGTGAAATGGTAAGTTAAATAAAATAATATTATGTATAAAATTCTTAATTAATTATTTCAAAAATTAATTAAAACTCACCGTGATGTATATTCCACTATATTTTACTCCAACAAGACAACCCTCATCTTTCATCATGTCTTAGAACATTCAAGTAAAAATAAACGTTGAAACACAACATTTATCGCAGCTCTAGTTTTAATTAATGCTTAACCAAACCTATACTTGAATGATATGTACTTGACATGTAGGTTTTAAGTTTGGGTTATTTAGATATTAATGCCTCAAATCTTCAATAATTCTATATCAGTATCTCAAATCCTTGAAATTGCTCATGAGTCCTATTTTGGTCATTGAGGGACCAAATTGCAAGACCCACAGGATTTGAGGATTTATGAGCAATTTCCAAAGATTTGAGCGACTAATACATGGAATTTTTGAAGTTTCGAGGGATTAATAATATAAATAACCCTTTTAATTACCATATTCACTTTTACCTTCTTATTTCCTAAAATCCAAAACTGCCTCTTGGCGGAAATCCTCTCCCTATGCCTTTGCCGCTCTCGAGACTCTTGATTTTGGACCGTGGAGTTTCCCCAAAACCCTTCCTTTTAATTTCTCTTCTAGATCCTCAACCTTGCTCCATCAAGTAAGAGTTCGCCATTGCTGACGGCTTCGAGCTCGGGTAAGCTTCGTCTCCCCCATTCAATTCATCTTCTCAAGCGAGAAACCCTATTTTCCATTATCCTGTTCGCTCTCTTGCGTGGTTGATTGAAATTGGAGTTTGTTTTGTTTAATTCTCCCTTTTCATGGCGTTTCAGATAAGTTTGCAGTTACTATTTAACAAATGTATGGATTTGATAGAATGCAGTTTGCTTTCGTGTTATCGCATGTTCATCTTCAGATTCCTCTGGTTCCTGTTTCCATTATGTTAGGGTTTTGTAATGGATCTTAGCCACGAAATATTACACCCGTGGTTGATGTTTTTGGTTATTTTGATTTCAAATCTGTAATTACTCTAAATGTCCACAATACAGATACATGGAGACGTAATGTGTCAAAAATCAGGGTTATGGATTCCTCATGGATATTGAGTAGCTTACCGTTCCATCATATATATCATGGAAAACTATAATTTCAAGTGCGAATCCTATTGTACTTTTATATTCACAACATAATACGAAAAGAATCCATAAATAAAATGTTATACTCATCACTCGTCAGTGATCAAGAGACCCAAAACGAATACGGTCTGTAGATATCCATCAAGAATCGTTTTAGTTTCCGTGGGAATTGCATTGGGTAAGTAATCAATATGGACATGACTTTCTCCTAGAGGAGTTGGTCCATGAGTGAGTGCCGCTGTCCATAAAATTTCACCGTGATTGTGTATACATTTAAATTACATTATTGAGATGGGAAGAAGGTACACTTAGATAAAGGATAAGTAACACTAGTATTCTTGATTCTTTTTTGGATAACTAGAACTGGTATTCTATGTATCAATCTTGGCTCTGGCCATTGCGAAAAGCCTTCTAGTGTTGTTGATACATAAGAAAAGAATGTTGTCCTTCGATCTTTATTTCAACCTGATGGACATAATTACTGAGGAAGGCCAGCTTCATTGGCACTTTATGACTGTTAGTGCAGGAATTGAAAGATAACTGTAGCCTAGTGGTGGTCTTGTGTAGGCAGCAACATGATTTTCCTAAATTTGCCTTTAGGAACCTGTTAGCCTTTCAAGATTAGCTCCCTTCTACATATGTAAAAATATTCTTTGAGGGAGGGAGAGAGGGAGCTCTTAGATCATTTAGAGGAATCAGGGGAACTTGGAAAACAACTGCAACTTTACTGAGCGGACTGCTACCTACATCCACCCAATATTTTTGTGCGACTGTTCCCGTGAAAACTTTGACCTCCTTTCAAGGATATACTTATTATTATCTAGAGGTCTCCAATTGTTAATTGGTTGCAAAAGTAGGTATGGAGTTAAAGATTACTTCATTAATGAGCACCCTACAAAGATGGGAGGAGTTGACTCCTTTAAAGATCATCTTGAAGTTCTGATGTTTTGTCAAAATTCTGCCTCTTGATTTTTCTAATTATAGGATCCTATTTTTTTGCCTTCTATTTGGCTTATAACTGATAAGTTATAACGAAAATCCAGGTTGGCTGCACATTAATACTTTTGAAAAAAATCACCATACTTGTTTGGACACTGCTCTAGAGACGTATGGGTAAGACCACACTGATTTATTCTGGATTTGGAACTTTTGTTTTGCTGTTTCAAGTTTTTTATTTTATTTTATTTTGCAAGTGTAATTATTATTATTTATTATTATGTTTGTGAATTTACGACATCACGCCACATGATCAACTATTTTACATGCATATTCAAGTATCACATTAACATTCAAAGTTCCAAGTCTGGGATTATTCTTTGCACTTAAATCATATGAAGATGTCGCGCTCTGCTCATGCCAACTGCCAAGCATCATCATATTGTACGTACTTACTGTAGTGAAAGTATTGGGCGGTCCATCACTTGTAACATACATGTGCTAAATTTACAAATCTCTTTAATAGTAGAAGCTTTTCAAATCTCATCTTGCCAACTTGTGTCATTGTTCTTTTTTCATAGTGCATGCCAAAGGAAAAATGGTGTTTGTCGATCCTGTTGATGTCATGTATAGGGCACGAGTGGGTTCAGTTCTGATGCCGAACAGTTCTTGAAGATTAAAGTTTAAAGTTATGTGTTGTGTTCTATGTCACCTGGGTACTTCTAATATGAAGCCATACCTGTACCCGACACGTACCCATACTCGTACTACCCAAACCCCTTGGACGCTCATTGCATATATGTATACATTTATTCAGGCGTGTACTCAATTATATAATACATGTCTTAATTTAAAACACTTCTTTGGACATATATCCTACACTTCACATCCACTTCTTAAAACGCGTTGGACATAGGTCAGCTTCCGAATTATGATTTTGAAGGATCATTTAAATGTTTAGTTCAAAAACTAGTGATTTTCCAATTTATAATCCACATAATAAAGAAACACAAAATTGCTATACGATTATTATCCTTGTTCTCATTTAAATTATTAATTCCAATATATAATATATGTGTATATAAATATTTATATAGCCGTGTCCCCGTTGCCTTTTACAAATTTACAATGTCTTGTATCCGCACCCGCACCCGTACCCGTACCCGTACCCATGCAACATAGGCTGTGATCAATGTGAGCATGAAAGTAAGATTTGTTTATCTGTTTCCTTCTCCACTCTACTGCTGGAAAATCTTCTGTCAATACCTGATCTGTTTTCTTTTTCCTTTAGTATGATGTGTCACAGGTCATGTTTGGTGCAGAAAGACAAGAATAAAAGTTTAAGCAGTTGTCCATTGGTTTTACAGTAAATAGTGTTTGATGGTAATTTCCGTTGTTCACTCTTTGCACACCTTCATTTCCACATTTACTGTTGATGATGTTTTATATGAGGATATTTTCCTGTAGATATTTTATGGAGGGGAAAGGCTTAACCACATTAATCACATATTTACTGTTGCTGATGTTTTATATGATGATACTTTCCTGTAGATGTTTTATATGATGATACTTTCCTGTAGATATTTACTGTTGCTGATGTTTTATATGATGTTTTATATGATGATACTTTCCTGTAGATATTTGGTGGAGGGGAAAGGCTTAATCACATATCTGCCAAGATATCACCACCTTTCGAATTGGTGCACTCTAGCTCAGTATTAGTGTTGATATGCTGCATATGCTTCGTGCTTGTGCTTTTGGGCGATAGAAGCAGACATGGAGTTTGGATCAAAAACATTATACAAGGTATGATTCTACCTTTATGCATTGATACATTGTTTGAGCATCAAATTTCATATTGAATTAATTGGATCATGCTTTTATTAGTGGTCGGCCATGTCTTCATCTAGTTGGCCCTTGTTATCATGTTCACGGCTGAAGTTCTTCGTCGCATGCAACACCTTTCTCTTGCTTCCTTTCATTTGTTTTTGCCATAAAATCAAATGTGCATAATACAGACCACTGATTTTAATATAAAAAGCGATTAGCCTAAAGGACTCTAATCATAGCTGTGACCTACAGCTGTGTAAGGATTTTCACTCCTTACAATGGGTACCTAACTCCAATTTATTGCGAGATCATAATGGGGAGTCAAGCATTCCTAGTAAATCTGATGCTTGTGTTTGTGCATTATTTGAACTTGCATCTCTCTAAGTTTTGTACATCTCTGTTAAAAGAACAAATCAAGTTGTAGCTGCAAGGGCAGCGTGCTGATCTAGAGCAATAGACATGCTATGGTCAATAGGGATGATTGACTGCTCTAGATAATAAAGATGGAGCTGTCAAAAATGGCAGGCCCCATGAATAGTAACCCGTGAACAGTAGCGCCCTCGTGCCCAAGCAGCCGCCCATGCAGTGTGTTAAATAAATTAAAAATTATTTTTATATTCGTGCACAGTATTTTCCCAGATCTATAAATAGGCTCAGAAATCATTCAGAAAAATTCATCCCAGAAACAACAACTCCTCTACATATAGAAGTGAGAGAAAATAATAGAGAGAGTATCTCCTTATAAAGAGAGATTGTAATCCTCCTAAATTTTCATCATAGTGAATTCTTCTATTCTTGCCCGTGGTTTTTACCCCAAATTCAATTAGGGGGTTTTTCACGTAAATCTGTGTGTTCTTTATTACTTCTGCAATACTTTAGCTGTAGCTCTGCTCTATTGGGCTCTGGGTTTGTCCCAACAGGAGCAAGGTCTTCTTCATTTTCTCCTAAAGGATAATAAGGATATAGGATTTCTTTCAATCTTGCAGGATCATTTTTTGTTTTATCTCCAGCTCTTCCATTTGTGTTCTATATGTGTTCTCTTCTTTCTATAAGTTGATTCATGCACAATTGACATTCATAGTTTTGATTTCTATGTTGAAATATAGGATTTCGTAACTCTTGGTTTTACTACATTCATAAGTCTCACAAGCTATGCTACCTTGATTTTGAGGCTAAGACTTTTCGGCTTTCTTAAATGTCTCCTTTTCAATAATCTTGGCGACAATCTCTTGGTTTGCGAAAGGAGAGTATTTGGAAAGCTCACTTGAGGGAGGGCTTAAATTAAGGAACATAGCAGTAGCGTTTCAGAGGTACCCTTTTGGCTTCACAGTTTTGTTTTCTCTGCCAATCACGACGGAATTGTGTAATGGCAAATATCAATAGGACCTAATTTTGAAGGAGTTAATGTTTCAACCTTTTGAATGCATACTTGAAGAACTAGAGGAGCTTCTCGAAACTTGTATTGTGTTGAATAAAGAAGAAAAAGAAATGTGTCATTATTGTTCAAATCTTTTGATCTGGGTATAGGGACCAGAATGAATCCAATAAAATCCAAATCAAACATAAAATTTGGGATTGTGGTTTGTTAGTTATAGGTTTGAAACAGGTTCATGCTTGTTCTAGTTTTAAATCTATGGAAGTGGATAAGTTAACAGATGAAAGACTGTTACCTCTCGTAGTTTTTGCCTTTTGGTCTTTTGTCAAAACTGAGCCTATATGAATAATTGAAGTGACAGCCTATATCGATTTTTTAAATGGCCATGTCAAACAATTGGACATAGAGTGAGTGAGCTTCAATTGAAGGAAAGTAAAATTGATCAAAAGTTCCAGGAAAGCTCGTATTAGGGTGGCGTACACACATATACATATGTTTGTACAGAGAAGGAGATGTATACTCCTTTGAAAGGATTTGTTGCAGTGACATCCATTTTTATAATCTACTCCTTTTGTTGAGAGTTGTTTCTTTATGTGTGTTTAGTCCCACATTAGTTAGGGACAAGTCTCTTTGTATCTATGATATTATAAATAACATTCAAGAGAGGGGCTAAATGTCCTCTCTAATTACTTCTTTCAACACCTTTAAAGTTGGTTTACATCATAAAAGTCTATGAAACTGAAGTCACATATCTTAACTTTTCTGCTTATGCAGCAAGCACGTACAAATAGATGTCCAAAAATTGTATTCGGTGCACACGTACGCTTTTAGGGCATGTAAATATTCATCCACATGTTGATCTTAGTCTGAACACATAAGAACTCTTGCAAACCAGTTTTTAATAGATCTCGGACATTGTACATTGTCAACCTAACCAACTTGCTATCTGCGTCTTGCATTTGCATCTTGTGGTGCATATGCAAAAGAATTTTAAAAGGCATCTTGAAATGATGGAGATAAAATTTAACGAAGTGGATTTTCATATGAATTTCCAAATATTGAACTTGAATGGGAACTATTTCTCTCCAAATCCTATCGTAGTAGGGAACTATGTATTATATTTATAGATTTGGCCCTTTTAGAAAGGATATGAAGCAAGCCCTTCCTATTTAAAATTCTGATGATAGAAAACTTAGTTGAAGACCCACTTCACTCAAGTTTATTTACATCTTTAAGGTTGAATACATCTAAATATTCTTTTCTTTCATTTGTCATTTTCTTTCAAGATTCGACTACATAACTGCCACACAAAAAAGTAGGGCAAGGAAACTGCTACAATATTGCGTAACTACCTCCAAGTTAAAAATCTCCTAATTTCACAAGTCAGTTTCCATCCACCAAACAGATATTTGGTTCTAGAAATTCACACAATTACTAATTCTTGAAATAATAAAATTATCCGTGGAATGGGGTTTCCCATTTTTCTCTTCTTCACTAACTTGCAAAGACACTATAAAATCATTTAAGATCATGGAAAGGTGCAATGAAACTGGTGGGATATGTTTGAACCCTTATGTTGAACTGTTGCTGAAGGGATTTAAGATGTACTCAAGAAATATATAAATGACCTTTAGATTGTGAAGGATAGAATCAGTTTACAAAATTCACCCAAAACATTACAGGAGTGTTTGTCCACATAAAGAAGAAGGGCATGGCTTGTTCATTTTGATGATTTATTAGCTACCAGTGCATTAGATAGATGCATATGCGCACATGTGCACGTGTGTGCACGTATTATGCTTGAAATCTTTATAGTTTCTTTTGAGGGTGGGGCGGAGAAGGGTTCTTGGACATTATGATAAATGGTAAGTGTTCATTAACACAAAGGATCTTTCTAGTCCTTTAAACCATTTAGCTTTTGTGCCTTATCTTGCCATTGTATTGTATTCAAGCCTATATTGCACGGCTACGAATCCTTATTATTCCACAAGTTAATTAATTGCACTGATCATCTTCAGTCACCAGAATGGGTAAATATGTTTTTCAGTTAAGTGTAGGGTTCAAATTCAGTTTAATGAGGTCATGGGGAGAACATTTTCAAGACCAAAAAAAAAAAAAAGAAAAAGAAAAAAAAACGGAGGAATAACCAGAGGACCACTGAGCCACAAGTGGTTGAAAGCAACATGTTGTACGGGTTGTGTGCTGGATGCCACTTATGGACAGACTAGGAACTTCTAAGAATGGAATCTATCCATTTTATGTCAATGAAAGCAGTACGAAAAGAGAATAATGGCTTCTTGTAGTCGCCTCCCTCCATGAGGCTTAAACACGTAGGCTATGTTCCATATTGCTCCACGCCATTTTTTCGTCAAATACCCAGAAAAGAGAAACAAATGCTGTATTCTCCAGCTTCACTATTGGCGTCTTCGATTATTCTTGGGTATCTATAAAAGCCATGGAGAAAAGAGGAATACGGCTCATTTGTACAGGTCTGTACACTTCTCTCATTTCCGTCTTTGTCATCTAAACTTTGATGCAACCATCCAACTTTTATAGACCTTCCTTTACCTGTAGCTATGCTAGGGACATCTACGTGGTCTGTAACTAAAGTTGGCATTAACCAATATTTTATCCTCTAGAATTTAGTTAGTTGGTATTTGGCTGGATGTTCAGAAAGAAATCTGAAGACGCTTGAAGTGCGAGTAATTTTTCAAATCGATGTACCTTAGTGTCATGTGGAACAATTGTTTTAGTTGGGTTTTCTTTAAACAAATTATGATTTTCAAAATTTGAAACCTGTACGTGTTATTATTAGTTTTGGCCTGTAAAATGAGAACTTCCAGATTCTATTTATTAAGTTCTTCAAAGAAAATGATTTTTTAAAAAAAAATTTGGTTTCTTTTCTGGTGATCTTTTTCCAGTCTGCAAGAAGAACAACCTCACCATGCCGATAAAATGAACATTCATCTAGGCTTGTAGTGAACAGAGCTTATCTTATGTAATACTACTTTTTGGTTGACAGACTTGATAGATTGAATAAATAATTCACGCTTATTATACAGGCACAAGTGCAATGCCTAGAGGATGAAATGGAACATCACGAAAAGATAGAAATATCATTATTTGTATATCTAACTTGGAAATTATTATTTGTATGTTTAACTTTCAGATTAATTCTTACCATTATCGAATGGGGAGATGCCTTGAGTGCCACAATGAGGTAAATCTTGCTAGGTGCTAGGAAAATCTCTAGGGACTATCCACTGAAAGCTCTTATCATTCCACTTGAGGATAGGATGCGCTTTGCATTAAAGATGCTCCAGGAATCTTCATCGTGAGAGAAAAAGTAAAGCAAAAGGAGAGGAAAATACACCGGATACAGCATTGCAAAAATCATCATCAAATCTCACTCCTTTGATTCAAGCAAAGATACCAATAAAAGAAAAATCTTCTTGGAGATAATCTTGATTTATCAGCATGCTCATTTGATGAGCTGTCCACGAGTCTGGTACACTCTTACTGAGATGATTGATGTGACAAATCGTATATTCCATGAGCACTTACCTTCGGCCCTTAGTTTTATCATGTAATAGTTTTCTAGCATTTATGGCTTTAGGTCAACAGGGAACCTTCAAAACGCGAGTAACTGATTCAAACGAATGAATTCAGGGAAGGATTAAATCAAATAACTGGTTGGCCATCTTGAATAGCTAGCTCAAAATGTCACACTATTGCGTGCGCCATCATTGACATAATTGTCCTTTATAATACTTGGTGAAGTATGTAATGAGTTCCTCTATGATTGTTAGTTTGAGTCTCATCTCATAGCATGTATAATCATTACTCTCATCATATACAACAGTCAATCTAACCTTAAAGAACTTAGTCTGGGGTTCATTCACAGCAAAACTGTTTCCACACTATATCAGTGCATCTCTTTGATGCTTAGTTGTCAAATCTCTTGCATTCTAAGCTCTCTTCAGCACAGTGATGTCAGTGTCTGGACAGTTCAATGGAATCTTTTTTGTTGTCCTTGAATGAAATGGACTGGTGGATGGATCTTACCCTTGCAAGGAACAGTGGAAATGGATAAATCAAAATGGTAAACAACAAGTCCTTTCTCCAACTCAGCAGCAAATAGATGCTCCCAGGATATTTACTTTGTTTTTTGCTTTTCCTTTAAATAAAAAAAAATCCTTGCTTTTGTTAGGAATAATGAAATTTGTGGGGACCATCTAATCAAGTTTGTCAGATAGATATTATGAGAGTTTGGGTCAAGGTGATCATAGAGCCTAATTTTAGCTTTCAGAGATGATTTTTATTGTTGACCTGCCTATACAGAAAGTCTTTCTTGATCGCTAGGGATGTTGACAGTCTCATTAATTGGTTAGATTGAGAGTTAGGTTTAGCAACCATGCGAATCTATGATCATGTTTTAAACACAAGGATTCAACCTTTCCACTTTGCTCTTAACCGCGTGATGCCCACTTTGCATTCACACGATCATTTGACAGACAAATAGAAATTTGTTATTGATCCTACACAGATGTATTTAATTATAAGCATATTAAAAGTATATACACAGTATTAGCAGGTGCTTTTAGGTGTCTGAAATTTGAATTTTCTAGCTAATGTATCTTAGGTCTCTTTATATTGGTTCAAGGTTTCAATTTAGGGCACTCGTCTTAGGATGTTAGCCAATGCTACCAAGCAAGTAACCGGCTGTTTTGACCACATGATGTTTATCTGGAGATATGTTTTGTCACTAAGAAGGCTTGAAAGTTGTATAAAATCTGGCATCACCATTAAAAGACCATGCAAGACTATTCTTATACTTGGGAGTTTGGATGAATAGGATGTCAAAACCGTTTCTACATTTGATGTGATATAGGCTAAAAGATATGATAATGTGATGTAAATGTTTAGAATAATATAATCAACCTATTCCGCAATCACCACCTATTCATACATATTTACCTACAACTAGTATTAATGTAATGTTTCTAATCAGAAGTTTTGTCTCACAATCATACCCTTTCTCTGTTTATTTGCTAACGAGTGTATCAGGGTCTCTTTGAGCATCTAACTCTTTGGATTTGATTTCCCGCTCCAGCGTAGATCAGACGATTATCTGCAAATGGCAAGCCTCCGTTACGGATATTGGGGATCAAACTCAAAACCTATTATTTGGGATATTAACATATTGATCACTTCACCTGCCCACCCATGGATGTCTTCATTTCTCCTTATTCCCAAATCAAGTCTCCTTGTCTCTTTTAACATTTTACACTGCAAACTGATGGAAAGTTTTGTGCAATCTAGTTGTACTGCTATTTTGGTACCACCTTGGTAGTATTAGTATTGTGCACCTGGACGAGTGAGCTGTTCCTTTCGTGAGTCATTGATTTCCGATAGAATTCCAAGGAAGCAAAAACACAAAGAGGACACACGATGCCTTGTCTCCTGCTTGGTCCCAATAATTCTGGCCTGAGAAGCTCTCTAGTAAAAGAGAATGTCCACGGGCTGTTAATTTATCTTGTGTCAGTCCTTGAATAAACAACATTTTTGTATCTCCCCTCAATTTTTTTCGTCGTAGTTTCTCACTGTTATACAACTTGGCCCACCAAATCATTAAGGGGTCCTCTCATCTTCTGTATAATGTCATCCCTTCTTTTAAACATGTGTTCCCAATCGTTGGGGGATTCACGGTGGGGGCAGTGAGGGCAACTGCCCCCACTGACCCCCACAAAACTATATTTAGTATTTGGTCCAAAATTTTACATTTGCCCACACACTCCTTTAGCCTATTGAATCAAGCCCTCATATCTTTGAAACTAAATGCTAAATGTGACAAGCTCAACCCGTTTATCCCATTTTCATTAACCTATCCCTAGATCACCATTGTGTTTTCCACCAAATTTTTCTGAACTCCTTCCATGCTCTTTTGTAATCACGTGTTCACTCTATTGTGACAATCGTCAATCGTTCCGGCATCAATTCCTACTCCCAACCGCAGCCCCTCCTCCCGCTGTACCGCCCTCGATACCAAGGATGGTACATACTTCCTCATACACTATTATTTAACGTAAATATGAAAATGCGGCAGGAGCCATTATAAAGAATTCTAATATAACACTTCTATTAGCTATATTTTGTTTGTACGAATAATATAAATGCATTTTTGGTTTTGGCGTCATAATATTTTAGGTATAAATATCACATATTAAGTGGGCTTGTAGTCTTGCCCCTAGTGACTAAAGTTTCTGGATCCGTCCTTGCTCCCAGTTACCTCCGACTTGAAACTTGTTTAACACCGAAGCCAAGTCAAAAATGGAAAGTTACAATGAAAATTAAAATAAGACCAAAAACCTCATGGCATCCCATGCTGATATTGTGGGTCCTATGGATGCCTTGCCATTAGCTACCTACAAAGGGATTCGAACCTTATCACAGACACAAGGGATAATACTTTTCCTGCCAAATTTATTCCCAAAACCAATAAAATTTTCTTTTATCTTCCTGCGCAATTACAGGGAGTTCAGAGATTATCCACGCTCTTTCCTCAATTTTGTCTGAACGGCCCACTGACAACGTAAACAGATGAACCGAGGTCATTTTCAAAGTAATGATCAGAAGGGCATTTTTGTCAGGGTCAAAATATCGAAGGAATATTCTCTTTCCTATTTCTTCCAATTAGAAATTTGCAATGCAGTACCATTTCTCCTCCTATATAAATAGTCCCTCCAGAGTTCAAGCCTCTACGTCCAACAGCCTTCCTTGACTCTAATACCTTCTGCAATCTTGCTAACTTCCCCTCTCTTCTCAAGCCTCTCCCTCAAACTCCCTTATCAGGATTTAAATACTACATTTCGTGCCAACTCTCTACACACCCACATTGTACGCTTCGGACTTTATTTGCTTGCTGAGATGGATAGAGTGACGAGGTTGGCCTCACAGAGGGCGGTAGTGATCTTCAGTTTGAGCTCGTGCTGCATGTGTCACTCAGTCAAGAGTCTCTTCTGTGAGCTGGGAGTGAATCCTGCGATCATTGAGCTCGATGAGGAGCCCAAAGGAAAGGAGATGGAGAGGGCACTTGCTAAGCTTGTTGGTCGAAACCCCGCTGCGCCTGTCGTGTTCATTGGTGGAAAGCTTGTGGGGCCCACTGACAAGGTCATGTCTCTGCACCTTGAAGGCCATCTCGTTCCTCTTCTTAAGGATGCAGGAGCTATCTGGCTCTGATACCTTGTTATAAAATATCGCGACAAAGTGCTACGACGAAGAGGAGCTTTTTTTTTTTTTGTATGCGATTTTTGGGTAAAAATAAACGGTAGAGTGACTAGCCCTGTATAGGAGCTACCGTTACTTTGTTATGGTTTATGGTCTTTCTCCTCTTTCATGAAGTAATCAAGAGCGGTGTTGTTTTCTTTCTCGGTATATACATTTAGTCAATGCTTTCGAAATGGTTAATAAGGTTTTTTACTATCTCACACTCACTCGCACTCTGCGATTCTTCTTCTTTTATGCATTTGCTGATTCCTTATGATATCCACGAACAAATGGACGAGACAACTGAGACTGTTAAAAATCTTTGATTAAAAGGCTATAACCTTTTTTAAGCTCCATTAAGGAGTTAATGGTTAGAACTATCTGATATAAAATGCATACTTTTCATCCAAAGTTAGTTATGCCACTTCGGTGATAATCGAAATATTCATTTCTTACCAATGAAATTGTTCTTCATGTAAACACATAATGCACTCACCTTCTGAGGCCACAGTTGAGAGCAACACTTCGATTTGATACGACGTGGTACCAATAAACTTAGCATTACTTTCCCCTTATTTTGAGTTGGCTGAGAATTTTACTATAGGTTCTATCAATTAACTTTTCTAGATATAATTTAGACTCCAACCAGCCTAAGGCATAAAACGTTACCTAACGAAGTCAATTTTTATTCTTTGTTGTTTCATTTTAGATCCAAGTAAACTTTCAGGTTGGATTCTTCATCTGGAGGCCAAGGATATGGAAAATATACTGCACAAAGTTTGCCGATATATGCATTTTTTGATACATCACTGTAAGTTTGTGATATAAAGTACCAGTATTCATGCATGTTTTTGTTCAAGTAACTAATCCTAGAATCATTGTCGTGAACAACCTGTTGATTTGTAAGAGCGGCTCTGCTACCACTTGTTGATTTGAGAAGGGCGATGAACATTAAGAAATATGTTATTATTATTTCTTTAGTAGTACAACTATCTATACCCTCTCCAATACAAACACTCTCTCTACTACGAGCTACTATACTACTACGCTCTTTTACAACACACTTACTAGTTATTTTTCTTTCTCCCTCTTTATTTCTCTCTCTCTTTCTTGCTACTAGGATGCAATTCACTGAAGTCTTGAAGGTTATTTGTAGTGCAATTGTGGGAGGTGTACACTAGGATTGTCAAATGGTTGGTTTTGGGTGGGTTTTGGTTGGATCATAAATGTGTGGGCACATTTGTGCCCATTTGCCCATTTATGACTCATTTAATATTTGTTAAATGGGTCACTTTACACTCACCCATTTATTAAATGGGTGGTTCATGGATGACCCAATAACCCATTTAGGTATTGAGCTTTTATATTTAAAAAAATTTCAGGGTTCTATTTGCAAATATGAGAGCATACTTTTAAGGAGCTTTGCAAACTTTGAGGGCTTTTTGCAAACTTTTGGGGGTTCTCTAGAAACATGGGGGTTTTTACAAACTAATGAGGGGCTTTATGTAAACTTTTAAGGTGCTTTCTGCAAACTTTTAAGGCAGTTTTTAGCAAACTTTTGGGGGGTAACTTTTGGAGGCTTTCTACGAATTTTGGGGGTTTCTACAAACTTTTAAGGGCTTTCTATAAATTTTTTGAGAGTTTTCTGTAAACTTTCAAGAGGCTTTCTACTAACTTTTCAGAGATTTTTTGGAAACTTTCAGAGCTCTTTTTAAAAACTCGTAAATGGTATATAAAATTTGAAAACTACCAGCAGCCCCTTAAATTTGAAATTTGGGAAAGAACACCGTCAAGTTTCAAAAAATTGTAAAAAGCACCCTCAAAGTTTAAAAAATTGCAAAAAACCTTAAACCTTAAAATTTATAAGAAACTCTTAGAAATTTCTAAACATAATTTTGGAAATTTTTGGGATCCCCCTATAAATTTAAAATTTACAAAAACACCCTCAATGTTTTTAGAAAATGCGAAAAACACCCTCATGGGTTTAGAATTACAAAAACCCCCTTGAAATGTCAAAATCTACAAACAATACATAAAATCTAAAAATTACCAGTAGCTCCCTGTAAATTTAGAATTTGTAGAAAACACCCTCAATATTTAAAGAATAATAAAAAACACCCTCAAGGGTTCAAAATTACAAAAAAAAAATTTCTAAACTAACAAAAGATACATGAATCTAAAAATTTTTAGCAGCCCCCTATAAATTTAAAATTTGTAAAAAAAACACCCTCAATGTTTTAGAAAATGCGAAAAACACCCTCATAGCTTTAGAATTACAGAAACCCCATTGAAATTTCAAAACCTACAAATGACACATGAAATCTACAAATTACTAGCAGCCCCCTGTAAATTTCAAATTTGTAAAAAAACAACCTCAACATTTAAAAAATTGCAAAAAATACCCAAGAGTTCAAAATTACAAAAAAAACTATGAGAAATTTCTAAACTTACAAAAGGCATATGAAATCTAAAAATTTTCAGCAGCCCCCTATAAATTTAAAATTTGCAATAAACACCCTCAATGTTTTTAAAAAGGTGAAAAAAACCCTCAAGAGTTTAAAATTGGAAAACCACCCTAAAATTTCAAAACCTACAAATGACACATGAAATCTAAAAATTATCAGCATCCCCCCTGTAAATTTAGAATTAGCAAAAAACACCCTGAAAGTTAAAAAATTATAAAAAACACCCTCAAGAGTTCAAAATTATAAAAAACTCCCTGAATTTTCTAAACTTACAAATAGCACATGAAATTTAGAAATTTCTAACAATCTCCTATAAATTTAAATTTTGCAAAAAACACCCTCAATATTTTAAAAGTAACGGAAAAAACCCTCAAGAACTAAAAATTGGTAAAACCACTCAAACTTCAAAACTCACAAATAACATATGAAATTCAAAAACTACTAGCAGTCGCTTGTAAATTTGAAATTGCAAAAATACACCCTTAAATGTTTTTAAAATTGCGAAAAACACCCCTAACTTTGAAATTTATTGAACACAACCCGTAGAAGATGCTTGTAATTTCCAGATTTTTTGCGTGTTTTTCTACATGTTTTGGAATTTTTAGGTGTTTTGTCCCATTTTTGAAATTTTAAGGTAGTTTTTTGTAATTTTTTTAAACTTTGAGGGTGTTTTTTACAATTTATAGGAGGACTGATGATAATTTCTAGATTTTATGTGCTATTTGTAGGTTTTGAAATTTCAGGATGGTTTTATTTTAAACCCTTGAGGGTGTTTTTCGCATTACCTAAAATATTGATGGTGTTTTTTGCAAATTTTAAATTTATAGGGGCGGCTGAAACTTTTTAGATTTCATGTGTCTTTTATAAATTTAGAAATTTTTGATAGTTTTTTTTGTAATTTTGAACACCTTAGGGTGTGTTTTGCAAATTTTTAAATGTTGAGGGTGTTTTCTACAAATTCTAAATTTACAGGGGGTTGTTGGTAATTTGTAGATTTCATGTAACATTTGTAGATTTTGAAATTTCAAGGGGGTTTTCGTATTTATAAGTCCATGAGGGTGTTTTTTTTTGCATATTCTAAAATATTGAGGGTTTTTTATAAATTTTAAATTTATTGGGGGTTGCTGAAAATTTCTAGATTTCATATGTCTTTTGTAAGTTTAGAAATTTATGCGAGTTTTTTTGTAATTTTGAACTATTTGGAGTGCTTTTGTAATTTTTTAAATGTTGAGGGTGTTTTTTGCAAATTTAAAATTACAGGAGGTTGCTGGTAATTTGTAGTTTTCATGTATTATTTGTAAGTTTTAAAATTTCAATGGGGTTGTTGTAATTCTAAACCCATGAGGGTGTTTTTCGCATTTTCTAAAACATTGATGGTGTTTTTTATAAATTTTTAATTTATAGGGGGCTTCTTAAAGTTTTTAGGTTTCATGTATTTTTTGTAAGTTTAGAAATTTTTAATTTTTGTTTGTAATTTTGAACCCTTGAGGGTGTTTTTTATAATTTTTTAAATATTAAGGGTGTTTTTTGCAAATTTCAAATTTACGGGGTGCTGCTGGTAATTTTTAGATTTCATGTATCATTTGTAGATTTTGAAATTTCAAGGGGGTTTTTGTTATTCTAAACCCATGAGGGTGTTTTTTTGCATTTTCTAAAACATTGAGGGCGTTTTTTACAAATTTTGAAGTTATAGGGACATGTTGGAAATTTCATGATTTCATGTGTTATTTGTGATGTTAGAATTTTTTAGAGTTTGTTGTAATTTTAAACTCTTGAGAGTGTTTTTTACAATTTTTTAAATTTTAAAGGTGTTTTTTACAAAAAAAAATCAAATTTTTAAGGGGCTGTTGGAAATTTTTAGATTTTATGTGTGTTCATCATTCGTTTACCTTTAAGGTGTTTTATGTAATTTTAAAAATTTTAAAATATTATTTTACAATTGTTGAAATTTTAAGTGTGTTTTTGAAAGAATACCTTTAGATGGGTAAATTAGCGGTAATAAGTCGCCCATTTATGACTCATTTATTTTTAATAGAAACAATACACACACATTTATGACCCATTTAACTAAATGGATGGTTTGGATGGGTCATTTAGTGGGTGATTTTGGGTGGGCAAATAGTTTTGGGTCAATTTTGCCGCCTAATGTACACTGTGGAAGTTAGGTAGCTACAGTAACGGTTAGTCGGTCGTGGCTACAGTGTCCACAGTGGAGAAAGTATCACATGGGTCAGGTCCATAGATTAATGGCAGACCCATGGGATCTCAACCCTTAAATCCCCTTGAATCTGGACACAAATCTCAAAATGCAAACGATTCAAGGGTTGAGATCTCATGGATCTGTCATTCATCTATGAATCTGGCTGATAGGATACTTTCTAGTCCACAGTGTTGGTTGATGGCATAACAGGAGCCAGCTGGCTTTAACACAGCCATCATCATTAAAATACCTGAATCCCTCAACCCATGAGCACAAAAGCAAAGGAACCACGCGGAATGCCACTTTATCGGTTTCCCTTGTATTCTCCCATATCCGAAACTTTGGAAAGGCACGCAAAGTTGGAAATATCGTGAGCGTAACAGTGAAAGAGGAGTACGTGCGTTACGTTCCCTGCCCACATGTACACTCTCTGTACCTTAGAACCTCTCTATGCGACGAAGAGACGGCGACGTTCCTCCACACTCAAAAGAGGATTCTTTTTCTCATCTTTACAGGAATAGGTTCATGCTATTATCAGCCAAAGTACCCTTATCTCTAGTTCTGGTGACGGATGAGGATGGTGCAAGTAGAGAGGCATCCATGGAAAATTACTGCCAGTCACTTCATTGTTTGTCCTAGATTAGATGCTGGCAAAAATGTGCAGGTTTCCTTATGCTGTAACTCAATTCAAGTAGGAGTTTTGAGTTTATGAACATTGTTTCAGGAAGAGTAATTTGCACTTAGGTACCCCAGAGTTTACACCATTTTTAACTTTGACGCCCTGAAGTTTTCTCTTTTGGGATTAGTTGCGGATAGACCTCAAGTATTGTCACCCAATTGTAAATAGAAACTCCTGTAGTTCTATTGTTGCAAATAGACGGCCTCTCTGAATGACTTTTTTGTATGTGACTATTTTACCCTCGGAGAAAAAGGAATTTGTGTTTTGTCAAGTAGACCTTTCAAAGGTAAAATAGCAAGAAAAATTAACTCAGGGGGTCTATCCACAATTGGGCGATGGTCTAGGAGATCTATCCACAATAATAGACCTGCAGCCTACAGAGGGCTCTCTCTGTAATTGCAAAGTCAGTTTCAACTGCGTCTACTTGTTCTGTAGCAACTACAATTGTAAAGAAGATCCTTTTTTTTTACAATTGATGTGTTGATGGAATGGATTGCGAATCATTTTTGCATAAGATGGTTCCTTTACAGCTGTAATGACAAAAATATTACGATTGCGTGAACAGAACAACTTGAATATAGTATATTTTATGAATTACAACTGCATTTAAGTCGATAAATTTTTATGAACCGCACAGTTCTAAATGTACACTGAAACATGTTTTTAAATTATATGTTACACAGTAATTTTGTTCCAGAGGATAGTTGGTATATAATTCACTACATATATCTTTTAGTTCGCAAGCTTTAGCTTCTATTTATATTTTGCATCACATGGTTGTTTTGTTTTAATTATTATCATTAGGTTGTAAGTTTGACTCTCACAATTTGCCCTGAATTATACAAGGTGTATGGGATTCAGTTCATTTTTAAGTAGGTGGTAATTAGAGAGGGCCAAATTCTCTCAATTCTTCTCATCTATCTCAATTCTAATGGATGCCATTACATCACATAAGATTTCCACTAGTGGTTTGATTACAGTGGTTAGTTAATTTCCTAGTAGTTTTCAAGATAACAATGGAAACCTTAAACGTGGTGTGATCTCATCCATTAAAAGTGATATGCACGGTAAAAATTGAGACACATTCCCGGATCCATATGTGAAAGAGTGGATTAATTTGGTAACGATTCTTATTAAGCGCAAAAGTAATCCATATGTACTAGAGTGGATGAATTTGGTAACGATTCTTATTCAGAAAGCACGACAGTTTTTTCTTATGCTTTATGTATTCTATTTCCTTCTATGTTAGGTTCTTTATGTCACTTTGGGAGATTTCTTTGTTGACATTATATGCGTACAGAATAAGCATGACCCTTCTAGAAATTACTATTAAAAAAGTCATAATAAAATATGTGCACCATTCTGAGTATAGTCGTATAGATATTGTTCCGAGTATCGCAGTCAAATGAGAGTGTCATATGTAGAATAATATAGGCGCATGCAGCAATTTAGCATCTTTGATTTTTCATCCAAAAGATTGGAGGTAATTAAAAGAGATAATTCTAAAAGGGCTAAATGTCAGAAAATTCTCCTTAACTTTGGACAATTATCAGGTAAGCCCCGTAACTTTCAAGTATCAGAAGACCTCTCTTAAGTTTGAATTCGGATCCTCTTTACTATCAATTAGCTGAGAGAGCACTACTGTTTATCACAGTGATTGATTATACATAGGTGATTGTGAGTCATTCTAAATAAAGCACTCACTATTCCCCATGAATTGCGTTCATTCCTAATGTACACCTAAAGACAAACCATAACCATTCACTAGACAATCAGCGATCACGATAAAATAGTTGCTTCTATACTATTTGTTTGGTAGTGAAGAATATCTGAAGGCGACACATCTTATCAGAACCATCCACATGCGGCGGGTGGTTCTGAGCCATTAATTGAGGGGGCAAATTATCAAATTGCCCCCCCCCCCCCCCCAAAAAACAAAAAAAAAAAAACATTTTTTCACATCAAAGGCCAGAACCACCTGTTCGTATGCGGGCGGTTCTGATAGGGATAGGGGTTATCAGAAAACCCCGTTTATCTTCACAGTTTTATAAGGAAACCCTCTAAACTATGTTAATCCCAATTTTCACATAGGTGGATAAGATTATATAGGGGATATTTTTACTAGTGAAAACTGCGGTTCACACTTTTAGAGATTTTCACAAATAAATATTAAAATTAAGGAGGTAACCTAGTAACCCTAATAAATTTAAAGGAGATTTTCTAATATTTTGAAAGTTACGGAGGATATCTATTGTTGGTATCCTAAAGAGATTTTTGTTTAATCTCTATGTGAAAATCAATGGGTGCCACCTCACATGCGAATTTAGAACTGAAATACGGTTTTAACCGACCTTCTCCAAGTATTTGTTACTCGCCTGCTACAGTAACTCGGTGGACTTCTACAGTGCCAACTGCTACAGTGCCGCCATGCAAAAGGCGTTACTGGTCATCATGCTACAGTAGGCCGACTCGTCTGCTATAGTAACTCGGCCTCTACAGTGCCGACTGCTACAGTGCCGCCGACGCGAAAGCTAGCCGTCATGCTACAGTAGGTAGTAGGTCGACTCGCCTGCTACAGTAGGTAGTAGGCCGACTCGCCTGCTACAGTACTCGGCCGACTGCTACAGTGCCGGCCGATGCAAAAGGCGTTGCTAGTCGTCATGCTACAATAGGCTGACTCGCCTGCTACAGTACCCTTGCCGACTTCTATAGTGCTGAATTCTACAGTATCAGCCGACGTGAACGGTGTTGCTAGTTGTCATGCTATAGTAGGCCAACTCACCTGCTACAGTACCCTTAGCCAAGTTCTGCAGTAACTTCTTGCTGTAATGGTTAGCCTTGAGCCCCGCGCCAATAACAAGTCAACATCACAATTAATGGCGTTGTGCTGGCCACATGGTTTTTGTAACCACTCACATACCTCACATCATATCAATGTTGACTCTTTCCACACATAAACTGACATGTGTAAAACTAATGCTAAAGTGACCAAATTGCCCATCTCTCATTCCTACAAAGAGAG
>JBAKGM010000326.1:15637987-15651931 GCA_037177215.1 Asparagus racemosus | reverse complement strand
TTGGTTCAAATTAAAAAGACAAGAAAATAGTTGATGTGTGATTTGATTCTCATTTTCTCCCGTAATCGGCTTCAAAAGAGGGGAAAATTTTCTAAGAAAAATGTCCAGTTAGCACCTTATTTTCCCTCACTTTCTTATTTTTAGTCTACAAACTAAACACTTGATTGTGAAGAAAAATAACAAAAAAAAAAAAATCCATTGTCGGTTTTCTTTCCTTCACTTTCTGTATTTTTTGGACCAAACAAACATCCCCTTAAAGGCTACGGTCTAGATTTGCGACGGACACATATACATTTTTTGATCCGCCTCCACTTTACCGGATGCTCTTTTTTCTACAAATATTTTGTGTTCTTTTGATTAACTGCAAAATTTAGGATTATAATATTATTGCACACATACTTTGATAGATAATCATGACCTCTATATAAAAATGAATTTTCATTGTCTTAGCCTTTAATAACTTTTCTGTTTCGTACTAGAACATGCAAAAGAAATTATCATTGTGGTTTTATAATTTATAGCTAAATTTTGTCACAAAAATAAATACATAAACAACTGCCGCTTGCCATTCATGCAACAAGTGAGAGTTGTTATAGTAAATAGCAAGGAGTTCCCTCATTTATTATTTGGTTGATGTAAGTGTCAGTTGCAAGCAAATTCGAAAATGTTTTCACATACAATTGAAGTTGTAAGTGTTTAATTTAGTTTCAAATTTTTACAACTTGAAGTTATAGTTGTAGTCACAGATGTTTGCCCTGAAGTTTTCTTCTTTTGTGTTTATGCGCGGGGATCAATAGCAATCTGAGTTATGGCCCGTTTGCAATTGTAACTACAACTCACACGTTCAAATCCATGTAAGTTATCAACGATGATTAAAGATCTCTCGCAATTACATTCATGCCTGCCTTGAAAAAGAAAAAAAAAATACTTACAATTGATCTATAATGTCTCATATGCAACTACAGTTACAATCTTTGCAGTCATGAAACACCAAATATCACCTTACAGGTAGTAACATATATTTCATACGATTCTCCATACTTTATCCCATGAGATAGTGTGGATTCAAAAACAATAATATCAAGTTTGATCAAAAACATATTAGATCATTACTTGGCCATGATCAAGCAAATGAATTGCAGCAGCGGCTTTCTGCTTCAGCATGACACTGAAGTTAGAATTGTCTTGTCATGACTATTCTTAGTTGCCAATATTTACAAATGTATGCATGCTTGATTAGTCTGCACCGAGGCATCCCATTCCTCGGCTTTAATTAAACTAATTGACTTGTGAGCACACGCGCAAGCAGGTAGCATGTGGACAGATATGACTTAAAGGGTCCCTTTGGTTGACCCAAGAAAGAAGAAAGACATATTATAGGAAACATTTTTTCTATAAATTTTTCTTTTTTCTTTTTTTTGTTTGGTTCACATATGTAACCATCTCATTGATTGATTTGACTCTATTTCTAGAGAACTCATTTCAGAGGTTTTTGTACATTTAGAAACCCAATTAGATGGTTTCTTCCTCATATTTCCTTTCTTTTTTATGAAAAATGAACCAAACAACCTCTTAGCATATTTGACTATTTGTATATCTTCACCAACCACGGATGCGAATATGACTACGAATATCGATTGGCAGGGGAAAATGATATTTAGATCTGTCAAATTTGAATATAGATACAGATCAGATAAGAGAAAATATATCTGAATATTTATTAGATACGATGAAAACTGATAAAATTAGAAAATATACACGCGCAAACAGGTAGCATATGGATAGATATGACTTAAAGGGTCCCTTTGGTTGACCCAAGAAAGAAGGAGACATATTATAGGAAACATTTTTTTCTATAAATTTTTCTTTTTTCTTTTTCTTTTTTTGTTTGGTTCACACTTTAAAATCAAATGTGAGGGTTAGATGACACCATCTCATTGATTGAGTTGACTCTATTTCTAGAGAACCCATTTCAGAGAAACCCAATTAGATGGTTTCTTTCTCATATTTCCTTTCTTTTTTATGAAAAATGAACCAAACAACCTCTTAGCATGTTTGACTATTTGTATATCTTCATCAACCACGGATGCGAATATGACTACGAATAGCAATCGGTAGGGAAAAATGATATTTTGATCTATCAAATTTGAATATAGATACAGATCAGATAAGAGAAAATATATCTGAATATTTATTAGATACTATGAAAACCGATAAAATTAGAAAATGTACATGCAACACAAATCATTTTCCACTAACGCGCTTGGCATGCTTACCTACTTGCAGTTTGATCCCAATCATGAACATTTGTTTCAGATTCACTAATTTAAGACAAATAATTCTCATTGTCGGGTCAATAAAGGTATATCATATCTGTTTTCGTATCCGGATATTTTACCTATGTCCACACTTGCGTACTTATGCTGTATAAATGAATTAAAATGGCGCGTGTATTCATGTCTATGCACTATCCAGTATGGAATACACATACATCAGCAGACATATATATTCTTTTGCACCCTCTTCATGAGTATTAATGGAGAACTTAATAATTGTAATTAGTTTTTCATAATCCACATATGAGGGCTTAAGCAAGGAATCCTTACTTGAACCATTTTACTTCATCAGATTCATACCCGGAGATCGACCAACACCCAACAACTAAGTTAAAATTAGATCTTTACCGTTTAAAGTTTATTTTTATTTTTTTGGATTTAGATTTGATTAGAGCATTATTTGCAAAGTTGATAGGTGATATATTAACATCTAATTCAACAAATCGTACCATGAATCAAGGGTCGTTGATCATAGAAGAGATAACGTTACTTGCTCATTAACATTATATATATTTAAAATAATTGTACTTGTGTTGTTCATGAGAAAGATTTATCTTCTCTTTTGATATCAGTAAGTTAGCTAATCTTCTCAAATACTTAAACTACATATCAGTTGATCAAGCACACGCCATCTTCCTCCATTATCGTCACTTAATTATAAAAAAGAATAGGATTAATACATGTATCCCCTAAATATGCATCTCATCAAAACCTCCCGCACCCTTGCGGAAGGTTCTGATCCGTTAATATGTGAAGTAGGAGGGCAGTTTGGTAAGTTACCGCCCCCATATGTGGCTCAAAAACCCACCCCCCTCCACACACCCACCCACCCACCCCACATGGTGGGGGGTTCTGATAGTGTTTGTAGTCGTATCCCCGGGAAATATCAATTGCATTCCACTGTTATACATAGATCTACATAAAAATATCAATTGTATAACTCCATTTGGCCATCTATGATCTATTGCTAATAAAAAATTAAGAATAATAAGTGGCTAACTCTCTATAGTATATAGAATCTATTCACCATTAGTGTCCGTTGAATTTACAAAATTCACCGTAGTTCTATTTTTAATTATAAATTGAGGTGGATTTAAAATAGAATTAAGACATGTTTATTGGTAAATTTAACAAATTAAATGTTTTAAAATTAGCTTATGAATATCACCCGGAAAATTTCGATCGAAAAGTGTCATGTTTTCATAACAGAAGATGCTAAACCACAATTTTTAGGGTGCAGATCTTATAAATGTAAACTACAGGATAAATGCTAATTTAACCTTTTTAATATTGACAAGGACAGTACATTGATTATAAGGGTGATAGTTGTAGCCTTTTGGGCTACTCTGTCAGGTTGTCATAGCCTTTTAAAGTTGGCAACAGATTGAACTCAGTCTTGTTGGGCCGCCATTTTAAATACGCCGGCCTCTGATATCAAATTTTCGTCAATGTGAAAAATAAGGGTTAAGTTCAGCAAAACCCTTGAAGTTTGGGGGTTTGTGCAAAACCCCTAAATCTTTGGGGTGTCTCTGAAAATCTCCTGAACTATAAACTTCTCTCACTAGGCCTCTTCCCTGTAATTGGTAAATTAACTAAAATATTCTTACAAAAAACTCCAAATTCATCATTTGACTGTGCTAACAACATGCCCTCATCTCCAAATTAGGGGTTAATTCTCTAAAAAAATTAGTTATTGTTAAGGAAGGTTCTAAGAGAAAAGTTTAAACCTTAGGGATTTTGTGATGTAGCCAAAATTTTAGGGGTATTATGTGAGATAAAGGAGTTTGACTGGTGTGTGTGCAACTTCCCCAAAGTTAAAGGGCTTTTTTCTTTTTCTTTTTCTTTTTTTTTTGTGTGGGTAAGTAGTAGGATAGAGGGAGTTCAGTAGAACAATTTAATGAATAAATTATGAACAGAAGATATTATAAACGTCAAGCAAAAACCTCGTTTATCTTGGTTTAAAAAGACATATATTAAAAAATATACTATTTTCAAAAACCTTGCATTTGTAATAATAAAATTCAAGGAAAAGACAAAATAAAATCATTAATTGAACTTCCTCCGCTAACATTTGCATCAGCCAGCCGCAAAAGTCAATGGTGCAGAAAAATAATTCTGACAACAATTTCCCCAAAAACAAAGAAAAAAGGAAAAAAATGCTTCTAGAAGGTTTTCCAAATTTAATTCCTTAAATAGAGGGATTATACTCTCTTTAAAACAGTAATAATACATCATTAAAGCTTAATTAATTTTTTCAAAATCCCTAATTCAAGACTGACTCATGACTGACTATACTATTCACCAAGCTGACATTTTTATTTTCACCTTTACTCTTTCTCTCTCCTATCTCTCTCTGTCTCTCTCTCTCAAACCCAATCTCTTTCTCTCTCTAAACTCCTTCCAATTATTATTTTAATATTTTTCATCATTCTCTCAACCGCTGCATCCTTCAATTCTCAGAAAAAGGAAAAAAAAAAAAAATCTTTTTCGGTTCTCGATCGATCGCTGCTGCGATCGGCGCCGATGAATCGAGGGTTTGATTGATTTCGATGGTGGTCTTTTTATAATTTTGATGATGGGTTGCTTCCCTTGCTTTGGATCGTCCAAGGGGAGCAAAATTGAGGTGAATAGTAGTCAACAAGGAGTAGGGGATCTAAAGAAGGAAGCTTCAGTTGCCCCATCCTCTGGTAATTTTCCTTTTATTAAATTTTTTTTTTCAGTTTGGTCCATTTTTTGTTCAGTTTACAGTGTATTAGTGGTAAATTTTGATTTTGTATGATTAATTAATGGAAATGAACTACTTTGTGCTTAAAATGAGCTTGCTTCGTTGTTGGTATGCTATAAGTTAGTTAGAAATATTGAGCAATTTTTGTATGGTTATTCAATTTCATATGAATGTTGTCTGAGGAAACCACTAGAAATAGAGGGTTCAAAGTGTTCTGTTGTTTTTCAATTGGCTCACATCTATTCAGTTAGAAAGCATGGGATTTAGGCCCACGAACAGTTAGATGAATATGTGGTTAAATATGATTGGACTCATGACTCAATTAAGGATTAATTGTTTTGAGTCAATTTCGATTCAAGTAGATTGGCCTAATCCATCTCCGTTCATGGGCCATATTAATAGTGTGCACTTTCACCTTAGCTCATATTTGATATGAGCCCGAAGAACATGGGAATATACACCTAAACTGATTCTAGCCAATGGCTGCATATACAGGCCACCTATTTTTGGGGGCGGAGCTACTAATTTTATCTTTTTTTTGGGGGGGGGGGGGGATCCAAGATGAACACTAAGTACAAATCAAATTTGTATGCTTCCATTCAAAGATATCAGCTCAATAGCATTGAGATACTAAATACAAAAAAAACAAAAAACAAAAGAAACACCCTTATGCAGCATCAACTGATATCGGAAAAGTGATTAAATATGTAAATTGAAAAAAATACATTCCGAGATTAGTTTCACATTATTAAAGATTTGTTCAATCTTATCAAAGAAATTCCTCAATAATTCACGAATTTTAGAGAGTAGGATGAGAATTTTCACGTGAATAAAAGAAAGACCAAGTTTAAAGCTCAAAGAATGAAGAAAATTTTGTGATGATTAAGGATAAACCCTCCCTCCAATCTGTAATTTTATTTGGAGATGGTCGGGCCTTTAATTGTAAATGGGGGACTTTTAAATGGTTAGCTCAATTAATGAGCCTTTAGTTATACATGTTGGGTTCGCTACTTTGCTTGACTAATTTTTGAGCGGGGCTGTCTTGAAGCTTTTTAACATAGGTAAACTCATTCATATATAAAGTTAGAATGTGCAATTTTTTTGGTGTTTTTTTGGGGGTGGGGTGGGGGGGGGGGAGGCCCCCCCAAGCTTGAACATGGCTCCGACCCTGCCTATTTTGTATGCACAAGGATACAGAGACATGAATACCACATGAAATGAAACATCGAGACATTGAATTCTAAAAAGTTATGCACAACAATACTATCATGTCGAAGACACATGAATGACATGTGTGTCCGATTCATGTTCGACATGGCAAGGCTAAAAGTATGCTATGTATTGTGATTATAGGTGTATCAATATATCAGCATGCATGGTTTGGTCATTCCTTGCTTAACGTACTCAGAATTGCCACCATGGGAGCTTCCAAGGCGTATACCAGTAGTAGAGAGAACCAAGAATGAAAGATCTTGAGTTCAAATCTCATCATAAATGTTCAAATGTTAATGTATGTTGGCTTTTTTATGATGTATAGTGTAATATTCCATATTCTAATTGTTATACCCAAGTATTGTTTATCATTTTGTTTATATTAATTAGTTTATTTTGAAATAAAATAATGGATTTGTGTGTTTTCCAACATATATTTGCAAAAATAAACTAATTAATATAAACAAAAGGATAAATAATACTTGGGTATTACAGTTAGAATGTGGGATATTGCATATCTCTCTTCCACATTTTGTCTTGTTGTTTTGGTTAGGTGGAATAGTACGTGTGGGTAGGTGTCTGTGTATCTTCCACTTTTATGGGTTTTCTGTTGCAGTATAGTACAATTATTGTCTAAACATTTGATCATCCTAGGCTTCACTACTGTCAAATACCCAGTGAGGAGTTATTAAGGGAGGGGTTGGTAATAGGCAGCAGCCAATTAATCTCAAAAGGTTAGCCTATTTCGTTATACTCTTCAAGAACACGTTGAGCACTGATATCCATTATTTCTCTGATGTGAGAATAAACTCACATAGAACTTCTTAGTATTATCAGCTCCTTAACTAGATGGTTGACGAGATGCTAGACATAAACCCAACATTAAGATGGTAACCCCTGTCGTAGGAAGTTATCTCCATCTTTCATACACAAACTGCACAACATAAGCTAAAAGACTGAATTGAAACACATTCCCTGCAGTTGCAAGAAGAATATATTTAGAGATAAAGGTTCTTAGGATATGTGTTCCCAACAAATTTCCTCTCAAGTTACTAGTCCTTAACAAAGTTAATAATGTAGAATCTGCATGACATGTCTATCAAAATTGTCTCAGAAGGTCTTTGTGGATCCTAACTGATATGTGTCTATGGTTAGATAATGTCCCAAAAAGTTATGTCAAGGAAAAAAAGAGAGGGAAAACTTTGAAGAGCTATATTTATTATGATAATTTACGAACTCTAGTCAGCTTTTTAAGTGGGTTCCTTTAAAAGGACTGGATGAAAGTTTTATCAAAGGGATTCTTAATCAAGTTGAACTCACGATGTTTCGGATTTTATCCATTGTTGATTTGTTAGAGACTAATATCCAAATTATAAATTTTTTATGGACCTATTTCAAAAAAAATGCATAATTAAATGATTAACATCATGTAATAAAGTGCTACAAACCTATAAAAGCATCAGCTTGTGATGATCAGTAAACCCATTAAACACGTAGAAGGCTATCAAAATATAAAATTCATGTCTTTAAATCATTGAGAAAAAAGTGTTTACATCATAGAACCAGTGGTGAATGATCAATATACTGTGTTGGGTGATAACAGATATACCATAGGTAATCCTCCCAAATTCTGGAATATTGCTAAACCTAAGAGAAACTTAACCTCTTACAGATAGAATTGTCTTTGAATGTCAGATTGAGCACTATCCATGACATGGTAAATTATCATATAAAAGGTTAAAGGACTTATCTTAAGGATCGATTAAAACTAGAGTTAATAACAATCCAAGTTAAGGTTAGGTCTGAGGGTGAACTGCAAATGTTGTGATGAAAGACTTGGCATAGGATCCTTCTTGTTTATTCCATCACTTCACCATCTATCAGTTACCAATCAGTGTCCGATGTCAACCCAACAAGATAACTTATGAGAAAAGAAACCTTAGGAGCTCCACCAACTAACTGATTGCAATCAATTTTAGATCCTACCTTCTGATATTAAACTTTTTCAGTTTTCTCAAGTCTAGAGAACTGCCAAATTGTCAAACATAGTTGAATACCTATAATCCGCTAACTTGCCCCTTTCAATGGCTTCTCTTATGATGCTTATGTGGATGCCGCAGAGTATACGGGAAAACTCTATACCACATATAAATAATTTAAGAGGTTTACTTGGAATAAAATTGCAGAAACTTTATGAACTTTCAACATTTTCTCAGAAAACTACCACAAACTTAATTTGTTCTAAGTTGCTACCATGAAGCTCAATGTTCATGGTAGTATGGTAGTACCTGTTGTAGTTTTGTTGGAAATTTAGAGGAACGAAAGAAGTGTAATGGCGGGTCAATGGGCTAATTCACTTGCATGTCTGTCACAGGGCAGAAGTGACTACTTGGAACTTTTGATAATTTCCTGGAGTAAATAAAGTTCCTTGACATTTATCCTTTTGTCTACTTCTAGTTTAACCTTATGTTCCCCTTAGTTAATTATTCTGAATCTGAATTGCTTACTTGTGCAAGACAAATCAAAGTCACAAAGTGGTTCAGAGTCCAAGAATGAAGTTTTAGCTACCAAAGAAGGAAATGCTACCCGCATTGCAGCACGAACATTCACTTTTCGTGAGCTTGCTGCTGCTACCCAGAACTTTAGACAAGAATGCTTGCTTGGTGAAGGTGGTTTCGGTCGTGTATATAAAGGTCGCCTGGAGGATGGACAGGTTACAAAAAATTTTCTTCTCTTTTCTTTTCCCCCGGTCAGCTCAATTTTACTCAAAATAGTGTTTTTCTCAATGCTCATGAATCCTTTGTAAGGAAAAAACAATGGAAAGCTTGGAAACTTATATGTATTCATGGTGTGATATATCTTCTGAATTATAGTTTACAGGGAGTTTTTTAATTTGATGATGCAAATAAAATATTTTTGGTAGGTTGTTGCTGTGAAACAACTGGATAGGAATGGCCTTCAAGGAAATAGGGAATTTCTTGTGGAGGTCCTCATGCTTAGTCTCTTGCACCACCCAAATCTTGTCAATCTTATTGGTTATTGTGCTGATGGAGATCAACGACTCCTTGTTTACGAGTTCATGCCATTGAGATCATTAGAGGATCATTTGCACGGTTAGTTTCCATGCACTCTGCATTTCCACTAATTAGCTTATTCTACTAAGCTTACTCTACTTTGGATGTATTTGATTGTGTGGTAAATCACTAGAATGACTTTTTAATTGTAAATATGGCTGCTGAATGTTCTTTAAAGTTTCACTAGAATGATAATTGCATGATATGATGGCTAGTATGACCACTGATGTTGAAAAATATCAACCATCTGGTATCTCGACAAACTTAAGAATATTGAAAGAAGAAACAACCTTATACACAGCACAATAGCTCAAGAAACCGACATTTCATATCTGATTGGGAAGATCCAAACTTATGTACACTATATAGTGCATAGCAAGATACTTTATCTCATGTTCCCCACATATTAAGCAACATATTATAAAGAAGGAAACAGCCTCTTATCACTTACGAATTATGAGCTACCAGAGATGGAACAAATTGTACTTCATTTTCTGATTGCCATTTACTTTATAAATGAGGTGTCCCATAAAAAAGAACAACACTGTGCAAAGATATGAGAAATTGATGGAGTTTCCTCCCTTTCTCCTAACTTGTGAAAAGTCAATTTGTGCAGGAGAAACAAAGTAGTAACAATATGTGATTAATTCACCTTAAGAGAAACTTGATGTTAATATTAGATATACATTAAAAAAAAATCTGCCAAGAGCATGTGAAAGGTGCATAAACACTAAGCAAATAGGCATGCAAAAAGTTCACTTGGTTCTGGCATATCAAATAATGTTAAGTACTTGAACTAGGAAAATAATGCTAACTAAACTACGAACTTCATGCTATTTTTGTACTGCAAGAAATAAAAATGTGGGTTCCTTTCTTGTGAATAGCAATCATAAACTATGAGTCTTTTGGGGTCCCACACTTTTGTTTCTTGTAGTACAAATGTAGTTAAAGTTTCTAGTTTCCTTAACATTATCTTTTAACCTAGGTTGCACGGATACGGGTGCAGGTGCGAACAAGAACACGGTCACAGTCATAGGACGCGGCAAATTTGTAAAAGTCAGGATACAGGGATATGGATGTAAACATATTTAACCTATTGGTATTTTTCAAAAAGTTAAAGTAATGGATTTTGGTTTTTGGGTTCAAAAACCAATTGGTTTTGAGCTCAATGTATCAAAGAAACCAATTTAGGGTTATAAGAACTCAGGAAATTGGTTTTTACTTTGAATGACATGTGTCCTTGGCGTGTCCATGGTGAATCCGTCCAACATGTGACCGACATGGATACAGCACCCAAAGCGAAGTGTCTTGGTAACCTAGCTTTGAACTATGTGAAGCAGACTTGCAATCCATAGAAATACCTATAAGGAATTTATAATCAAATGAATAATATGAGCACAGGATTTCTACCATCATAAAACACATTGAGGTGGATGACTGAAAATGTTGAACACATGAAAGTGACATCATTCACATTGAAATAATAACACAAACCATGAGAAAAGGGTCTTCTTTGTTTCTGTCTGTGTCATGAGGCTAATCTTCCCTTATCCACCAGATGCTATATATACCCATGAGCTAAGTTGCAGGTTGTCTAAAGTAGAGAAGTCTTTATAGAAACATTAACAATACCTGTAAGCACACATTCTATTCAAAGAGATTTTGGCATAAGAGAATCAACCCTAATTGGGTTCAGCTTTTGTGTTTATAGATGAAATAAACAGGAACAATAGAAAATTACAAAATAACCGATTACACTCTCCCTTAAATTGGAGCATAGATGTCAATCATGCCCTATTTTATACTAAGATTAAAGAAAACCTTTCGTAACGATGCATTTATGAAAATGTCAGTCTGTTATCTAGAAGGAATGCGTGGAATAAAAATGTTCTTTTGTGTGACTATATGCCAAAGAAAATAACAATCAACTTCATTATGCTCAGTCCCTTCATGGAAAGCCGACTTGTAAGCCATATACATTATGGCCTGGTTGTCAGGAAAAAAAGACCTAGACAAGCACAAACAATGCCTATTTCCTTCTGCCATAAGCAGATCATTATTTGCTCACAAGAGTGGCCATAACTTGGATGATCATTCTAAACTCCCTTGTCTTTGTTTGGTTCCAGCAATGGGGATTTTCCAGGGTAATCAGCCATCCAGTATGAGTTAATCTGCCACCCCTATAAGTACCGGTTACTAGGGTGCTTGAAACTCATATACCTTCGCAGCTAGTCTCAAGGACATTAGTTTTCATCTACGGTAAAACGAAAGTTTAAGAGGCATGAACGTAATTTCCCCCAGTATAAGAGTCAGCCAAAATGCATGTTTCACAAAGATTAAGAATGTCAATCGACTTAAATCTGCTGGTTTTTCTTTGTTCCTCGAGGTCACTTTCAAGCGTCATCTTTTTAGTTATTTAAGAAGGTATGCTGTGGTTCTTATTTTAGAAGATATGTCTTAGTTCTTCTTTAGTTGTTTCAGATGGCTGATTTGGACTCCTTTTATTTTAGACCTTCCACCTGACAAGGAACCTCTCGACTGGAATACTCGGATGAAGATAGCAGCTGGTGCAGCTAAGGGATTAGAATACTTGCATGATAAAGCAAACCCTCCTGTTATTTACAGAGATTTAAAGTCCTCAAACATTCTACTTGGTGAAGGATATCATCCAAAGCTGTCTGATTTTGGGCTTGCAAAACTTGGTCCTGTCGGAGACAAGACCCATGTCTCTACACGAGTTATGGGCACCTATGGCTACTGTGCTCCAGAGTATGCTATGACTGGACAGCTGACTCTCAAATCTGATGTCTACAGTTTCGGTGTTGTATTACTTGAAATTATCACTGGACGTAAAGCAATTGATAGCACCAAGCCTACTGGAGAACAGAATTTAGTAGCATGGGTAAGACCTTAATCCCTCACTGCATCGCGTAATTTATTTGATCATTTTTATGGTGTTTTTGTTCCGAGTGCAATGGCTTTGGTTCATCCACTTTTCGAGTTACGACATTGATTTCTAGAATGCCATGTTTTTCCATCTTACTACCTTCATTGTTCTGCAGAGTTGCAAAATGATTTACCAAGAAAGAATTATATGCTTTGACATAGGAAAAAACTTGTAAAAACTGCCATCACTCAAGAGTAAGACGGCTCAGTAAACCCCTTTTCCCTTTTTACATACTGAAATTGTGAACCAATGACATGAAAACTAGTCCCAGAAACAATTATAAATGTTTCGTATTCTTGAATTAGAGGAAAAGAGAACATAATGCCAACCACAACAATTTGTAATTGAAGCTTTGGCTGTTGTTATGTAATGTTCTCCATTCTTGATTAACCAATAAAAATGTTATGATGCATGTGTGAATATATACGAATAGATAAAATAAGAAATAAGTACATCCATAGGTAGTTGCATAATGTTCTCCATTCTTGATTGACCAATAAAAATGTTATGATCCATGTGTGAATATACGCTAATAAATAAAATAAGAAATAAGTACATTCATAGGTAGTTACATATTACTCCAGTCAAGACAAAAGTTAGAGAATGCATTGAGATGGTTTGACCCAATGGACCACTAAATGCAGGAATTCACCAATTAGGGAAATGGTAAGATTATAATTAATGGAGCAAGGAGGATCATAGACAAGCTTAAGAAACTTCGTTGTAAGCTTCTTCAGAAGGATATAAAAGTGGTTAACCTACCTGATGAGTGAGCCCTCAGCAGAACTGAATGGCCACTAAATGCAGGAATTCACCAATTAGGGAAATGGTAAGATTATAATTAATGGAGCAAGGAGGATCATTGACAAGCTTAAGACACCTTGTTGTAAGCTATTTCAGAAGGATATAAAAGTGGTTAACTTACCAGATGAGTGAGCCCTCAGCAGAACTGAATGGAAGAATATGATTAATGCAGCAGACCCCAAGAAGAAGGGGGGGGGGGGGGGGGGTTAAGGCTTAGTTGTTGTTGTATTCTTGATTGACTAAACAGTATTTCTCTTCATTTTATCTGACATGCAGGCACGTCCCTTATTCAAGGACCGAAGAAAATTTCCAAAAATGGCAGATCCACTGCTACAAGGCCGCTATCCAATGAGAGGCCTATACCAAGCATTGGCAGTTGCGGCTATGTGCTTACAGGAGCAAGCTGCAACTCGGCCTCTTATTGGGGATGTCGTCACTGCACTCACATACTTAGCCTCACAAACTCACGATCCAAATGCAGCTCCTCCTCAAAGAAACAGAGCTAGCCCACATGCTCTAAGGACAAAGGAGGAGAGTAGAGGCCTTGGAGGTGGATTCGACAGTCCACGTGCTAATGATTCACCTCGTCAAAGTTCTCCTGGCTTGAGGTATAATAGGAAAGAAACCTTGGAGGAGCTTGAAGCACATGAGTCTCACAAAGACAGCTCAAAGAACTTTGGGAAAGCAGTAGAAGGTCATAGGAGTCTTAAGGATGTTGATAGGGAGCGCGCAATTGCAGAAGCCAAGCTTTGGGGGGAGAATTCGAGAGAGAGAAGACGATCAAATGCAGCTGGTAGCTACGAAAGCACAAATGAATAGCAAAGGCACATTTCACCCCCCCACCCA
>JBAKGM010000326.1:15591812-15614722 GCA_037177215.1 Asparagus racemosus | reverse complement strand
TTTTCCGGGTGAAGCAGATGTCTCGAATCGACTTATAATCCCATGAGATTTACGTTTCTTCGTTCGATCTTACAAGATTTGGGTGAAACGCGATCAATTTATTTATTTACCATTGAAAGCACAAAATTAAGTTCTAACGTGATAATCATTTCCCACCATAAACATGTGAATTTTTATTTCCTAAATCTCAATATAGATAGTATTATTACCTGATTTAGTGAATAAGAATTGGACTTTCATGACAATCACGCCAAAACTAAGCAAGACTGATCTTTCTTTAGTTTATCTTAACCAAGTTATGAAGAATCAAGATGGTGGTGGTTCAGTTTGACCAAGTCAAGAGTTATTTTTTGTCCTATGTGATACTGATCACCGATCAAAATTTTATTGAAAATCCAAAAACAACTTATGAAGCATATCATATTCAAATAACCATAAACATTTCAATTCCCATGACAAATGACTCAAAATATCATCCATGAATGACACATCCCACCATATATTTACCTTGCAAGCAGCATATCTACATCGCATGCAAGCAAATCAAGCCATTGATTTAGTGACTTGGCTCCTCACTGTTGTCCGCTTGGCTAGAAATAATAGTCATTCCTCTATTCAGTAGTAGAAGGGGCAAATAAATAAATAAATAAATAAATAAAAATCATATAAAGAGTTCCCACATATTAAATTATAAATTCATATCCAAACTAAAAAAGTCAATAATATGCAAAGCATGTTCTATTAACACTTTTTCATTCCTACAATCAGTAAAAAGTTATTGCAAAATGTTAAAAACAGAATTTTTCTTTGGGAAAAAAGACGTAGTGCGAAACATTACAGAAATCAATATAATCAACAACTTTAATTTTCATACCTAAACACATATACAAGCTTTTTTATTTTTTCAATATGCCTTTTCTATAAAAGGCTCTTCAAAGAAGACTTCGTAATTCAAGATTGAGATTTCAAATCGGACGCACCCTGTTGAACTCAAATGCAACATTTTTCTTTTGTAATAAATCTATATCGTGATAAAAGCCTGTTAGGGCCAAACTCGTAAATAAGTTCCAAAAGAGGGTCACGGATTAAAGTTTGAAATAAGAATGCCTGCCCTTTGCCCAGATTTCTGGGTGTACTAGAAATTGGAAAGGAATAAAAACAGAAATAATAAATTGCAGCAAAAAGATTTCCACATTCATTCAAGAGGAGAGAGAGAGAGAGAGAGAGGGGTAATAAAGCTAAGTGCCTCGGGTTCTTCGCGTCCTTGACCATTGCCATTAGAGCTCCACTGACACCAAACACTAATTGCAAAGCTCAGTACTTGCTCTTCTTTTATCACCATTCAAAAAGAGCAAGAGGGAAGAAGGAGGAGGAGGAGGAGGAGAAATATTCACCTGGTAATTTTTCTGCCTTTTTTCTTTCATGGGTATCACAATTTGAGCTTATATTGTTACGCGATCAATTGAGTGGGAAACTTAGGAGTTTCATGTTTATGGTATAGATGAAAAGTTCCTGTCTTTGTTAATTTTCTGCCAATATTCTCTCATGGGTTTGAATATTTTTAGCGTTATTTTAAAGCCATTTTCTTGTTCTCGGGAGAGAATTATCTGAATGTTTTCTTTTTCTAGCTTAAAAGTGTAGATGAAAGGTTCCTGTCCTTGATATCTGATAGTTTACAGCAACGTATGTTGAAATGTCTCCTAAAGATGAGATCTTTTTTGGGAGTTGGGAAATTTGCAGCTTCATTTTTTTTCCATTTCAGGCATAGATGAAGAGCTCCTGTCCTTGTTTTCTGACTATGTATAGCAACAATGTTTTATAAAGATGAGATCTTTTATGGGGATAATATTATGAAGAAGAACTAGAATGAGAGATTGATAGAATTATGTTTGGAATACGGATCGTTTAGGAATTCATTTTGGTCTGTTTGGGTAGTTAAGATTTGATTTTTCAGTGTTGTAGTTGAATAGCTATTTGAAGTTTCTAAAAATAAGCTTGATTTTGTCTTCATGTCGATGAAAAAAAGGAATAATAGAGGACAAAGAGAAAAGAGGGGAGTAGACTACAGGACTCTAATGCTGGTTGGGAAACAAAAATAATGTGACATCTAGTTTTGTATTTGGAGGATTGGCCTGTTTCTCATGTTTCTGAGTTTTTGGTTGGGTGAAAAGTTGGTTTTTAAACAAAAAAATTTGTAGTATTTGGTATTTCCTTGGGAGAAAGAAACCTCAAGCCAAGTATTTGCGAAGTTACTGCTTGTTTGCTTTTTGATAAAATCTTTGTTTTACGCTATAATAATGTTTTGTAATGGATTTTTCTATGATTTCTAGTTCCATGTTATTGTTTAAAGTCTTCACCTTTTCTGTTCGTAGGTACAAAATTTTTTGACTGTAGAAAATGTTATAGGGCATGCGTAGCTTTGGAGTTTGGTTATATCCAAAAGTTTGATTTAGATGTAGTTCATAAATATCTAGTCAAAATGTATTGTTATTAACTTCAAAAAGTGCAGTAGAAAAGAGGAGTTAAAATTGAATTAAAAAAAACATACGAACTGCAAACTAAAATATATACCTGTAACTCCAACTTAGGTATAACTAGTAATTTGAAAGACAAACAGGCAATGATTTGATTGATAGAGGCAAAATGAGAAATATACTCTCAGCAGATTATAAGTGGCTGGACTATTGGTATCATTATATCATATTACACTCTTAAATTCTGTTTATGGGTGACACTGACAATTAATTAATTGAAAAGAGCAATACAAACAGCTGTTGCAAAATTTCCCATCTCTTTGAGGTATCATTTGAGACCTATGTTACCTGGGTACTTCTCATCTGAAGCCGTACCCATACCTGACATGTACCTGTACCCGTACTCATACCCATACCGAAACTCCTTGGACACTCCTTGCATATATGCATACATTTATTCGGGCATGTACTCAATTGTAAATACATGTTTTAATTTAAAACAATTGTCATACATTTTTTGGACATATATCCTACACTTCACATCCACTTCTTGAAACTCACTGGACATAGACCAGCCTCTGAATTATGATTTGAAGGGTCCTTTGGATGTCTAGTTCAGAAACTAGTGATTTTCCAATTTATAATCCACAAAATAAAAGAAACACAAAATTATTATAGGAATTTTAATTATAATCCATGTTGTCATGTAAATTATTAATTTAAATATATAATATATGTATACATAAATATTTATATAGCCGTGTCCTTGTACCAAACCTTTTACAAATTTGTCGTGTCCTGTACCCGTACCAACATAGTTTGAGAGAAATAGATTCCGAATGGTTATGTTACCCACAAGTCCTGCTATTATACTTTGTGTCATCGTACAAAAATTTCTGTACGCATCTCGAAAGGGATAACTTGCGTACGAATTCTAGATTATGATATTTCGACAATAATTTGAAGTTGAAAGTAATTTTTTTAGCTTATATACTTTGGGCCAATTATAGTTACCTATTCTACTTGAGTTTTTTTCTAGTATTAGACCTCCAAATCATCGAAATTGCTATCAAGTCCACAATTCTTAAGTTATTTTGAAATTAGTCCCTCAACTCCTTAAAATTGCTATTAAGTCTCAAGTTTTAAGTTATTTTGAAATTAGTCCCTCCAATCAAAAGTCCAAGAAGCAATTAGGGGGATTAATTTAAAACAACTTATGAGATCGTGGACCTAATAACAGTTTCGGTGTCTTGAGGGACTAATTTCAAAATAACTTAGAATTCGTGATCTAATAGAAATTGCAATGATTTGAGAGACTAATTCAAAATATGAAGATTTAAGGGACTAGTATCGAAAAGGCCCACTTTATTTTTGGATAGGTAATGTGGCATTAAACTTCAAGCCAACCTACTGGGCATCTGTGTTTTTGCCAGAATCACTTTTCTAGTCCAGTACCATTTCATTTCTTTTAATTCATACCAACTCAATTTCATGAGCAAATTGGTCTAGCATTCACTGTAATTCAACTCACATGTTCATATCCCAAGTTCTGTAACAGACAATATGCCCACTCTGAAACCTCTTTTGGTGGAAATGATGTTTCATGTACTAAATTGACACAGTATTACACAAGTAGTAGTTCATTTAGTTCACTAAGAATGATTATGTATGAAGGTAAGGAAGCAAGGATGACTGTTCAGGAAGCATCAAACTTATGGTTATTTGAGAGCCACAACAATTCGAAGCGTACTCAATGGCTACAGTCAACTCTATCAGGTTTGTTTTTCTTAACCACCATTTAACTGCCTTCCATTCTTAGAATTTTCATCGGAAGTGTTATTATCTGTACTCCATGAACTGAAGTTGATAAAAAGGTTTTGTTTTAAATATCTAGATACCGTGTATCATGTAAAATAGAACTTTAAATAAAACTTTGCTATACATATTCTCAACTTCAATAAAATTTTGATTTGACATTTTAACGGAGTCATTAATTCATGTTATGTAAAGTTTTAGCTATGTATAAACTAGTCATAACATACCGACCTTCAAGCTCTAATGTTTTAACATAGTTGCTATACTATTCCATACCAACCACTTGCCCATATGATTTTATAAGATACTAGAGGACATAGATTGTAAGAACCACTTGTAACTTTGAAACCTTAATGTCTTGTAATCCATAGAGAGGGATATAAAGCATATGGTACAGCTTGCTCTTTTCATTTCCGTCGTGATTTTTCTTTCTAGATAGTAGTATAAGCAAACTTTGTAGGCGACAAGTAATACAAATTCTCAAATGTTCAAATTATTTATGAATTTTGAAGGAAACATGTGATTACTATCAAAACCTTAATCAAACACAACACTGAATGGGGTCCAAAGTGTCCAACTTTGAGAAGAAAGACAGAAGCCTGTTGGTCCTATAAAGGTTTTTAGATGCTGTGATAGTTTTTCACTCAACAACTCTCAGTGGTGCTTTTATGACAAAGGGTCTAACAGTTATGTACCATTAAATTATCTCTATCTGGCCGTTTCCATTTGCACATGCACAAGGATTTCAACCTATTCACCCATTTTTTCTTTGGTATTATTAGCTTTTATACGGGATCCTATGCCTTTCAAGTATATCTTGGGAGAATAAGTGAATAACATAATTCAATGTGGGAGCAATTTATTTGATATGTAGAAGCATTTTCTTAACCTTCCAGGACTTGTACCCTGGCTTGGTCATTTTAAGGTGAAAAGACCTTACCTCACCAATTTCTGGATTTCTTTGTACTTAATGGTGTATCTTGTTATTCCTTTTGCACACTCACATCCAATTCACATGATGTTCATTTAGTACTTCTTCTATTCATCGGCTTTGGATACTTGGCTCAATGTCAATTTGCACATTCACGTCCTATTCACATGATGCCCATAGGCAAGTACGCAAAGCATAATTTGTGTGAGATGCTTTACCATACAAATTCTGGGGAATAATTATTTATGAATGAACTAGAACAGGATGGATTAAGGGGAAATTTTCTTGCTGCTAATTGTTTTAGCAGCATAGATGGGCGCCATCAATAAGGATGGTTGATCGATATCTGTCATGTGCGAAATTGTATTCACACAAGTTTGAGAATGTACATATATTGAAACTTGAGTGTCAGATGTAGTCATATAATACTCTAGCAAATTTGGGTATTATTTAGGTTAAATAACCCATATTTACAGCACAACAGTTTTCTAAGCATGCTGAGCACATGTATGTTATTTAGTCTTTTTATATTAATTGATGCCCTTCTTTATAAGCTGTGGATTTTTTCTATCTTTCTATACTTTACTTCTCTTTAATGAGAAAACTGATTGCGTATCCTAAATTTAAACGAACATTGGAGGTTTTGTTCAATGTTTTCTGCTAGTTCTGATGTCTTCTTAGTGGGTAGTCCAGTTAGCGGTTACCTCTTAAGTAATAGTCTCAGTCTTCTTATATTTGTTTAAATGCTTTATACTCACTAAATACAGGAAACTCTTTAACATTATCATATGATTTCATAGCAGTTATTTTTATCTGCAAAATAATCCAATGGCTCCACTTCCATAATCTTATTCTTTTCTTCTAATCTGGCAGAACTAGAAGCAAAGACCAAGGGAATGCTAAAACTGATCAAAGGTGATGCTGACACATTTGCTCAGCGAGCAGAAATGTACTACAAGAAAAGACCGGAGCTTGTCAACATGATAGAGGATTTCTACCGGTCTTATCGCTCTCTAGCAGAACGTCATGACCAGCTTAAATTCGAATCAGCCAACTCTTTCTCGAACCGAGGCTTCTTGCATAAAGAATGGGGCTTTACAGATAAATCGTCTTCCTCCTCTTCAGTACTAACCTTTGATTCTGAATCTGAAATTGATGATCCAGTGGAAGAAGAACAAGTTGAGAGTAAATTGAGGGAGTTGCCAAGAATCGAAAAAGAAAAATCTGATCTTTCTACATATTGCAGTGATTCTGAGCTCTATGAAGAACAAGTTGAAAGTGATTTCAAAGAATTATCTCGGGACAATAGTGATATCTGTGTGGTGAAGCAAATGATTGAAAAAGTTGAAAGTACTGAATCTCTGTATGATGAGTTAAAAGATGGGCAAGATAAGAATAATGCAATAGAACTTTCAGAAGAATCCGAAAGAATTAGAAGAAAGGTAAATAAAATGACAGAAAAAACTCCATACATGGAAGTTAACAATCCTGAAGAAGGAATTCAAGGCCAGAACAAGTTGAAAGAGTTATCAGATGCGAAGTATGAAAGTACCAAAGTAAAGGTAATGAGTGAATTACAAACGCTTGAAGAAGAGAATTTGGCTTTCAAGGCTGAACCAGATAGGAAGTATGAAGATGAGAACAATTTAGCAGAAATTTCGGAAAGAGTGTTGATTGAGGAAGCCGAGAGCATTGTAAGAAAGGCAGAGAAAACAACAGAAAAAGCTACATACATGAAAGTTTTTCATCCTGAAAGTGAAGAAATCCAAGAAACAGTGAAGCTAATGAGTGAAGTAGAAAGGCTTAAAGAGGAGAATTTAGCTTACAAGGCTGAACTAGAGAGGAAGGATGAGGAGAAGAGGGAGGTCATTAGACAGCTTTCTTTGTCTATGGATATACTGAAAGTGGAGAATGATAGTATGAAGAAGTTAATCAGAGGTTCGAAGAAACGGATAAATCTTTTTGAGTTCAGAAACTTGAAAGGTGTTTTTTCGAGGAAGATATTTGGGAGCCAGCAAAAATTTCCAACTACTCTGGTGGCACTCTGAGAATTGAAGGAATTTACAGTGACCAAGATGCATCAACAAGTATGACATAAATTTCTTGACTAATAGGTTGTATCTGATTGTGTGATCTTTTTCCTCATTAGGAGGGAGTAATATTACATAGTTTGTAGAAATCATAGTTCTAATATTTTACCAAATTTCTTTTCTTGATCTTTTTGTGTGATTTTCTCTTACTGTCCTTGAGTTAATGTAATTTTCGTCAGCCATGGTTTGCTCTCATGACACTTTTAACTAGTTGCTTATAGTTCTATTTTTTTAATAATTACTTATAGTTGATATCGTTGTGTGATTTTCTCTTACAACCTTCGAGTTAATGTAATTTTATGCTTCAAGAAAACACTTAGTTGATACCCATGGTTTGTTATTGTGAAAGTTTTAAATGTCTTATGCTGCATCAATCTTGCAATGTAGAGTATCATAGTTCTAGTTTATTTTTATCTAGTTGCTTTTACTTGATATCTTAGTACGACTTTTTTTTCTTAAAGCCCTCAAGTTGATATAAATTTCTACCTCAAGAAAACATTTCATCGCCCTCTTGTTTTTTGTAGCGAGTTGTGACAATGTCGATAATTGAAGTTTACGTGTGGATGGTTTCTTAGCGAGTTGGCTCGAAAGGGGCAGTTTTGTGAACTTTCTGCGTGGCGTTCGTATTGAAGTGCTCATGCAAGTGGATTGTTGTCTATATAATTTTAGCAGTGTATGCACCATAAATTTGGATTAATGAAGGTTATGTTTAAAAGCGTTTCTGTATCATTGTGTACTCCTTGCTTATTGCAAAAAATTTGGAGACTCTTTGTTGTGGTTCAGTGATCTCTACTATCCATTTTTTGTTCTCCCTTTTATCAATTGCCTCATTATTTTATCCATCAACTGCGAAATCCTTATTCTTCTCATGAAGTTTTCATTGATACTGTGAAAAGTACCAGAAGCTTAGCGAGAATGTCACTGTAGGTCTCTTCTTTTAGTCCAAATTTACTGGAGGAACTCAGGCTGGCCGCTTGGCATTTTGTTGATCGAGATAATAGTTGCACGAGAATCTATTTTATGGACTTGGATTTGTACATTGATCTAGCAGTAGATATCCTTTTAGTGCATCATTAATATGCAATGAGAACAACTAGATATCTTTTCGTAGTCCTACAGCCATATGGTTGGAAAAACATAATGTTTGTTGTTACAACCAAACAACCCCTACAATTGATGACAAATGAGTAAAATTCTTGTAAAATTTGTGGATAGAAGCTCATATCCATTAACTTTTTTATTCATTAGATTTGCTTTGAGATTCATATTGACATGGGATATAAATCAAAGCATATATTCCGAAGATAGCCTTGATGTGTATTTCTAGCACGACTTTCAAAGCAAATATAATGGATTAAAAAATTGGTGTATGAAGCCCTCAATCAACTTAAGTTTATTCTAGTTTTACTTGATAAATATAGTGACAATGAAATTAATAATCATAAATATAAATCTTTTGTTTTTTAAGGGCACGGTTAAAATATGCCAAAGTGATAGAGTCACCTTTAAATTTTTATATAGAAACCATTTTATAAGTAGGTTTAGCTTCCCATCAACCACTTGAGGGCAATTTCTATTTAATTTTTACCTGGACTATCCCAAATAGATAAGTATAATTAAACTACAATTTCTTAACTACTCCTACACTACTAGACACAAAAGTGTAGAGTCCTGCCACTTGGTTGCTATTAAAATTGATGAGTCATCATGGACCCCACAATCCTTAGGTGTAGTAGTGTAAGAATAGTTTAGAGAGTATAGTCTAGTTATCACTAATCATCCCAAATATTTTCCTCCATTCTCCGTTCTCCCTCTTCAACCACCGCCCTCCTCCTTTGTCCCATCTCCGCTCTCCACCTCCACCCATGCTCATTCCTCTTCCATTTATCCTCATGTCTCCTCCCTCCGCCTCGCTTCTCTTCCACTCACTCTCTTTTTCTCTTTTGTCCCCTTCCTCCTCCCTTATCTCAATAATGGTTTGCATGGAGGACAATGAGGGCGGAGGTTGTGTGAATGAGGAGGGAAAAGGGAGGAGGGTGGAGATAGTTGGGGTTGTGAGAAGTGTATTTTGGTATTTAGAGTAATAATTGAACAGAATCTGCCCTAAGTGGTTGATTGAAAGCTAAAACTAGTTATAAGATAGTTTGTGCATTGAGAAAACTTTGAAAATAGTTTCTACCAATTCGGCCTACTTTAAAGATGGCTTTTATAAAAAAGAAAAATCCCTCCTTTCAAGTTACAAATGAAATGCTGTTGCAATTTTCCAAAAATCGAACAGTATCGAAGAGGTTTTCAAGTAAAATGGTGTCAACACCGTCTTAAGATACCAGAGCCACAGTGAATAATCTAAAAACTGATTTGAAAAACTTTTCCAACTTCTCGGACACACTGAAGGAGTTAAAAAGGCCATTCTTTATTAGAGAAAATAATAACAATTGCCAGGTGAAACTCCATATACTTCTAAGCATTACTTTCTGCACCCTGATTGAGAGCAGGTAAGCAGAGGACAAACTGCGCAATGGCTGTTAGAAACTCTCAAAATGCTCACATTGTGGCTCCTGGAATTTCAAATCTAAAGGACACTAGGGAATAACTGAAGCTGTTATACCGCTGAAAAAAAGAAGATCCTATACAGCTCTCTGGATAAGACCGTATCACGAGACAACAGAAGTGATAGCTGTATGATTATCAATTTTAAATCTGTGCAATCTGTATATAAAATCAGTGTAAACGATCAAAATATCAATGCCAAGAAAATAGAGCACCAACACAAAACGTTACGTGAGTTAATACAATCAGCAAAACTTTTAACACATATAGGACAGACGCCGTTTTTGCCTATCTGTTCATTTACCGGTGTTCTTAACCTAACCATCTCAAGGCCACCCTCGACCCTGACCAAAATGTAACAACCTTCTCTTCAGAAGCAAGTTTCCTTCATCGTTTACAGGTAAGCACATAAACTTCATAGGAGGAGCAGCCCCTTTCAGTAGATTGTTAGCAACGCATGACGCAAAATACTCAGTACCAGAAAAGTAGCAGTTAGTAAGTAAATACATCTTGAAGTAACACTGATCTCTAAAATGTACAGCAGGACTATTCGAAAGATCAGCCTTAGTTGCTCAGTCATAGTTGCTCCATTCTGAATGCTAATAAGTGTATCTAAAACATTGCTCTTTCTTAATGCATATCCTTTATATCAATACCGATTTAGCACCAGATACTATTGACACCCTACCATTTTTATTTTTATTCTGAATGTAAATAAAAATAACTTTTCACACAAGTAATATGTGATTTTTTAGTATAATTAAATTACAGATGATCCGGTTTAGCACCAGATACTATTGACACCCTAGCACTCTATAATCGAGGAACCATTTCATCAAAAAGTTTAAATTGATCATGAGATGCGTCAAGCAGACTTGGTTCTTAACTAGCTAAATTTTTAGAAGAAACAGTAGAACATGGATCAGTTGGAGGTAAACAGGAAATATGACAGATTTAATTCAACAGATGCAAGGAAAACTATGCTGTGACGATTCAAAAACCAATATTTTTAGCTAGCTTAAGTTTTTTACATCTGTAGGTCCTTTCCCAAAATAATTTATACTTGCTCGAGTTACAGTGACATAGAAGAACAGATGGACAAAATGAATAAAAAGTTTCTGTTTTTCTAGCATGGCAAGAAGATTATTTGGAACAGAAACTATCTGCTGAAGAAACAATTCACTCTACATGTCACCCAGTTTGATGTTTCTCCTCAATAATAGCAATCAACACTATTCGGAAAGAAAAGATCACAACAATATTCAAATAGGCAAGAAGATTATGGTGACATTCATAATAAACGCTAATCACAGGAAACACATTAGGACAGCCTCATCTGTGGTTTTAGCAAAACATACAATATGTGCAACGGTTCTTATAATGGAGAATCTTTTGCCTCATCATACATAATTTAATAAATTTGTTTGGAATTCAAAGAAGAAAGATACATCAGCCACAACATTCTTCGTACTTGAACAGGAAGTATACTACAACAGAAATGTACATAAAGCAGCAGATAAAATACCAAACGTACCAAGGAAACTGCATCACATTTTCAGGTTGCTCTTTCACATTCTAATGACATCTGCATTGTATTCAACATTCTGCTACTGCTATGCACTTATTATACAAAGTAAGCGTAAACTGTGAACAGTAACAGCCATGTAATGTGCCCGAGAGGCAATGAACTGACCTGGAAGGGCATGGAGCTTTTAGAAGCTCACTAATCCATTGCAGTATTGAGCTTTATAAAGTCGAAAAATGGCTTTTGGATACCTGAATCCAAACAAAATGGCGTAAATATATGAAAAAAGAGTTTTTCTGTATTTATATACCCCTTAAATCATGCATATTTGCAAAATACCCCTAAATCTCAGTATTTGCAAAATTACCCTCCAAATAACTTTAGAAAATATACCCCCAAATCAACAAATCATCACCTTTGTTAAAAATATCAAGTAAGAATTTGACTATTTTGTTGATAATTTTACATTGCAGTTACAAATTAGCCTATCAGAGTTCATGATGTGTTGATTTGGGGGCATTTTTTTCTAAGGTTGATGATTTGGGGGTAGTTTTGCAAATACACATCATTTAAGGCCTAAGGGGTATATATAACACAAAACAGGTGACTGAGTAATAAAAATAAGTAAATAGCATTACCAGTATCATATCATACACAACGAGGCAGACGTTGCAACTCCAAGCTTAAACTGAAGGCAGCCTCAGAAACACCGGGTAAGGTAGAACTCTTAAGATCAGATATAAGAACTTCTATTCTCTTAACATCCGGTATGGATATTGACAATATCATTGCCTGAGACAAGTATTGCTGGCAAGAGAAAGAAAGAGCAAATAAAAGGCGCAGCAACTGCAAACCAGAACTACGATGGTGCAGTGCAGTAAGAAGACTGCTCATTTTAGAAAGGTTAGTTAAAAGTCCCATTGTCGCTTCTCTAGGTGCTACTTTCAGTAACAAGACCACACATTCCGATGCCAGGTCAGCTACATGCGCTTCAGGGTTCACAATCAACTCCAGAAATGCACTGATGTTGCTGCTAAATTCAGATATGTCCTTAACATAATATTGCTGGTCAACATCCATACTCCTCTCAAAGGCAGTATTACCTAGGAGAGAAGGCTCCTTAGAAATAGCCATGGCTTTGTTGGTCCCTATGCTGCGCATGATGAAAGCCTTGCAAAGACCCAATGTTGGTTCAAGAAAATCTTCCATTTCCTTTGCATTCACAAACTCAAGCAGATTGCCAATTTTTCGGACTACTTGCAAATGGGAAAGAACCTTAGAATCCATCTCAGGAGCAGATACCAGAGCCAAGCAAAGCTTGACATCACTAACATTTGCATTAGAAAGATCACATAGTAGAAACTCAAAGCATTGAGAGACAGTTTTCAGATGTAGAATGTCAGAGACTTTAAGATAGTTAAATTCAACAAGCATGACAAGCAGCTTTTGAGCATACATTGGAATAGGATCATCATCCTCAATAAAAGTAGGGTAGAGAGGGAGAAAGTAGGTTTCAGATATTGACTTCAGCTCATCATTTATTTGCACATTCTCCATAAGTGAATTGGCTGATGTATCATTGAAGAACACAACCATGACATCAAATAATATTTTCAAGCACAAAAATCTAGCATCTCCATCTTTATTGCCTTTGTACAAAATGGAAAGACTAGGAAGAATTCGACTCGTAAAAGTCTTAGGGTCACCTTGAATGACAGAAGGCTCTTCTGTGATTGTTTCAAGAACTTGAAGCAGTGTTATCTGGAAATCATCCCTTCCCTGCATTCATTATAAAATAATAAACATGTCAATTTCACCAACAAATTGCTTGAGTTTTCTAATTCATAAGCATCAGTAAACTGTTAAAAAAATGCTTAATCCTCATCATGACTTCACAGTTTTGGGTGCAATGGAAAGAATCTTTAACATGGTACAAGAGCAACACGGGTTCAAATCCCACTGGTTACAGATTAAAAATGGATTAAAAAAATAGATATTGTTGTGTGAGTCCGGTATTAACCCATGAAAAGGGCGCTCAACCTGCAGGGGCATGTTAGAATATAAAATAAATACGCTCAATCCTCATCATAACTTCGGAGTGTTATTGTAATGGCAAGGATCTTTAAAATAAACCATCTTAATAATGGACACTGTTCTCATATAAAAAACTAACAAAAGCTATAAGCATTAACAAAACGACTATTGCAAGTGTAGTACATGGCAGGTACCTGGAAAGGTGCCTCTAGAAGCTTGATAAGATTTGCCAACTGAAGTAAAACCTGAGAATTCACCACCTTATGTTTGAAAGAAGAGCTACCAAGAAGATGTAGAATAACTGGAAAGAGCTGGGCAGTGCCTTTTGAGTTATTTCGTCCAGTCAAAGCAGCAATTGCCCCACGTCGCTTTCCTCCCATCATCTGTAATATATCCCCAGAGACAGTTTCAAGAATTCCTGGAACTGTGGAAGCAACTAACTGTATAAAGGCCTCTATGCACTGCTGAATGAAGGCATCTTTCTCTTTCACCAACCTGTCAACTGCTGAGAGCAATTTAGCATTGCAAAGGAAATGTGGCAGCCATCTACGGCTGTTCTTACAAAGAAGTGCGACAAAGATGAGTGCTTTTCCACGCAAAACTTCACTTCCCTGCTCGATGAGTGAAAGAATGCCTGGAACCAAGGATTTTTCCTCCACGAGAGAGACAAGATACCGACTAATGTTTCCAATTGTGTGGCTGAGGATGGCTGTGTTGAGAAGATTTAAACTTATTTGCTGTTCTCGAGAACTACCCTTAATAGCAGAAGATGCAATGTCTTTGAAAGAAAGCTTATCAAAAATAAACTGTATGCTTGATGGGTTGAAACGAGCCAGGCGGACTAAACAAGATCCAGCAATAAGTCGTGTGCTCTCTTGCTTCCCTGTTGCTTTATATATGTAACAGAGATTTCCAATAACATCTTGACAAGCAAAACGAGAAGTCCAATCCCCTCCTTGACTGCATATATTCTCAATCGTTCTTAGAGCATACAGCTGGGTAACATCATCCTCTCCCTTGCGCAAGATAGATGCCACCAGTGCAAGTACAGAGCTGGGGACCTGTTTGAGTACAACCGATATAAGATACATCAAAGGTAATTTTACAATAAATCAAGCAAATGGGCAGACAACATAATCTGAACCTAGCATAAGAATTAATTTGGTTTAGATACATCTATGACTATGCATGTCTAGAATGTAGAGTTAGTAGGCAACCTGCATAAATGTGAAGGAAGGAGAAAGGTTGCATGTTGGGGTTATCAGGAAAATAACTCAAAGAAAAATAAAAGCCAAGTAAAAATGCAGCAGTTTTGGAACATTATACTCTTTATTCTATGACCTACCATGTGTTTTGATATTTAGTAACTTTTCTTGCTGACTCTTTGAGATTCAGACAGCTGCAAATCATCCACTGAAGAAGATATTCAGAGCCAATATGTTTAAAAGTTACATTTATATTGAAAACAGAATGGTTCCTCAGTTGACTAGCCTTAATATGTGAAAGGTAATTCTTTCTTTAACTTAATTTTGTGGAATAGAAGAAATTTCTCTTGCTATAATCACAATGAGAAGAATTTACAACCAAATGATAGAGAAATAAAGTTTTTAGCTGGTCATATAGATGTTAACTTCCACAGGGATGAAAATCTGACACATTAACAGACCTTTGCTAGATTATAAGGCTTGCCTAATGAAATAGGGTTCTACAGGCTATGCTAAAGAAAGATTTGCAACTCATATGGAATTAGGCTTTTATAAACATAAGTATCAAGGATAAGAATACTATCAGATATCATTCTAACCTGCCAGCCGGAAGTGTGTCTGTTGTCCTTCGATGGTGATTCTACAGGATCGTTATCTTTGCCTTCACTATCATCTTGTGTAGAGATGTAGAAGAGCAATTCCCCCAAAGCAGCCATACAGAACCTCCTTACTTTTTCCTGTTTGTCCCTTAAGCCAACTGTCAAATAATTAATAATACTGGAACTTGCCAAATCAGCTTTAATATAAGTGGAATGGCGAATCAGCAAGCCCAGTACTGAAGCAACCTGAACACGTAACGCAGGTACCTTAGAAAGCTTCAACATTTTCACAAGCAACAACATCACTGGCCCATTGGTTATGATATTTGCAGCATCTGCATTTCCACTTAACATCTCTAGGTATCTTATAGCATTCTGTTTCTCAGAAACTTGTGAGCTCCTACTCAAACTGTCAATTATGCGATCGTTAATTGTAATCAACTGCTCAGGTGGTAACTTAGCATAATCAAGTACAGGCACAGCATATGGAAGCAATGGAGTAGCATCTGAAACTTTATCACCCTTTCGACTGGGCATTACCGGCTTCACTGAGAGATCAGTTGGATGCCAATACACTTCCGAAAGGTTATTAGATGACCTAGATGACTCGGAGTCAGGAACATTTCCAGAAGTACCTTTTATGCGCTGGCCCTTTCTGTGATGATTGATACTAGGTGGGGTTGCAGCCACTTCATTGAGCTGTAAACATTGGTCCTGTTCGAGTTTCTTAATGTCATCAGACACAATGGTAGTATTTTCAGAAGACACCTCAGATTGGTTTTCATTATGCTCTATCTCTTCAATAACCTCATTATCATTTTGAACCGGCATTTTTTCTCCTGGAGTACAAGCAGGGTTTTCAGAATCAGATTCATCAGGTGCGTCATCCTCAGGATTTTCACTGAAATCAAGTTCCATATCATGGTTCTCAATTTTCACTTCAGTATCATTTTCAGAATTTTTGGGCAAGGGCCGCCTATAATTTTCCTTCTCATTTTCTCTCTGCAGATTCATTTTCGCAACTCTCGACAGTCTAAGAAGATTCACAGCCTTTCCAGCATTGAAGGTCTCTTTATGCTTATTCTCAACCCTCCCAGAAGACTTTGGTTGTGCCTTTCTAGCACTCTGGGCACTCTTAGAAGGTGTTTCCAAGACTTTATTCCCTGAAGAAAAGTTCTCATTCTGCTTAAGAACTCCAGTTGCATGATTTTCACGACGCTTAGGAGGGGTTCTTTGTTGGGAAGGTCTATCACCATTTCTCTCTGAGAGGCATGGTTTAGCAGAAAGCTGAAGCATATTATTGAAAGCAGGCTGAGGAGGTAGAGGCACCAGAGTGAATGTTGTCCTCCAAAAACTGTGCTGACAAAGTTCAGACCATTGTATTCTTTCTGCTGGATCCTTCACTAGGAGGGAGTCGATCAAATTCATAAGTGACTTGGTTGGATTACCAGGGAGAGGTGGTATGGGATCTGAAAGAATGGAATTTACCAACTCAGTAAACTCATTTCCAACAAATGGAGGCCTTCCCACATAGCATTCATACAAGACACAGCCAAGCGCCCAGAAATCAGAGGCATAAGAATGGACTCCTCCTTCCTGAAATAGCTCGGGAGCCATATAGCAGGGTGTACCTCTCTTTGCCTGCGCCATCTAGTACGTGCAAAATTGATAATTTAACATAATTACAATCAGGAAATACAGAAAGTGGAAGGTAAATTATTTATACACAAGTACATATCCAAAGACCAAGAAATAACCTTGTTGAGGGAACTTTTCTCTATTTCACTCAATCTTCTTGCCAATCCAAAATCACAAAGCTGCAGATGAAGAGATGAAATCTCAAAACACATATAAAACAACTCAAAATAAGGAAATGGTGCAATATAAACTACAAAAAACACCTTCATGCATCCATTCTCATCCAGTAAGATGTTTGATGGCTTTAGGTCACAATATATGACTCCTTTAGAGTGCAGAAATCTAAAAGAGCAACAAAATCAATTAAATATTTACATTGTAAAAGAACAACATCGAAGATCAATAACACGTACTGTAGAGCTCTAACAAGGTCACGGGCAAGATCATGTATAGAATCTTCAGGAAGCTGGTTGTCCTGCAAACCACTACAAGTGTCACAAAGCTGACTGAAGATTCCACTACTTAACAGTATATCATGATGGCAGTTTACATAGACGGGACTTGAGTTAGAAGAAAACGTGCAAAAGAAAATGAAATCAGTTATTTTCACTGAAAAACTTGCAGCAATATTCCAAGGATCTTAATGTCCATGGTTTAAAGTAAATATTCCAGACCAAATAAAGAATCCTTACCTGAACCTGATTATGATTGAAATTTGTAGCTTGATATCTATATTTGGAGCTTATACTCCAACTCATGCATCTCCCTTTTAATTAATCACAGTTCAGCCATTTAATATAGAGAAAGTTTGAGGAACATCGAACCATCAGAATAATTCATTATTAGCTCAGTGTCATATTCATTTTAAAGAAGAGTTCTGCATCATGGAATTCCTTTCCTGAGAAAGGGTAGATCTTGTGGCCAGTTAAATAGCATGAGCTTGATGGCTAGTAGGTAGGTATGTGAGCTGTGGAATAAATCTCATATAGGATAAGGAGAGAAAAAAGACATGTTTAAATAAGCTTGCACCAAAGAATCTCCATCAAGCCAAACTGAGTTCCAAACCTATTAGACTGTCATCTATGTCAACTAGTTCTCCCCCAGTTTAACCTTTTACCTATTCCTACCCTCTCATGCACTCATATCACATCTTATCTTTTAGCAGATTATCTTCATCTATCTCATTATTCTCATTCATCTGTACTAATTTTTCTGACATACTGTCTCTAATTGCCACATCATCTTCTTAGGCACACTTGTTTGTTCTGTTTCTGTATTTGAAATATAATCCACAAGCTACTTAATAGATTATGTACTTCTAGGATGCTTTCTTTCAGTCATCCATCTTTTTTTTCTGTTGGGTCCTTTTGAGATCAATCATCAAAGACAACAATATTGATTTCAAGATGCCTTGATTGCACATGACTACTTGATCGGCTGCAATCTAATATGCTTACATGCATCGTCACAGGTTTATCTAGTAAGGAACATATCGAATAACTCCTTTCATTGTGCAAATCTCTAAGTAATAACACTACATTGGATCTTCCAAATTGTTCTATCTATGATGATATTCTTTGTCTTCTTGAAAGAATGGATCATTTATGTAGTTATCCTCAAATATGTTGAGATTGCATCTCACCTCTAATTTGAGTTAACAATTTAGGGTATTATTTGGGAACTTGACTTATAATCCACTTGGCTTATAATTTATTTGTGAATTATAAGCCAAGTGGATTATAAGCCAAAGTGTCTGGTAAAATAATGAATTATAAGCTACTTTCAATAAGAGAGTGTTTGGCACACTGGTGGATTATAATCCATCATTGTTGTTAACATGACCAAAAAGGATATGGCTCTAAATTTAAACATTGAATAAACTTTGGAATTATCTTAAATGTTGAGACGAAAACTTGACATTTACTTGGTCAAACTATATAGCTTATAAGCCACCAAAAAATAAGTCAGGTTAGGGGATCTTATTTTTTTGGGCTTAAAAGCCAAAATAAGCCAGTTGTCAAATATGTTGCAGTGGCTTATAAGCCATAAAAGTGGCTTATGACCCAGTTTAACCAGTTGCCAAACATGCCCTTAGTAATTTACGTTTAAGTTGTATGATTGCCATTCGTGGGCGTGCATGAGCCTAATTAAGTTTATGCGTTATTGGTCTCTGATCATCTGTTAGTGTGGAAAACTAACAGATGACGGATAGTGTCAGGCCTGTCTTGGACTCTTGCAACACTATTAAGTATTTCTACCCTTGGGGGAAAAGGAAGACATGGATTCTACTCCAACGTTTAGAGTGAAAATTTTGAGAGATAGATGATAAGCAGAGGAAGAGGTCAAAGACCTGATCAGTTCTCACCCGTAATCCTTGTAATTTGCATTAATGGATCGCGAATGTTGGTGTCCTGTGGAGTAAGGCGATATTGGTTTGTTGAATCGCACATGTTCTTGTTTCATTCTGTTTTGGGAAATGTGTGGTGATTGATCTAAGGGTTCCTTAGGGTGAAAGGTTGGAACAGCTAGCTCGAAGAATATCTTATGAACCTCAGCAGAGACTAGTAATTGTTAATATGTTTTAAGACTATGTCCCATCTCCTTGCTTCATCATCACCATGATTGTTCAATCAATTCTTGAATTCCTTAAGAAACAAGAACAACATTTCAGAAAGCCTTTACTTGCAACCAGCAACTTATTGACAATTTGTTTCGTTTGAAGTTTTTTATCGAAAACGGCGGAGATGCATCTTCATTCTTTTGCTATGAAAAAAGTTGTTTACTAGATAACTTGACTACTTCAGAGCTTCTCTAAGAAAGAGCACACTTTCTAACAGCATAACTTGGTTTTTCATCAAGGAAATGACGTAACCACCCAGCTGCCAAATTCCAAACAATATACACAATAGTCAAAATCGCATTTGTGTATCTGTAACCATTCTCAATGATTAAACACTGATATTTAGAGATTTTCTAACTGTACACTTACTAACTCTTCGGTCCATTCAGGTACAAAAACAAGCTATATCCATAGTGGAACTAAATGAGAAAAATAAGAGGAAGTGCTAGGTGTTTTTAGAAGGGAAAGAGGAGATACATCAATGAAAAGGAAAATAGGAGGAGGATTGCTTCTTTCACGTTTGTATCATTTGGACTTAAGAAACATCCAACCTATAACTCGCTTTTTCTAAACTGTAGTCTATAGTCAAGCTCGAATATGGTGTCAGATAATGGCAGTATAATACACTATGAACAACAATACCAATACAAGGCACTTGTGCACTACTTAGTTCCCCTAAAAGCTAGTGATTAGAGGATGGGAACCTAAATCTCTAACGAACCCACAATCAACTCGCCGTGGGACTAAATAGACCCTAAACATACTACCACGCTTCCACAGACTCGGAGCCCCCGTGGCTTTAGGCTACAGTAGTCCCGAGTGAACACTACACAGTTCTGGCATCCCCACCACACCGCTTGCTTGCACCTAAAAGGCTAGTTGTTACAATAGGAACTCAAATCTGACCTACAATTGACTCCCCATCTAGTCAATGTGGGACTATAATAGACCTAAAAAAGTCACATTTAGAGGCATTTCATGTAAACTAGTCAGGAGTCACACAAAATTTGTAGAGAGCTCAAAATTCGCTACAGTGAACAACTGACCTGCTTCAGTAAAGTCATAAGATCTCCACCCACACAATACTCCAACACCAACCACAAGTGCGCAGAGGTTTCATACCTGAAACAAAATTTCCCCCAAAAACTTCAAATTCAGACTACAAACCATAAGCCCCCAGACTTGTATATCTCATCATGCTCTTTTCTAGCATCATAAGCCCTACTTAGTGACAATCATAAGCCCTACTTAGTGACAATCTAAGCACAGCAGCTGCATCCTTTTATGACTAATTATGTATCTCTGAGTATATGAAGATAGTGCAAGATAATGGAGCAATATGTACCATAAACTCGCAGAAATACCAGTGCATCTTAGCACGCTACATCAACTACAAACCTGTTAGCTGAAAATTCAATACAACATAGACCAGTGCATCTTAGCACGCTACATCACTTGGACATACAGTAACCACATCAGGCCAGATACATTCTCTTTTCAAAAGCCACTGTGAGACATTCCTCACATGTACAAAAGTGTGAAAATAGGAAATAGGCATGGACCCAACAATCACAGTGCCAAACTACAATAGCCATGGAAGAAATACAGCAGACATACTAGACATATTAGACTACATTGTTTCATAAATTAAGTCCAAACTACAAAAGCTCCTCCAATCAATCACAGTGCCTCTCAACCACTTATTCTTCGATGATTTGTTTTCAGCAATCCCAACAATACAAACCTGCAGCAAACAATAAGTGAATTTTAGCTATTTCATATCATATGTGAACAAAACTAAAAACATGGAAATGTGAATTTTAGCTATTTCATATCATGTACAAATCTTTCTGTTGTAATAGTATTGAATTAGCCACTAAAAACAAGAAATATCAGCATAAATTGTAAATGTCAGCGACAAAGAAGGATCCTCCACACACACACACACACACACACACACACATACACACACAGAAACATGAAGGCGATAAGGGTTCTATAACCAATAGAGAGGAATATGCATAGCAACTACTTACTCGGTTAAATGATTACGCAGGAAGAAAAATACTAATCAAGAAAGGCTAATATCATCCCCATCTTCACTGGATGACCCATTACCCTCTTGCAACTTTGTATCACTGCATGTAGAAGACCTGCATTATGTATACATCAATAGGGGCACTAGAATATATAATAAAACAAGATATCAAATAAAAGACTTATTACTTACGGATTTGTGAGTGCCGGACAATTTCGCTTATCATGTGATTGGCCTACTTTACCACACCCGTGGCAACGTCTATCTTTTTTATTTTTTACTCTAGCCATTGCTTTCTCTTTTCCTCCTTTCAACCTTTTGCCGCACCCTTTTGCTCGCACTTGATCGGGTTCCTTGTAACTATTTTGAAAAGTACAAGAACCGTGCGCACTAGTACTATCACCAATTATATTACTACATATTGGATTACTTTTCTCCGTGAAGCTCATTACAGCCATGCGGCTACTAAGAAATTGATCAATATGCTCATTAATGCTACGCAATCCATCGGTAAACATCTTCCTTGTTTCTTGGCATACGAGGGACTTGTCAACTAAATCCAAAGATGATTGGATAAATTGACTCCTCGTTAAAAGATAAGAATAGTCAGGGGATATCTGCATGCCTTTATCATCTTTCACTGTACCCGATTTTGCAGACTTAGTCCACCTCTTTAAGATGTATTTATCGGGCAATATCTCAGCATCAATTTTCATCAAATATGAGATAATGTGCGTACATGGGATTCCAGCGCTTTCAAACTTTTTACAGCTACAAGAAACCAAATCCAAGCCCTTATCGTAAATGATTTCGCGGACTTTACTTGTTACAAGCTTCTTTCTTTGAATTTGATACACACGGTGATTGTCCGTTTCCCTAACAAACTGCAGCTTGTAGTTAAAGCTGTCACACACTTCAGCCTCAAACTTATAATACATCTCATTCGTATAAATATCAACCATTTGCTCCAAAAAATCATGATTTATTCGAAGTTTAGGTTTCTCAATTATATCTTTGTGATCGGCCATCAACTCCTCATGACGTTGGCGCACTAGTCCCCTGCCAAATTGTATCATAAAATCCACCAAAGAATTATTCTTCGAAACAAATTTCTTGAAAAATGCATGTCCACTTTCTGCTCGTTGACTACTTGACATGTCAGCTGAGAAAACGTGATTAACATATGCAGGAATCCATCTTGACCGAAGTTCATATTGGTCTTGCAACCACTTATTTTCTTCTAACCCACTTTTCTGAATCAGACTTTCCCATTGTAAATCAAATTCTTCAGGAGTCTCCGATTTCCAAATGCATGCCGAGAACTCACTCTTATAAATACTATACTTCACTGCATCAATTTTCTCAGAAAACTTCATTAATATATGCCAACT
>JBAKGM010000326.1:15580553-15591712 GCA_037177215.1 Asparagus racemosus | reverse complement strand
TACTCCAACACCAACCACAAGTGCGCAGAGGTTTCATACCTGAAACAAAATTTCCCCCAAAAACTTCAAATTCAGACAAAAAACAGCAAGCAATTTCACTCATTTACCAATAAGAATCTCTTTTAAACTTACCAAGAATAAAATTTCAGCACATTTGGATGATCTAAAGAGTGAAGCATCCGAACCTGCATCGAAAAATTGGGGGAAAATCAGAAATTTGAAAAGCCCAAATAATCGACAAAAAATGATTAGAAATGGGAGCTCACTTCTTGAAGGACTTTGGGCCTCTGAGACTTATCGACGCTCTTGATCGCGAAATACTCGATCGTCTTCTTCATCCTCCCTTTGTACACAGTCTGAGGCAAGCAAAAAGGTCAAATCGAGCTCAAAGATCGATTATTGAGTAAACCCTAGAAATGAGAATGATGCTTACTGAGTGTTTGCCGCGGCCGATGGCCTCGTAGACGTGGTAGTTGTTCATGGCCGAGGTCTAGGGTTTCAGAGATTGGGGGTGTAGAGAGAGAAAGAGAGACTGAAAGAGATTATTTTATTATCCAAAATTGGGGGGGAGGGAGAGCGGGAGTTTGAACGGGACGAAATTGAAAGTTTAAGGGTTTTTTGCCTACATAATACCAAAATCTATACTCCTTATTTAGAGATTAGCCCTTAGTCCCTCAAATAATTGAAGTTAGGTCCATCAATGACCGAAAAAACCCTTTACTTTGTGTTCCCTCAAAACCCATCTTGTTAAGAAACATTAGTATGGGGTTATTTTGGTCATCGAGGGACCAAATTGCAAGGCCCCTTAGGATTTAAGGGACTTTCGAGATTTTGAAGATTTGAGGGACTGATATGGAGTTATTGAAAAGTTATGGAATAATGTTTAAATAACCTTTTATAAATTTACCTTCGAATCCACGTATTTGCTAATTTTACTAAATTCTTCTGCAAAAGTTTTTCACTTTTTTACCTCTCATTTAAATAATTAAATAGGGATCAATTAGCAAAAATGCAAGTTTCAAGGTAAATCTGCAAATAGGATAGATATCAGCGATCTATATGCAAACAAAACCCTTCTTTATGGGGGAGGTGAGGACTTTTTATCATTTTATGATTTCAGTTCGGGTGAGCAAACAATAGGTTCGATGATTTTTTTATTTTTTTTAATCACAGTTTAAGAAGGAACATAATCAAATTGGTGCTATTGGGTTTTTCAATTGGTTTGTTCTCTTTAGACTTGGATTAGTCAAGTTTAAGAAAACATTCTATTTTAGTCAAATAACACTTCTTCCTTCTTCAATCCTTTGCGCGTCCTCTTAATTAAAGATTAAAGCTGTCTAATCAACTCATTAACTAGCTAACGTTTCCAATCTTTACCCCTTATAAAAGGGAAAAAGAGAAATTTGCGGAACAATTTATAGAGGAATAGTGTGGATTTTAGAGAAGTATATTTGAGAGCAATCAGTTGAGATTGAAATATTCTTAAAACCAAACTGAACTGTAGAATTTCTGCCGTTTGGTCAGTTTAATTGGTTCCCACTGATTAGTGCTTACCACTAGTTTTTGTCATAGCCTCAAATCTTGATTAGTTCTATACTAGATCCCTAAACTTTTGTACTTCGAAATTACATCCCCCCCCCCCCCCCCCCACCCCAAAAAAAAAACCCCCAAAAGACCCCAACAAAAAAAAACCGTGCAAAAAAAGTTTATATATATATCCCTTGTATTATGCATGTTGGCAAAGCTACATCTTAAGTTTCAATATTCTAAAACAACCCCAACTTATATTTAGAAGAAAATGTTCCAAATTACCAACTTTTTTGTTGGATATAGTGAGAAAACATTTCCATCTACATTTGAGATGGTATAAAGTAAAATCGTGTATATTTTTGGAAATCATAATTGACACGAGCATCAATAAATTGGTTCTTTCTTTGTTAATTCAATAAACAACTTGTTCATACTTGATAATCAAAGTTGCTCATAACAATTAAGTACTGTGCCATGTAATTTTGTGTTCAATCTCCACCTTTTGAAACTTTATAACTTAATGTGGTCGGTGCATTTTACCTCTGCGAGTGTTGGAAAATGAAGAGTTATGATTTTGATGCAATTCTATTGAATAAGCAACCAAATTGCGTCAAAATGCTCCCCAATATATAGGGGACTATTGCATGGCTTGTGTGATTGCAACTTTACAGTTTCAGTGAAAACCAGATAGAAGTTGGCAAATGACATATTTATATGTCAAAATTAGTTGATTTCAGTCAACAAATAAGGATTATACTCTTAGAATGAAGAAAGGAACATAAATAAGAGTTTAATCAGTACTGAGATATCAAATATCACCAAAGCAATCATATTTGTGACTGTATGCACATACAAAAGGGGGGAAAAAGATTCAAAAGGAGCCAAAAATAAAGAGAATAGATGTTTTTAAAGGATTGACGCATCTCTGGGATTTTATTTATTTATTCTGTTACTAAGCAATTCTTTTGATTAATAAATGGATAAGATGCAACAACATTTCTTATTTCCTGAGATTGGATCAGGCACGCAAATTGAGCCTTTGTAGAGTTGCTCTGCACAAGGATCCCCACAGTCTACATTATTATTGTAGTGTACGTCAATATAATGGCAATGGCCATCATCCCCTCTCAAAAAAATCATCATTCCTACAAACAACACAAAACAAAAGATAAGCTAACAAAAGTTAGGCATTCCACTATTTCATAGACTCTCCTCTCAAGTTATGGTGAAGATTGAGGGTATGGTTTTCAATATTTTTTCTATATTTGCCCCTTATATCAGGTGTATTTGCACCCTTCAAATATTAGTTTTTGAAAAATTAGTTTTTAACTCTTAACATATCATTGCACATTGAACATTATTTTCATGGACCAACACATAGACTATTTTACGGCATTGATATGTTTTAAATGCTTGCTCCATAGAATTTAAACTTGACTTACTCAGATATCATATTAAAGATATTCCCCTACAACGTAGCTCTCCCTAAGAATCGAGGGCTCTAATTTTAACCTCTATTACGATGATTTGAAAAAGGCAATAAAATATGTGTTAAACAAAGTTAAAAGAGTTAAATATATAAGAGAATAAGAGAATAAAACTACATACTAACCGAGCTCACTGATAGAGGGAGACAAGAAAACGAGAAAAAGTGCCAAAATCAAGGGTGTGAAGAACGCCATATTCTTTTTTTTTTTTTTTTTTACTTTTAATTTTTTTGTGTATTGAGAGTTACCATATCAATTTTCAAAGGGGACTTAAATATTCAGAATTTGTAGATCTCTGGAATTATGAAATTATATGCCTTAATTGGTTTTTAAACTCACCAAAATTTACATTTTAGAAAATTTACTAGATATATGATTATATATTTGATAATAATATAAGGAATATAGATATTAAGATTACGAAGACCAGGTAATCTCGGTAGTTAACCACAAATTGCTAATTTTGCTCTGGAGGCTAAGACAAATTTATTCAAGTTTGATAGTCTGTATATTCATGAGATAATTAATTAATTAGGTCATGAACAATTAAATAAGATTGCTCGCTACGCTACTATTATAGATTTTAAATCATGACTCATTAGCACATAAATACTTTATAGTTTCCACTACTTCGCACTTATGTACTCTCATTTATTTTGTTAGCACTTACATACTCTAAAGTTTCTAAAATTTACACTTTAATGCCTTTTATTTTGCAAAGTGAAATTTTCCCCATGATTTTCCATGTGACGTTTACAAACTAAATTTAGAATTTTTTTTTCTTAATGTTTGTTGAATTTATTGTTAAATCCATAATAATTTGATTTTAAAATATAATTGGTGTAGATTTATAACAAAATTAGGGTATCTTTAATAGATAATTCAACAAACACTAAGGATTAAAAGTTCTAAAATTAGCTTATGAGTTTTATATGGAAAATTTTTGAGGAAAAATTCTCATAGTTGCATAACAAAATATATTAGAGTGTAAAATTTTAAAACTTCAGAGTATATAAGTACGGTAAAGAACAAGTGAGGATGTATAAGTTCAAAGTAGTTGAAATTCTTGGCGGCATAAATGCGTCACGGGGTCATTAGCTTTCTAAAATAATTTGTCTAGGCCCAGCCCAGCAACGAATTGTATTATCCGAAAACCCTCAAAAGTTGTACTTCTCCTCTTCCAATTAATTCCCAAAAAGGGAAAGATTTCCCCGAATGTTATTTAGGGTTTACTAGCAAAAAGAATTGTTGAAACAATCCAAAATGTTGATGATTGAAAACAAGACCATAAACTATCAACAATAGCAGGTGTCTACATAATCCCATACACATACTACAATATTACGTGTGTTGTTCATCAAATAAACTGTTATTGATATTATAATAACAATAAATGATTACAACATCTACAAGTGAAATATTATTATTTTAATTTTTCCTTGTTTTTAGTATTCATTTTTTGCATGTTGTTGTGATCCAAGACGCAATCTTTGTATCTCCTTCCGGAAATCGAAAGCAAAACCATTATATATTAATATAACATCTCTACAATATGGAGTTGTTAGATAGAAATCGGGTTGGATTTGGTAACGCCCAAGTTTTGCTGGGTTGGGCTTAGAATTCTATTTTAAGTTAGAATCACGAGGATTTTGCAAAATGTATCAGTTTGGCGAAGAAGACTTGCATTAATTAGTAAGTGATTAGCGGGGCTATTAACAAGAGTTAGTGGGCTTATGAGACGTAGCCATGGAGAAATATGCGCGACCGATGGATAGAGTTAAAAAGGGTTTTGATTTTTCCAAATATGCAATTTCCTTGATTTGTAAACTGTTGCTGATTGTGAGGACATTTATTAATTTTTTTGCAGTTGTGTTTCACAAAGGGGTACAACCAAAAATAAAGATCAAAAGTCTTGATTTTCTTAAATAATAATAGTAATGGATAATACTAAAACGGTTGTCACTGACTGAAAATATGACAACTGCCTAGTTGACATCTGACTTTTAATTTTCATGTTACTAATTATTTATTGTTGTTAACAACTTTGAATATCCTTACCACTTTAAACCGAGCTCTTCTTCGGGCGTTGGCGTCTCCAACCATGTTTTCGCCATTGCCCAAAAAATTATTTATTATTGTTTCAATGTATGTTTTCTTAGGCTAAGTAGCACTAAATGCCTTATAGTTTAAGTGACTTTGCACGTAAGTTACCCTATCCTTTATTTTTGATATTTAAAAACCCGAATGTCTTTTAAAGCAGCACTTTTATTTCCCAAATGAAACTACCAAGTTTGGTTTTTTGGTAGAACTAGTGCTATACTGCGCGATGCTACGAGAAATTTTTTATTAGAAAATATGAAACATACAAAGATAAAGTTGATTCTAAACATAACTGTTTATTAAAAAAAATACCAAATAATTCTTCTTGTTGTTATTCTACTTATACTAAAATTGGTTTCTTTAAGCTATTATTATTTGATTGTACTTTAAATTTATGAACATATTATGCAGACATCGACGACAAAATTAGTTCATTCCAAGTATAACAAAAATAGAAAGGATTGAGATCCTCTCTAATTAGGTGGTAATTGGAGAGTGTTCAATTATTCCAATCCTTACCATTTTCCAATTATTATATTGAAACCCGCTATTATGTTTAAAACCAATATTATGAAAATCAGTATTGTGTAAGTGAAAATCTCACGTGGCTTCATCTAAGTCCTTAGAATTAAAATAGAAGGTAAAGATGGGATAATTAAATACTCTCCAATTACCACTTAATTGGAGAGGATCCGAATTCAAAGAAAACTTATGAGCATGAGATAAAATAAGAATGAAGTAATACCCACTTACCGTGTTACCCTAAAATATTTTTTTCCTGTATCAAAGTACAACCTTTATCATAGTAACGATTACTCATAGAACTCCACCCCATTATGGCTGAGACAAAGGCAGACAATTCCTACAGTAAAACTTTTAGAAATAGGTGCATTAATTCGCTATAGTTGAATTGGAAAATAGTTCTATTCGGGCTTATGATTGATTATACACCATTGAAAACTTTAACCAAGTAAAACAACCCAAGAAATAACTGTATGCAATATATAAGTGTAGAAATCGCAGCCCCACGTTCCTGAGAAAATCCTCAATTTGTATTGATTCTTCCTCCCAATATGTTTTAAAGTCGTGCCCTCAAAAACACTCGACGTCAACAAAACAGAAAACAAGCTTTAATCTATTTAAAAAAAAAGGAAATTTCAGGAAGGGAGAAATTCAACAACAGTGAAGGAAAAATCGTGACGACATTGCTCGACCGGTGATTTCATCTCTCTCGTCGACCAAAATCGAGCTATTAAAATTATGGTTCTTTTATATAGGGAGTAACCTTTTGAAGCACGAGCTCTACTGCAACTTGTTTCGTTTTTATTGTGTGGAGTGAATAGACAAAATTGAGCTATTAAAGAAGTAGAGTTAAATACATATGGCGATTCACTTTCCTTTATTTTATTTTTTACTGTATGAAATGAATAGAGAAATTGTTGGATCCAGATGGATTATTGAAAGTATTTTTGCCAATAAATTAGATGTTATAGATATGGAAAGTTAATGGTCAAACTTCTATAAGTTTGACATGTGTCAATACTCTCAAATTTTGATACGCGGCATTTCAGATTAGTACTTTAGTATACTAGATAGATATATAGATAAATAGATGGATGTAATTGCAAACCTTTAAGTAAAAGATAAAATTGGATAGTGAGAGAGCCTGTTGAAAAGCCATAAAAGTTAGGGTAATAGAATACAAATAACAGTAATGGGAAAGATTTACTTAGCTATGATTTGCAGGAGCTTTAATTGAATGTTTTGGTTAATTGGAAAGCGTTGATTTGGCATTTTGGTTAGAAAATGGAGAGATCTGTTGAATGAGAGGAGAGACGGAGTTGATTGCTGGATAACTAGAGATTGAGAGACAGGAATATTAAAAGGCAAACTTGCGGAATTTTGTCAAGTGGAAAATGATTGGTTAAATCTTTAAAATTTTGACATGTGGCATCTTAGAGCCTTGTTTTAGTGTACTAGTGTAATGCACTTACTTTGCACGTGAACATGCATGTTTTTGAGTTTTGAATTTTTATTGAATAGTAAAACTGTGTGTTACTAAATAAAATTGTATAATAAGATTGCTTAAAAAGAAATGTACGAATTAATTATTACTGTGTAGTTATTATAATTGAATGTTTTTCTTATAATGATCGCCCAGTGTTAACCATTTTTTAAAGAAGTCCTCAAATCTAAAATTGTTCTTAAACAAAACTGTCAATTTTATAAAATCTCTTAAATGTGCTGCTCCAACTTGAAAGTTATTAACTTAACTCTAAATTAACTAAGTTGTATTAATCTTGCTACCTTTTTTCTGATATTTTCTAGATAATTACACTTGATACCTGCAATATATTGCAATAGTTACTTCTCATTATAATTATTTAATAGGATAAATTATACTAAACCCTTATAAACTTTCAGCCCATATGAACTTTCAAAATTACACTAAACCCCTAATGACTTTTTTGTTTCAAAGAAGATCACTAATAATTTTCTAAATTTTGCAGATAACCCCTATAAATTAGAACCAGAAAATGACATAAAATAGCATTTTCAAAGTTATTGGGGGTTTGGAATAATTTATCTAAACGATATTGGGGGCTTTCTACAAAGTTATTAGGGGTTTAGTGTAATTTTAAAAGTTCATATGGTCTATTTACTACAAAATGCTAAAAGTTCATGGAGGTTTACTGTAATTTACCTTATTTAATATTATAATTCTTTATTTAAGTAATACTATTAAAATAGTTATATTGTCTATATACTATAAAATATTTACATAATTTAACTTTTTTAATTATGCTCTTAAATAATTTAGTACTATAAATATTTTATAAAGTTTTATTATACTATAATTAATAATTAATAGTACTATTATTAATATCAAATAATTTTTTTTGTAAAAAAGTTAGTTTTCAATCATTACCAAGTATAAGATTATTCAGTATCATGTAATAATCTTTCAGAAAATACTCTAAAAATAATATTAACTTATTTATTTAATAATATAAAACTAAATAAATAGTATAATTTGTAATTTATGTGATATTATTAAAATAATTACACTATTTATGCAATTCGAAATTTATTCTATTTATTTTATTGCTCATTGAATTATATTATAATTCTTAATAGTATTTAGTAATCTATTATTCTATTTATACTATTATTTTAATTATTATTTTTTAATTCATAAATAGTTATTATAATAATTTAATTGGTTACTACTAATAGTTGTATATACTTATTTTATATATTATTTTATTTTATTATTTTTAAACAATTAATGGTTATAATATTATTGATAATTATAATTATTTAGAAAGGTGAGGAGTTGCATAATTAATAAGATGTTATATTTATTTAATGAAAGATTAATTAGAGATAATGACATAGTTAGAATTTATCAAAATTTGAGAGGGCCAAAATAGAAATTAAAAGTTTTAACACTTCAATCCTTCTTTTATAATAGTATAGATATAGATAGATAGATATAGATATTGATTAGACAAGTCTGTTGAATGAGAGGGGAGACACAGTTGATTGTGGGATAATTAGGGACAGAGAGAGAGAAGAAGATTAAAAGGCGAAGTTACAGAATTTTTCCAAGTGGAAAATGAATGGTCAAATCTCTAAAAACTTGATATGTGGTAACTCAAGGTCTTGTTTTAGTACATTAGGTAGACAGATAGATGTTCCCATGTGCATCACATGAAACTAACAAAAATTGGTAAATTGCAAAGTATGATAACTAATATGTTTAGATCAAAGAAAGGAAGTTTAAGAGTCTAAAAGGAAAATTATTTCAGTCGTAGAGCATCCAACAAAGAAAAAAAGAAGGAAAAGTAATTAGTTAGCTTAGAGATAAAGATTGCAAATTGAAATTTAGATTTAGCATTATTGTTGTAATTAAAAAAAATTCTCATGTTGTGCATGCTATTGAGGTTATTAATATGTGAGTATAGTCTCACATCAAATATGATAAAAAAAATGGTGAGTTTCATATAGGAGTTGAGACTATACCTAGTAGCTATAGCTTTTAGGTTAAAATTAGTTCCTCTTTTTTATTTAAGACCCATCAACTCTATGTTGGGCTGAATTTCCTCTCAGCAAATGGTATCAGACCTAAGGTTAAGGTCCAAGTAATTGTATGTGTGTGTGTGGGGTGGTGGTGGGGGGGGGGGGGGCTGTAGATGGTCAAAATGTATTTTTGCTTAGGTCAATGACCAGTTCGTATCCAAAGAGTGAACGCCCATAGACTAAACACTCCGAATGGGCCCAAAGTCAAGCCCACGACAAGATCATAGCGAAGCTCGCCCGTTGAGGCTCGTCCATGATCGAATTCTGTGCTAAATTGGAACCTATTGGCGAAGCTCAACAATGAGCTCCGCCAACTTCAGCTAAGTGGACCAAGTTTTCTACTTCTGAATAAGGCGCCCCCACATTCGAGCGACCTTCGCCTACAACCATAGCGAACTTTGCCTATGCCTTCTGCGAATCTCGCCAGAACTACGAAGTTCACCCAGCTATTTTTAGCGGATAACTGTCCCTACTATCTCCTGTTTTAATGGCCACTAACCTACGTCCTAAGGAGGTCATTGACTCTCTCTTTTAGCCTATAAAAGGAGAGGAAACCATTTATTTAAGAGAGTGCATGGAGAGAGCTAAGTGACACATACGCATATACAGAGGAGTTTCATAAAAAGAAGGCTGAGCTACCTTCTAAGTGATTCGACCCTTGTTAACAGCAAAAGATTCGTGAGTCTTGATTCAGTTCGTCAATAGAGTACAAGATCAACGCTCCACCGGCACACAGAAAAGAACCCCCAGGAAATATAAAATTTTCCTTTGTTTCATTATTATCTCTCAAATGTAATCTGAGTTAATTGTAATAGAAAAAGACCCGAAATAGGAGGTAGTTCAATGTGAAGTCTGAATGAGTCGTGAGCACCATAGATGCATGCAGAGTGATATAGTTTAGTTAACCACTATGAGTGAAGTGGTGCAAGATCCTACATATATTTGATAGTCATGTGCTAAACCTTGGTCTGGTTTGCCCACGAATGAAGTTGTGCAATAGTTAGTGAATTTGGTTAGTTCATGAGCAAATTGATGCAAAAAGTTAGTGAATCTCATAGAAGATTGAAGTATAGTTGAAAAACTATACTCACAGGTGAAGAGAAAGTTATTGAGGTTATTAATGTGTGAGTATAGTCTCACATCTTATAGGATAAGAAAAAGTGATGCGTTTAAAATAAGAGTTGGGCCCAATACCTGAATTTCCCCAAACACATGTGGTGAAAAACGTGAGCCTTGATGGTGGTGAGTAATATTCTTTTATAAGTAGCATAAAACCATACTTTCTTTAAAAGGGGGAGTTTGAGAAAAACTTTTCATTGACACAAATACCCTTGATCTTTTTAGTTATTACATTGTTATTGTATCATAATTAATTTGTTTAATTACAATATATTATGCATTTTGAGCTATTTACAAGTGATAAATTATGAAATTAAAAATCCTAAACTAATTTTATCCATGGACGGCTTATGTATTCATAGTTTATTTGAAAGTGTAGTCCTAAGTTAAAAATCTTATCAGCTAACAAGTTTCTATCCTACTAACATGAACTTACCTCATGCATGGCTGATTATGCATGCAAACTTTACGCATGCACTCCTCTTCTAATAGGAATTCAACTAGATCAATAATTAGCTATAGAAAATATTAATCTAAGCCCGCCAAACTATATTATTTATAAATTAAAAGTTAATTGACCTATTTTGCTATTTCATCATCCTCACCCATTTTAGTATACAATAACCAATAAAAAGGGATAAAATTTCCATCTAACCTTCCAAACTTTTTTATTTATGAATTAGAAATTATTCTAAATTTAATTAGTTGGGAGATTTATTTTTACAGTAGTGGGTATTTGGGTTGTCTCATATTCTGCAGTAACGTCAATGGGATTTGTTGAGAAAAGTGCAACGATTTGTTTTTTTTTTGGGGGGGGGGGGGGGGAGGGGGGTTTCTTTT
>JBAKGM010000326.1:15562352-15580453 GCA_037177215.1 Asparagus racemosus | reverse complement strand
AAAGAGTAAAAAAAATATTGAATATAATTTTATAAATATAAATACAAATTTAATATAGGTTAAAAGTTTTTAAAAAAATCATGGGATGATTCAGACCCAGTTTGAATCTAGGCGGATCGTAGTTTGAATCTAGGTGGATCGTCGATTGAGCTACGTCCAACCGCAATCTAGGGATCAAAAAGACAGGCCTGATCCACTCTGATTTGCTCGGGCCAGGATCAGATCCAGCCAGACCTTAAGCCAAATGGGCCGGTTCACAGGCCGGACCGGCCACCGGCCCGGCCCACACCCATCCCTACTGTGTCCTGGTCTCATGCCAACCAAACGTTGGAGTCCTAGTATAAATTTAGATAAAGAAGTTGGGGGCGCTTGGTATCGGACTCTGAAACCGAGACAGAAGGTGGCCATGAAGACGACGAAGAGGAAGCTGAAGCATAAAAGAAACATCTTGCAGGTAAAAAATTAAAAATTTAATCCCTTTTCTAGAATATTTTAGGGATGTAGGAAATAAAGTTTTGATTTTCAAGTCTGATTTTGTTTCAAGGAGTCGGCTTTGTTGGTTTAGTTCCCTCAAATTAAGTTGCAAAGTTGAATTTATTCAAGTAGGTCTTTATTTTATATTAATCTGTAGTATTTTTGAAATTAATCCGTCAAATCATTTAAATATGGTGCCAGCCGCCCTCTATTCTTATAAGTCGTTGCAATATCAGTCTTTGAAATCATTGACATTGCTATTTAAGTTTCAATTCTTATAATCGTTGCAAATAATCAAGAGGAACAGTGCAAGATATAAGAATTTGAGAACCTAACAGTAGTTATGGGCTAATTGCAACTTACTGAAGATATTTTAGGATAAGTGGATAAATATGGTAATCAATTGTAGGAGGAATATCTCCTATGTTAAGTCAATTAATAGTGGTGCTCCTTACTACACAGTCATTATTTCATCAATGAACAACATGCTAGGGCTCTTGGTAGGCCAGCAGTTATATCACAACAAAGCCGGTCAGAGTTGTTACTTTACCATTATGGAGATGATGGTAAGATTAAAGACAGCTCATTCGATCTAAAGTTTGGAGAGTGGGTCAGCTGTTTTTTATCCAATCCTGTCAACGGTTTGGTCTCAGCTGTTTTTTATCCAATCCTGTCAACGGTTTGGTCTGCGCGTATTCAGAAACTAGACACCATGGATGCCACTATTTATTCAACCCATCCACTCGAGAAGTTGCAGAGCTCCCAGAAAGTAACCCTAATGATATTAATAGGCTTGGGCTAGCCTTTGATATCTCCACAGGAGTTTACAAGTTGGTAAAGTTATATCGTAACGTTGATAACCAGAAATATATTGGTTGTGAGGTACTCTCGGTGGGCAATCCACATTGGAGACATGTTGGAGACTTTTCTTTTAAGCTACCTCAGTCACGTCCAGTTCTTTTAAATGGATCTCTCCACTGGAAAATTCTGGACATAGCTTACAAACCTGCTCGAGTAGGTATTCTTGTGTTTAATGTCAAAGATGAGAAGCTCAGGTTGATGTCGGCCCCCAAATGCTCGAACAATTTTCATACCAGCCATGTGGATTTAATGGAGTGGGGAGGGAACCTTTGTTTTGTTGAGCGTCCGTATTGTCTTCCTCACAGGATTCCTACTACTTTATTAAGGATATGGGTTCTCAGAGACTATGAAAATCAAGAATGGACTGAAGAGCATAAGATAGACATGGCCAGCTTTCTATCTAAAACTTTCTTACCTACTATTATTGGCATTATAGGTCAGGAAGTTCTGTTTCTATGGCTCGAAGGACCCCAAGCAACTTTGTGCAGAGAGCGTCCATTAAGGAATATCTATTCTTACAATCTTCATACAGGGGCTACACAACAACTCTTTTGTGGGGCATCATCAGGCTTGGAGATTTTCACAGAAAGCCTCATATCACCTAGAAATTTGGTAGGCAATATTAAAATCTTCCATAGTTCCATGTGAATCAGGAAGTAATGATGCTTATCGTCAGTGTTTATGACCCAATAGATGTTTATTGATTTGGATAATTTATGTTGGTTATGATGTGTATTTGGACGTATACTTACATATTTATCATGGTTTGGACTAGCATATGCTTACGTGTTCAGATATTTATGTTGGTTTGGATGTGTGGTATCAATATCTGAGACATGCTTCCTATTGTAAACACTTATTGTCGTTTGAGCTGTTCGACAGAGTTGTATTATTATATTTGTCTGTGTTTGAACTCGTCTGTAAGCTTTGTTGAGTTTAGTACAACTACTTGGTTATTTTGAAATTTTGGAGGGGTGGTTTATAAAGGTTATACTTTGGTTGACCTTTTGATGGTCTCTACAGTTTCCGTTTTCCCTACCTTATTTTTCTAGTTGACTTATGTGTTCCCCGTTACCTGTAAGGCCTGTTGGTTTCTAGGTTTACCATTCTTGCAGATTCTAGGAAACTTGTCCTGTCTAATATTAGTTTGGAGTCGGTTCCGTTCAACTTGTAGAATGCATCGTTAATAAAACAATGATATGATTATAGATGCTGGTAATTGATTTGGATTTCTAGATTATATGAAGAGTAATGCTTCAATTCATTTCTGAATTTCAGTTTGTTTTGCAGTATAGTATAATTCTCTGTCATTCACAGAGATTTCAGTGGCTATCTATCTGGCCAGAGACGATTTTATGTAAAATGGACCCGTTAACGATCACAACTTGCTGTAGCTTGTAACGCGAAACAAAGTTCTGCCCAGACATGCATAACAATAAACATGGGTATGGCTATTCATTCTGTTCTGTACAAGTACACTTGTTTTTTGTTTATTATGTATGGTTTGGTTTCATTTATTTTAGATCTTCATCGTGAAATTTTATAATTATTATTGATCTCTCTTTCTATTTTATTCACTTGCTCTTTGTATACGCTCAATAAGTGCAAACTAATAAATCCTTGTATTTCTCTACCGAACTGAAGATCATTGCAAATGGACAGGAAGCACCGAGTTCAATTCCATCCACTTCCATCTGAACATTTGTATTTGAAACTTTGAATATACATCCAGATATCCAAGAAAGAGGGAGGTATATTATCAATCTCAGAAAGAAAGTTAATGATTATTGAAAAATGTTAGGAACTTAATAGGAATAAAATTGCTTGTTAGGTTTTGCTTCCTTCATTTGTTGTCTTATAAATTTGACAATGAATGGTAGTAATTCAGCATCCTCATTTGTAAATGCAGTCTCTGTTTTTATGATATTCTGCAGGATTCTCTTCATATGTTAGATGATTGTATTGGTCTTTCTTGGATTTGAAAATTTATTTGTATTTAATTTATACTGAAACATCCGGTGAATCTTGTTCTCCTAATGCAGCAAAGCTTTCTTTTGTTTCTTATATCATTTGAAGTCAGGGTGGTGAACTTATTGATTAAATAAGTGTCCAGCACTGTCAATTTTCTATCAGTTACTCTGTTAGAATGACGGTGCTTGTGTAGTGGAACTGAAGGGATCTCTTAACTCCGATGTCAACACAACAACACGAGATTTACACAGACAAATATTTCTCATTCATCATCTCCCCTCTCTTGCGGACCCTTTGAGATCCCAAATCAATGAGGTATGCCCTTATTCTTTTAATCCAATTCCAAATTTCAACAGCTTTTCAGATTGGGATCCACATTCCACGCTGCAGTTATTGTCTCTGCCATTGATTTTGATTTCTCAAGCCTATCACCTGTTTGTTAAATTAGCTCTCATATTTTGTTTACTTATGCAGTAGACTGCTCAATCAAGAGATAGACAGATCTGGGAACCTCTTCAACCAGTTCAAGGTTCGATTTTGACGCACACCCATTAATTTTGGTTTTTGGATGTGATCAGAGTGCATAGCCATTCTTCTTGCTGACTGGGCCAATGTGGGCCTGTATTTGATGAGGAATTGAAGGTAGTGATGGAACTTTATCACAATTCTATTTACAATGCATTTACATATATAAAAGCAATAGATGTTGGAAGCAATAAAGTTGTATATGTCATGCCTGGGATAGTTAAGTCCTTTGTCTGTGCACAATTTTAGACTTGATCTCTTGGGAGTTTACTAGGGGAAAGGAAGGAAAGTTAAATAATGGAAAGGAAAGGTAGGGAAGGAGAGGGAAAAGATTAAATATTGTTTGGGAGTTTAGTAAGGGGAACGGAAGTAAAATTAATTCACCTTATTTGGGAGTTCTAATAAAGGGGAGGGAAGTGAAGTGAATATATATAAAGTTATATAAATACCCTTACATGTTGTTAAGACATTTTGTCAACTAATAAATTCTAAGGGTAAAATTGTCACTCCATGTAAAAATTTACACTGATTTTCTTTACTCTCTCTACCGCCCAATTTTGGGGGAGGAAAATCTTACCAAATTTCACCTTCCCTTCCATCCTTTAACACCTCAAAAAAACTCCCAAACAAAGGTTTTATAAAATTTCACTTTCCCTTCCATCCTATACCCCCATCCAAACACACTATTAGGATTTTGTTATCAGTTAATCATTTCTGAAGGACCAAGTTTCTAATGAGAATGATTACAAAGATGTGCTCACCTTGAATAGAAACAACACCTAGATATGTTAGTGTAATTTGTTTTTAGTGATTTAGATGCTTCTATCTAGGCTCTATGTTTTGTTTACTTACTTTTCATTTAGTATAACAGATAACCAAACTTGTATATGGAGATTGTCACAGTATAGTGCAATTTTTAAACAGCTCATGTTGAAGGACTATATATTGCCTACTGTGTTCAACTCGAACCTTCTTGATGGTCACTAATTAAGAGTATTGCTATTCACCATCTTGTTTTTTTTTTAACTATGAAGTCAGAATCTCATAGGTGGAAATATGACATGCTTTACAGAAAGCATCTCAAATTACATTTCATTTCACAAGAGTCTCGTTGGAGCAAGTTACTTCTTTTACTTATGTCAAGTTTGTGGTACCAGAAAAGTGTATAAACAAACAAAACCAACCCAACTTTACCTCGCTTATATCTATAAAACTTCTACTATTTTCTTTAATATTTTTAGTATGATATGACTTAAGACTTACGCGCTGAATAAGCGTAAAACAATATAAAAGTGCGAATTTTGAAAGAAAAGTTAAAAGAGCTAAATGAGGAAATCATATGAAATTAGGAAGACATTTCCATGTTATAGTATTGTGCCCAGCATCTTACACGTTCAGACAAGATGCTAAGCTCAGTCAGAAGCTAAGTTGAAACCTATCTAGAAATTTGAAGAAGATTACTATTTTAAGTAGAAGTGAAATAGATAGTATACTAATATACTAGAAAATAGAAATATAAACCTAAACAATATGGAAACAAATTCTTTTCAAGTTGTTAGCCAATTTATTTAAGATTTTAAAACCCCGTCTTGGGGTGTGAGGCTGGGCAAGAGACAAATTTAAAATTGTCCTTCTAACACATCTTATTAGACAAAAAATGCTGAATTTTCCCCCTCAAACTCCCTTTTTTGCATTGGTACCAGAATCTTATCTTAAATTTATTGATAATACAAGCAAAATTGACATGCACAATGTCGTGGCTTTAGTGTTAAAAAAAACGGTTTTAACAATTAGTTCAAAAATACACTCTATAGCTAACCACTTAGGGAAAAAACTTTAATTCGGTGGAGCATTTTGGGTCTAAGAATGATTTTGGGAGTGAGCGGGTTTAAAAGTAAATAGGGGTAGTACTTCGTGTTTATAGGCAAAAAGTAGTTTCTTCATAGTAGGTGGTTTAAAAATAAATGGGGGTAAATTTTAGGTTTATCAATGGAAAACCCATCGACAGTTTGTGATTCTGCGAAATAAGTGTGAAAAAGAATCCAAAAAATAAGTTTAAGCATTTTATTTAAAAATACACCAAATACTCAACCACTTAAAATAAAAATACAGCAAATTGTAGCAAGAAATAACAGCTTACAATGTAATACCAAACTGCTAAAATATAAAGTGCGCTTAAAAATTAATTCGGTGTAGTATTTTGGATCTTAGAGTGATTTTGGAATTAAGTAAAATTAAAAATAAAACGGGATTAAACTTTGGGTTATGGAAAAAATTGTTTTTGGAAAGTGAATTATAAAATTAAAGGGGATAACACTTTGGGTTCATAGGCAAAAAAACCACTTACAGTTTGCCATGCATCGTTAGTGTTGAAAAATCAAAAGTATAATAGTTTAAGCATTGGGTTTAAACAATAGACTAAATATATAACTACTCATAATAAAAATACTGTAAGTCACAGCAAAAAATAGCAATCCACACTATATATTAAACTGATGAAATATAAAGTGAGTTCAAAGTCAACTTGGTGGAGAACATTGAGTCTAAGAGTGACTTTGGAAGTGGGTGATGTTAAAAACAAATGAAGGCTAAAGTTTGGGTTTAAAGGTGAAAGACCCTGTATATTTTTTATTAAAAATTTACCCACATGCTAAAGTTATTGGGAAGTACTAGGTGAAAAACCCTCTTTACTTTTTATTATGCCTTTACGTACATACTAAAGTTCATGAAAAATACTATTCATAAGCACTATTCATTTTGAAGTGGGTTAGTTTGAAAATAAATAAACTTAAAATTTTGGGTTTAAAGGTAATAGACTCTGTATTTTGTTATCCCTTACCTATATACTAAAGTTAATGGAAAGTACTACTCAAGCATTATTCATTTCTCGTTAACTTTCGTATATATAGAAATATTCCTGGCTGCGCGATGAATTATCAACTGCAGCCAATGTGCATGAGAGCAGCCAGGATACTTGAGAAGGTCAAACTGACATATTATCTTCCCATAGTGACAGATGTGCATGACAGCAGCCAGGTATTGTATTGCTCTCTTTTACAGTTCACAAGTTAACCTGCAGTCACAGAACATTGTCACATTTCTAGCATTTTTGTTTTTAGTTTCTGTTTGCAATCTTATGCACTTGCTGCAAGTTATATTGTGCTTTACTAGGGTACGTTCAAGTCAGTTCATTTTAACTGTTCTGCTTTCTTTGATCTAATTATTTGTCACACTTCGTAGGAAAAAAACATCAAATTCATGATTTCCTCCAGAACAAGACAATTGTTGACCCTAAGCCATGCTAGGCATACATACTGAATTGTTCGATTGTAACTAATAAACATGTCAAATTAAGTTATGTTTTGCGAATCTAGCTCAGAAACAGCATGAAAAGAAATTATATTGGATGAAGTTCGAAGTTGAAGTGTCAATAACCTTAAAAAGGGTTCACAGATAGATGGGCGAGCAGGTAGAAACAAACCTATTGAATGAATATAGTGAATTTTGGACAGGGTTCTATATATGTTCTAAGCTACGTCAGACTGTATAGTTTTCTGCTCTTACATTACTGTGCTTAATATTTTAGTAATTGTGATTGTGAAGTGCCTTACTTTTATTCTGATCAATGATATTTAAAATGTTTTAAGGAGGAGATTTTGTGCTCTTTTATTCACACTAGAATACATATATGCTGTCCTTCTTGAATAACTGAACTGAACTCTCTGTGAGCATTGCAGCCTCTGTCAAATGTTTTTTCATCATTCTTATGTCGGAACTGACACCGTTTTAACGGAAATATGATCATTATTCTTGTGTTTCTCTCTGACACTGACAGGTCATGATAAATTCTGCTGAGAAAGTCAATTTGCATTGTAATATATTAGTTCAGGAGAGCCATCTAATATGTGTTTATGTTTTAAGGGTTATACAGTGTCTGTCAACTTTTACCCTGTTTTCAAATTTCTCTTAAACTGTTTTAGAACCCCTTTTGTGATTGTAAGCTAACTTTGTTACTGAATTTATATTTTGTTAACTACATTATCAGGATTTTGGTGATGTTTCCCTGTCTTTGTGCAAGAGAATAACAGCCGAGTGCTTTTCACAAAATTCCTTTACTATTTATATGACGAAAATCACTCAATAGTCTCACTGTTTTCTGTCTTCTCTAAGAGAACCCTGAGTGTGGGTGAAAAATCAACTTCTAACTCTTTTGTACTTGTCTCTTTAAGAAAAAGTAGATTAGCAAGAGACCTCTTTTGTTGCGATTTAAAATATCCTACTTGGAATAGTCACTTGAGGATGAAGGAGGACACTTGATCCCAACAATTGTTGCATATTCTCAGACTCCAACTCAGCATTCATGTATTTGTTTATTTGTGCCTTTTATCATAGTCTATCTTCTTTATTAATTTGTCAGGAAACACCTTAAGTAATTAGTAACCAACATGTTCACGTTCAAGCTTGTCCTTGATTGAGCACATTGTTTGTTACTTTTACTATTGTTTTTAGTTGTAGCTGAAATTCCTTTAAAAATATGTTTTTAGTCCTATAAATATAGATGCCTGGATACTGTCTTACAAAACCATTTTACGTTGCATGATGATTGATGGAACCAAATTTCTGATTTCATAATTATTTTGTCTGACTATGTTTTAGATAGTTTTTGAAGATGAGAGGCAAATTGGTGAACACTATGTTCGAGATGAATAGGCATTTTACTTTTCTTTCATAACTAAATAGCTAACTGTGTTTTAGATTGCTCATCACATTGTTTTCAATTTTATTGATGATTTGACTGTTGACCCCTCACAACTTCTGATTGTATCATATATTGTTAAGATATTAATCAGCTAATTGATTAATTGGGTACAGGGTTCTAATATGCGTACCCTCCTTGTAATAACTCTCATAATCTCTATTTAAGAGAGGGTAGTTTGTTGGGATAATACACTGCCCTCTAATTCCATATATGCCATAAGGAATACGAGATGGTGTGAGAATGTTAGGTTATCACGGTTGATAAATTGGAATAACTTTAGAACAGGGGTAATGTGAAAGATGGTCTCTTTTGCTTGTTATGTTTAATTAAAAAGTTTCACACCTTGCTTTAAAGTCTAAATCATGTAGTAAGCTTCTATTTCATTGTGATCTGTCTTCTTTTTCAAACAGTACTCCGGTTTATTAAAGCTATGATACAATACTATGACAAGCTCTGACCCGTTGCATACTAGTGAATCCAATGTTTTAGAAAGCGCTAAGCGTTTCTAGGCGCCCGACCTAGCACCTAGGCGCCTAGGCGGACGCTTAAGCGGCACATAGAGGTTTTTACCATCGAGAGAGGAAGGATCGTTTTCGGAGATTCAAATCATGTGCTCACTGTTTTACTTGAGATAGACTTGGACGTAGAGTTTTGATCTCCGGTACATTTTAACTTGGGTAACTCTCTTTAACCATTACTATGTTTAAGCGGGCAATTATACTGTATAGTCAGCGTAAGCAACCCATTATCCCCTAAGCACTCTGAAGACTTAAGACAGGCGACCTAGGTACCTCTTAGGTTTAAGCGGCCGCCTAGGCGGGTGTGCAGACCGGTTTTTAAAATTGGCGTATGCGCTAATTTCCGATATATTTTGCATGAATTTCCAATATAATGTGGGTTACCTAGATCTTACTTGATGCCACTACTTGAAAATAATTTATTTTTAAATTTTAAGTCTTTTTTCATTTAGTTATATTTGTAACAAATAAAATTGCAACTAATCCTAACTAACTAACTAACTGAAATGAAAATCCTAACAAAAACTAAATCTTAACAATTTTTTTTAATCCTACCTCCAAAAAATCCAGATCTATTTTGTCTTGCTTCACTACCCCCGTAGTTTCAATGTTGCGGATAGACCCCCTGGGTTAAATTTGTTTACTCTTTTACCCCCAAAAAAATTCACTAATTTCACCAAGGTGCAACATCTATGAAAATTTTACCAAGCATAGAAGAGTCAAAATTTAACCCTGGGGTCACATCTGCAACTAAGAAACTGCAACGTAGTAAGTTTGAGACTACGATACTATGAGCGGTCTATGTGCAATTAGCCCATAAAATTAAGATAATATTATAGTAACAATGCAAAAAAGTAACTATGAGCAAAAACTGCAGCAACTTTGTGTAATTAGGTGTGTCAGGACGATAATTTTTGTAAGAAAGGATTATTTTTCTCATGCCTATCCTCACGCCCCAAGATGGGGTTAAATCTTAATCACAGTTGTCTATGGGTCTGTTTGGTTGCTTTCCTTCATTTTCTAAAAATGATTTTCCTTCACGTTTTTGTGTTTCTTTCACTTTCATGGAAAGTGTTTTTTGTGTTTGTTTCGTTAAAAAAAAAAAAAAAAAATGGGGTGAAAGTACTTTACATCACTTTTCTTAGTTTGGTTCAACTTGAAAAAAAAAAAAGAAAACAATTGATGTGTGAATAGATTCCCTCATTTTTCTAGTGTTTAGTTCAAATGAAAAAAAAGAACAAACCATGAATATGGTTACCATGGTGTGCTTACCATCCATATAGGATAAAATTATTTCCAACATAAATTAATAGGTGAACATATATCAACCGTCACATAAAAATATTTAAAAATTTGAGGGACTAATTTGTAATTTATAAAAATGATTTGAGGTAGTGATTTACAAAATATTTAAAAATTTGAGGGGCTAATTTCAAAATATGAACAGTTGAGGGAAATTTTCAAAATGTTCCCACATTTGACGGAAGCTGCCGCCGGTCTTCGAGCAGATTGGTCGGATTTGCAGTTGGAGTTCCAACGTGTGAGGGAGGGGAAGGAGGAATAGGGAAGGAAGGGGAAGAAGAACGAGAGAAATGAGAGAGGGGTGACGAGAACGCGGTTGGCGGCGGTTTGGGAAATGAGGGAATCGCAAACCCTAGCAAAGAAATGAGTACGGGAGATGAATTTGGGAGCTTTTCTCTCGTAATCGGAACTTTTAGAGCTGAAAATTTTCAGCGGTGCCCCTTTTCTTTCCTTGATTTTCTGTTTTCTTTTTGCAAACCAAACAGTTGATTGTGGAGGAAAACACTGAAATTTTCCAATTTCAGTTTTCTGTGAGCCATTTTCTGTTGTTTTTTTACTGACCAAACAGACCCTAACTTGAAAAGAATTTTCATCCACCTTATTTACATTTATTTTTTTAGTATATTTCACTTGTTACATAAAAAGAATAATCTTCTTCAAATTTCTAAATAGGTGTCCATCCTAGCCTCCGGCTAGCTTAGCATCTCTGCAAGACATATAAGATACCAGGCACGGTACTGAAAACATGGCAAATGCTTTTTGACTTTTCCTTTCAAAATTCCCACTTTTTTATCGTTTTAACGCCAAACTCGGCCCACTTATATCCAAACAGAATTTTGCCTAAAATGAGCCAGGTTCAAACCTAGCCCTATTTTCAAGAGTTGTCACACACACCTGACTCAAAAATTAACCAGAACCAGCAGTAGAGCTTCAACATGTACCTCTTTCTGGACAAACCATTCACTGGACAACCCTTCTCCTCTCCAATTATTGAACAACAGTTCAAAACTTTACATTTGCTACATAGAAGAAAATTGATTTGCTCATAGAAGAAAATTGATTAGAAACCCATATTTACTCTCCATTCCTCTGAAGCTCCTTTACCACTAAATGCGCATTGAAAATGGTGAGGACAACTGATACCAAATCATATAACAAAGAAAAGCAATACTCAGCAAAAGTACAAATCACACGCCAGAGCAAAACAAAACTTAGAAACAGAGTAAGATACTAAACACCATAAGTTTTTATGTCAAAGGACTAGGATCACATAATTCACAGCGCTTTTAAACACAGCATCCTAATTAATCCAACTTAGTTTCTCCATACATTACAACACCATACTGAAAAACATAGAACAGAAAGAGCTTAGTCTCAGTTAAAACCCTAATAGTCAGAAAAGATCACAATCAGTTGTGCCTTCTCTACTTAGTGTATGTAAGAGGCTTGGTACTGAACTTGGTAGCCATTACCATAATATGTAGTATGAGTCGGTGAAATAGTGTAGGTTGCTGATGCCATCATCGGAGGAGGATGGGTTTCGGGTTGATACATGTATTGCCTCTCATATGGATACGGGTATCTTTCTGGTGTACGGTAGAAGCTCTTCTCTGGCGAGTAGTTGGTCACTGGAGGGTAGCTAGTGACTCGAGGATTGTAAGTGGTGCCATTGGCACGAGGCCTTTTGGATTGAGGCTTTGCAGCTTCAGCAGCCCTTCTTTTGTCGGCTTTGGCTTTCTCGAGCTGGAGGATCCTTTTCTGGAGTGGATCGGCAGGGTATTGGTCCTCGAGCTTGTGGTCTTCGATGCATTTGATGATGGCTTTGAGGGCGGAGAGCTCTCGTTCGTTCATTTCATTCTGAGAGAAGAAAGAGGTTAAAATAGACGCAAGATCATAGAGTACACAAACACCACAAATAAAAGCCGCTTGTTAGTGCCTTAAGCAACATATTTGGTTACAGTGTCTGAGAATAAAAGGAATTAGTTTATACAGTGAAACAAGCTAGGTAAAACCTATTAGGTTGTACATTAAAGCCCTTGACATGAAACAAGCTAGGTAAAACCTATTAGGTTGTACTTTAAAGCCCTTAACAAAGCACATCAAGAAGAAATTCCATGAAAATTCAGAAGCTAATTAACACTAGGGAACATAAGTCGTTTAGCACATAATTCACGTTCACCCACTACAAGAGCAAACTGCAATCTTGCATAGTTCATAACCTCCCTGGCCCCTTGGTGTTTCCTTAGAGAAAAGTGAAATTTCCTATAGAAAAAATGGATATGAGATGACAACTCATTTTACCAAATGGACCGCCAAGAGATAAGACTAGTGGCGAGATCAACCTTGCTAGTCACATCGAAGCAAGTGAACTTCGGCACTAATTTGTCTCTCGGTAGCTTATTTTGCTACAAAAGGTATTGATACCAATATGTTGAGGGTTTATGTCAAATTGGCAGTCAATGAATAGTATCACTTTCATAGAGTTGTCAGCATAGCAAACCCCACTTTGATGGGAAGACTTTAATGTTGATAATGGCTAAGATATTACACAACGAACATTATTCACAACTTACAAGATGACTGTAGTAGCTCGCTGGCTACAGGAAAACATGTTATAAAATATTTACCTACTCCACAACTAAAAACACACCTGGGCACCAGGAGACATGCTTCCAGCTTTCACTTGAGACGCTTTCCTCACCTCCTTCAAGTATGCTTTCAGTAATGGCACAGGAGAAAATTGATCAGTTAGATCAAATGCATACGCCAAATTAACTCCCTCAATTTGTCTTCCACTGTTCACCAGTGATTCAATTACACCTGCCAAACCCAAGAACCTCATTTAGGAATAATAGGAAGGGGAGAAAGCATTACAAAAGCAAAAAAAAAAAAAAAAAAAAAAAAGAAAAAAGAAAAAAGAAAAAAGAAATACATATCAATTTATGAAAAAATGAAAATAACACAGAAGTATAGATGGAATCAAGAGAATGTGTAAATCCTGATGCCACACACACCAAACCTATTCAAATAAGCAAAGCCACAAGCATACAGCACTAGATCAGGTTTAATTAAAGGTCTCATATACACTGTCATACGACAACAACAAGATATCTTTTATCCCAAATGTTTGGGGTCGGCTATCATATACACCGCCATCAAATAAATAAATAAATAAAGGAAAAGAAGACAATAAATAATAAACTAACATAGTCATGGTTAATTTGGAATTGAATTGAAGACAACTGTGACCATCGAACAAATCCATACTGATAACTGCGACCATCGAACAAATCCATACTTATGGGCAACACTAATGACAGGATGCCCCCCTCCCAAAAAAAAAAAACAAACAAACAAAAAAACCAACAAAATAAATAATAATAATAATAATAATAATAATGATGATAAATGTAATAAGATAAAAAATAAAAAAATAAAAATAAATACGTAGCATGGTCAAAAAAATTCTGGGGTATCATTGCAAAGTTGGGAGTGCAGATCCTAATGATATTCCAAATAAGGCTGGTTGGTTATCCATGGCTGACACACTAATAATTGATATTTTGAGTAACCTAAAATGTTTGGCTTAAGTGGATCGATATATGCTCTCCATGTAGAAAAAAATATAAACATTCAGAAAAAAATCTACTGCTTGTTTGGGTCTCACCTCGAACATTTTCTGTTATATTGGACATCTATCATTTTACATGTAAATAATAATAATAATAATAATAATAATAATAATAAATAATAAATTAAAAAAAAAATACGTAGCACGGTCAAAGACAATCTAGGATATCATTACTGCAAGGTTGAGAGTGCAGATCCTAATGATATTCCAAATAAGGCTGGTTGATTATCCATGTGCTGACACACTGATAATTGATGTTTTGAGTAACCTAAAATGTTTGGCTTAAGTGGATGGGCAGATGTTCTCCATGTACAAAAAAGAGTATAAACGGGAAGAAAAAAATATCTACTATTTGCTTGGGTCTTACCTCAAGCCATTTTCTGTTATATTGGACATCTATCATTTTACATGTGTATGGATGAATAAAATAGGGAAGTATGCTCAAAGAAAATACATAATTTTCAATTATTTGTTGTCAACACACAAATAAAGGCATGAAGCAAGGCCAACCTGGCATTTTTGCTGACAACCCAAGTGAACGGCATAAGTCAACTGTTTGACGACGTCGAGAGACAGCAGGGATCAGTTTGCAGATCTCTGCCAGATCAAATTCAGAAGATATTCCAAAGGTGGCCAGAAGTTGCAGAAAAGCATGTGCTTCCAATGAGTTTCCACAGCTAGCATCAATGTCAAGAGCATCTAGTTTCGGCTTCCATTCGTTAGCAATCACCTTTGCCTGCTCTTTAATATCCAAGGTAAGCATTTTGTCATTAGAAAGAGAGCATGCTCCGGCAACTGTCAGCAGTTGGCTCAGAGATTCCATCAACATCAGACAAGTCCTACGCAGTCCCAAAAGATTGGCATCTTTCTTCCCATCCATTCCTAAAATTTCTCCAGAGTAAAAATCTTTCAAGGAATCCAAAATCAGACAGAAAGGATTCGCTGCACTTTTGAGTGCAATAGGAATTTCCTCACGTATGGAAGCCAGGTTCTTGCGGTTGTCGGAGATGAACTTATGAAGACCTTTCGCATCCATTTGCTCACATAAGCCCACCAGAGGGGAATTTTGTTTGATATCTACATCACCATTTTCAGCAGGAAGATCTTCCATATCAGCTTTGTCATCCTTGATATCTGATGTTTCAACCATTGCCTCAGGTACGACATTGCTCATATCATTAGAAACTGTCTCTAAAAGAGGGCTCCTGTACTTCTCAAAGATAGCAGATAGAACAGAATCCCTTTTCTCCTGCAGTCTATCGAGTGATGTCAGCTCCTTGGCCACAACTACAGCTTCCCTCTTCTCCAACATCTCCTGGGTCTCTGATACCTTGCTCACATATTCCTTTTCTTGATCTTCCAACTCAACAAATCTTTTCTTCAGTGAGTTCTCAAGTCCATGAAAATGTTCTTCAAGCTCTTTCCACTTCAAATTCAAGGATATGGCACTATGACTTTCAAGTTCAGAGAAAGCCTGGTGAAGTTGTTGTAACTTGGAGGTTGCAGAATCAATTAGAGTAGCAACTGACTGAGTATCAGCCATTACTACAAAACCTGTCAACAAAAAGGAGAAGAAAAAAAAAAGGATCACAAATATCAAATGCAGGACTAATCGAAATCATTTTGAAATATGACACAAAGAACAATAACTTCATGTTAGAAATCAATCACGTGAACTAGCATAGTGCACAGATACAATTAGGCCTTAACATACTACGAAACAAAAAGGAGTTACGATAGGGCACCAAACTGTTACCTTGTCTACTGGTATTGCTTATGTTAACATTTGCACAAACGTATCACATGAGAGACTTGGATGGCCCTGTCAAAAAAAGAGGAAAAAACAACACTCAAAACTGTAAAGTAGTTATGCTAGCATGAAAAGTTTCAGTTGCCATGTCGATTCCATTCATCTTAATCAAAAGAGATTAGAAACCAAACTAAAGGTACCAGCCCGCAGCCCAGCCAGAGCTTATCTCTACCGCAAAAAGGACTAGAAGTAGGCATAAATAAGCTCGGATTGAGACAACTAAAAACAACAGAACAATCGTTAATTCAACTAAGGTGATGGTCTCCATGCAATAAAGGATCCATATTTTTGTTGTTTCTCAGCTAACTAACAATATTCGCACATTCTGAATGAGCTCTAAATAGAAGCAAAACTTTCAGGTACTCCTTTCTAGAGACTAGCTTGCTAATAGCCAAAATAAAAGCATGAATCAGCTTAAAAGTTAAGTTTTTCCGCGCCGTCGATGCTCAATCTACTAGCAAACCAATCCTAAATAGAAACTAAAGCTAGAAGAATGGCTTGATAACAGTCAAAACACCAGCTTTTTCATCATTTTACAAACCCTAAGCGCCAACAACCACAATCCAACCGCCCAATCAACAAATTAGACCCAAAACAACAAACCCCGCCCCCCAAAACCAGAAAACCCCCCCAAAAACCCTAACCCTAAAAGTTTCCAATTTCTGCTGCAAATCAACAAAAGCGGCAGCAAAAAAAGACGAAAACAGCAACAAATCGCCGCAGCGCGAGCGCTAAATTAGAGAGATTAGAGAGAGGGAAACTTACGGAGATCGTTGGCGAGGATCAGAGATTGGGAAGCGGGGGCGAGGTTGAGAGAGGCGACGGCATCGGAGATGGAGACGGATCGAAAGAGGGGAGGCAGCTGGCTCTGCGCTCGCTTTATAATGAGGCAGAGGCTGCCGCAGGCAAAAATAAAGAGAGGAGAAGGTAAAGTGAACGCGGGTGGATCCGCTGTGGCGATGGATGGAGAATGTCATGTACAATGGGGTTGAATTTTGTACACCTGGAATTCAGATTAACGCAAAATATCAAGAAGTAAAAAAAAAAAAAAACATCTTTGGACAATTATCTGCAGAGCCTTCGTACTTTTTAAAATATCAGAAGTTTATCAGAAAATTCCTTAGGAAACCCTTGCGAAAATGTGAACCATAATTTTCACTGATAAAAATAATATCTACCCACCCATGTGAAAATTGTGATTAACGCTAGTTAGAGGGGATTTCTGATAAAATTTTAAAGTTAACTAGGGTTTTCTGGTGAATTTGGAAAAGTTTATAGTAATTCCTATGATAAAAACTATAAATTCGTCTCCCTCTTTTGTTTCTTTTTTTTTTGTCCTTTTTGATACGCTTCTTATATCTATTCAGAAGAAGAGCTTGAAGGGCACGTATAGTAAATACACATAATTAGAACATCTTAAAACTAAACAACATCCACATTCGTAAACGCACACAATTGTGAGTTTAGAATGTTACCTTGCTGATATTGAGAGAGAATCGATTGGAATGGTTTGATCAATACGACAGATGTTACTAAATACCTCAATTACAAAAAAGTGATATAATTTATATTTAACAAAAAAGGACTTTAGTAAGATAAACCAAAAAATCTTGAGAATTGAATGAAAAAATAAGATTCAACCATGACGCTTTCTCTCGTCAAAGAGTGTAAAGGTATCCACTCGAACATGAATCCAGCAAGATATCTAAGGTCTTTGCCTAACTCAGCAACATGACAAAGTTGGACATCGGACCCGGACCCGGTACTATGGGTCGGGTCAAAACGGATCTGTATCGGGTTGGCCGCGATGGAGAGCAGATGCACGAGCGACAGTTGAACACAGCGCCTTTAGGCAAAGCCAATCAATCAAAGGTAAAATAATTGAAGGCTACTTACTTGCATTATCGGATGCACATCCACAAATCGCAATCCTCATTTTATGTGGTCCCGAATATTTGATCGGAAATGATGCATGAATGTTGAATAATAGCTCTTTTAGCATGAAAAGGACACTTGGATGGCTAAATATATATATGTAAGTAGCTCGCTTAAAAAATTTAATAAAAAAAAATTGGCGGTTCGGGACCATTTTGCTTGCATTCTCATAAGAAGGGAACAATCATTTCGGTTAATGATAATTAGAGATGTACAGTGGCTCATATATGCTCAGATACGAAATAGTTGAAATTACAAATACATTTGCAACATGATGTGGTTTCCAAAAAAAAAAAAAAAAAGATTCACTGACCA
>JBAKGM010000326.1:15497545-15528569 GCA_037177215.1 Asparagus racemosus | reverse complement strand
CAATCCCATCCCATTAATGGCGAATAAACAACGCTAACTCTCGGTCCGCTCACGGTTTGACACATGTGAAGGCATGCTACTGTGAGGGGGGCATGCTACCATGGCCGGCACACACAGGAGCTGGCCCAATTACCTCCCGGCACGTGGAGGAGAGGGCTGACTCAGCAGCTATCTCTTAAAAGACAAGAATGCCCTCCAAACCCTAGGTACAAATAGCGGCAAGAACAGTAAATCAAGTAAGTGATCTTATCTTAGTGAATTCCCTCTACACATTTTTGCTTTTCTATTACTGACTTGACCGTCAGAGGGACCACCGGAGATCCCAACTCTACCCCTTCCACAAGTACTCTCTCGTAGGCGAACCCCCTGACCAGAGCAATGTCACTGAATATTAGGAGAGAAGGCAGACTCCGCTCTCTTAAAAGCTAAACTCGCACCGAATTTAGTAACTGTGTGATTACGTACATCAACGGACATAAAAAATGGAACATGAAGGAAAAAATTATTTCATTTATATTATTACAATAATTACATTGAAATATAATTTGCTTCAACATAATATGAGAACTTAATAGCAAACTGTACAAAAATGAAATACTAAAATAAAGTATGGTAAAAACTATGAGAAAAATGTATTAAATAAAATAAAAAGAATAATACAATGAAACTTTAAAATAGTTGTGAATAATAAATATATTTAACATGCTTAACTTACTATGCTTATAAATTTTTCTCCAAAAAATAAATTTGGTATAACGTAGAAGAGTAATATAAAAAAAGACATGAAAGAATACTGATAAAATTAAAAGTGTTTTTGCTTTGCATCACATAACTTCGTAAAGGAAAGTGATACAAATTGTGATAAAAAAGGTATTTTTTTTAGAAAACTTATAATTGCTTTTATTTTGTGTTAACATAAAATTTAGGAAAAAAGGTCTTAATATCTTGCATGTGCATAACTACTAGTTGTAATACAAAGGGGTATTTAGATATTAGTCCCTTAAATCTTCCATAATTCCATATTAGTCACTCAAATCTCAATACTAGCTCGTTTAGTCCCTCAAATCTATGGGTTACTTGCGTTCGTCGCTCTGCTGAATTTTCTGTTATTTTTACCAATTATGGTTAGGTTAACCCTTAACACAATATCTAAAACCTAACTACCCTCTCTTCTTCTGTTTCCCTCTCAAAGCAATAAAGGGTGCTGAATTCTCATAATTTCCTACTCTCTGAAAGAGAAATAGAATCACACCAACTCAAGAGAAATTGAAGGAATAATTTTTCAATTCAACGTAAGACTCCCTGTGAAGGAAGATCTACATCACCTCCTTCATCGTTTGGCTCTGCTTTAGGGGCTGTTGTAGGAGATTAGGGCTCCTAATCCAAGGAAACTATAGGTACTCTTGTTAAAATTTCATTTCTTAGGGTTTGAATGTTTAGATTATGTTTGATTGTGTAGCCATTGTTGAGATTTATGGATTGATTGTGATTTTTCATTTTTTTTTACAAATTAGAGCTTCTTCTTATCTACAGTGGATGAACCCTAAAAACTTTTTTAAAATTTGTCTTTTAGGTTTTTAATATTTAGATTGTTTAATTATTGTTGAAACTTATGCACTAGTTCTAACTTTTTTTAATTAGGATTTTTTTAATACTATATCATGGATGAATGGGTTGTGGAAATTATATTGAGATATAATGGCTATTGGAGACTTATTTCTAGGACTGGAAGTATGAGTGTGGGAATCAAAAAACTGTTATGGTGGATGTTAGAAACACTTTACTAAAAAAATTTAGAGAACATGTGGCTGAACTTATGCCTATTGCTAGGGACGCATAATGAAGATATCTTATACAGTTCATAACACTAATCCTAGAATATTTGAGGAGATTAAAACTAATAGAGTCTTTATGGCAGTATTAAAAAATTATTTACGTCTTTAGACCAAATCCCTAGTGTTAGTTGAGGGCTCCAATGCCACATAGAAGGAGAAATGCACCTAGTGCGGGCACTAATTTAGCTAAGAAAACTGCACATGCGGATCTAGGTGATATATCAAGTGTAGAAGATAATCAAGGGGTCAATGAGGACAAAGTTATATCCTTAGATGATGGTTGTGCAGTAGATGTGCAGGAGGGTGTTGAGGACTGGGATCAAGGCCTTGATTGGGATGACGATGTTGATTGAGAGGCAACACAAGTCCATTGTTTGAAATGAAAGAGGAGAATGTAATAAACACTGAAGTAGAAGGTGATTTGATAGTCAAATTTGACAAAGAAAACACTGAGTATGAGAGGACAATGTAACAATTGATCATAGTGCACAATTGAAGGTTGAGGAAGAAATATAAGCGATGATATTGATGTCATATATTCTGATGATGAATACCACTCTATTCATAGTTCTGATGATGAATATAATAGTTAGGAGGATATAGAGGAGAATGAACCTGTTGATGAGAAGAATAAGAAACCCAAAGACGATGTTCCTAAATTTAATGTTGGGTAGAAATTTGTTGATGCTGAGACTCTTAAGGTTTAATTTATAACAATTTGGCATTAATAAAATTTCAATTATCATCCAGTGAAGAATGAAAAGAACAGGTTTGTTGCAAAATGTGAAGAAGAGCATTGTCCTCGGAAGTTGAGAACCAAATGTTTGTCTGATGGAAAGAACATGGAAATCACAAGACATACAGAGAAACACTCACACAATAGAGTCAACAAATATAAGAATAATCAACCTACTACTAAATGAGTGGCCCAAAATGTACTTACTGATGTAGAATACAATCTAAACTTCCTCTTAAGGAAATTATGAGAAAAATACTAGATGATTTTGAGATGGAAATATCCTGCAATAGGGCTTGGAGAAGTAGAGAGGTTGCTAGAGAGATGATTTTTAGAAACGTAAAAGCTTTCCATGATTTTATATTGTCTTTGAAGCATGAGTTGTTGAAAAGAAATTCATGGAGCCATGTAGAAGTGCAACTTGGGTTTGATCATGCCTTCAAGAGGATGCTTGTATGCTATGGAGCATCTATTGAGGGTTTTAGAAAAGGTTGTACGCTATTTATGGGCCTTGATGGATGTCATTTGAGGTCAAAGTATATGTGGAAATGCCATGCGCTATATCTTTATATGGGAACAGTGGTTTATTTCCCATTGCCTTTGTTGTGGTTGAAGAAGAATATGGTGATAGTTGGCACTAGTTTATTAATAATCTCATTCAAGCTTTTCAAGGTGATTCAGGTAATGTGTCTGTAGTTAGTAATCAAAAGAAGGGATTGCTAGAGGCCATTTCTACATTGCTACCACAAGTGGAGCACAAACTATACATGAGACACCTATCGAAAATTTTCAAAAAGGAATATTCTGGTGATTATTTTGAACAATCTATATGGGGACTTGCAAGGGCATAGTAATAAGCATGAGTTTAATCAACACATTTGTACACTTGGGGATGCTTCAAATAAGACATTTCTCAGTTTGGTTATAGGGGGAGAAAAGTTTGTATAGTCTAGAAGTCAATTTTCTACCATTTCTAAGAATCATTACTTCACAAACAGCTTGTCAGAGTCATTTAATTCATGGATACTAGATCCTAGATACCTTCCAGTGGTTGATTGAGTTTACAAACTCAAGAGCAAGCTGATGCAAAAGTTTAACATATGAAGGAAGCAAAGATTGAAATGGAAGGCGGAGTTAACACCATATGCTAGTAGATACTACCAGGATATTAGGAAGAAGCTTGGAGGATACACTGTGAGGTGCACAAATAACAATGAAGTAGATTGAGAATTAATATGAGAGGAGGACCATCAACTTGAAGGTGAGAACTTGTAGTTGCAGAAAATGGGAGGTAACTGTTTTGCCCTGTATACATGTGGCAAAATTCATTGGCCCCGTTAGAAATGCTGCATGGGATCAGTTTAATGATGAGAAGTTTTCTGTGCATAGGCATGTAACTACTAAATAGAGTTTCAATTTCCATTGTTCTCGCTAATTTGACGCTAATGTTCTATTTTTTCCGCTATAGACTCGCTTATGCCCAAGCAATCAGAACACTACCTAATAAGGATGAGTGGACTTCACGCATGAAGGAGTACACTATTGCACCACCTCATTTAAGTAGACCAAGAAGAATACCAAAAAAGAAAAGAATGAGAGGCAAATATGACACAAAGAGTTCAAAACCTCCAAATAGGCAAACATAAGTGCATAAGGTGTAAAGGATGGGTCATCAGGAAAATAGTTGTAAGGAATCACTCCACAAGACAAGCGATTGAGCTGAAACAAAGCATGTATTTTCATTTATTACAACTAATGTACCATGTAAAATATGGTTTCACTAATTTCTTTTAAAACTTTACATGATGTACACAATGCTAGTACTTCGAACACCACAAGGGTTTCATCTAGTAGTAGGAGGGGTAGAATTACTACTAGAAGAGGTACAACTAGCACTAGAGGGGGTTCAATGAGAGTTGCAACTCAACCTTCAAGCCTTAACACTCAATTTCAGCATCCAAGGTCCTTTCTTGATCTTATACATTTATCTTTTTGCATCTATTTGTCAATCACTCTAACATGCATTTGTTCATGGGGTTGAAAACTCATCAAGGAGACCGACCAAGTTGCCACAAACAAGAGGGAAAGGGTAGATACCAGGGACAACAATATACCAGGGATAGCCATGTCCAGGTCAGTTTCACATCAATAGGTAGCAGCTCCATCAAGTCGACATCATCGACGCTCTAGCACTCATTCGAAAGTGGGGGCTTCACGCAGTTCACAAGCAGTAGCTATACCCGCACCACATCATCAACTCTCCAACACTTAAGCTTCAACAGGTTCTCATGCAGGAGTGAGAGCTTTAGCTGGTGCTCAGGGATGTATAGGGCCTTCAAAGCAGTTCTCAAAGAGGCACATAAAGAGTGGTTTGGAGATGAATATGCTAGAGAACAAATTTTTTGTCTATGTATACAAGTGCACATACTTTTGTCCAAACTGATCTATATGTGTGCTTGTTCTACTTTTTGTCAAACTATAGCATGTATGTGCATGTTGTACATTACTTACTATTTTGGGATATATGTGTGCTTGTTGTGCATCCTTTACTCATATTTTGGTATATGTGTATACATTACACATAAGTTTGGTTGGATTTTAGATGTAGCCGTGCATGTTGCACATAATTATTATGAAATGAAATGAAAGCTTAACTGTTGACAACGTGAGATTTGAGTCAAATTTACATATGTGAATTTGATAAGTTTGGATGTGTGCACATGTACAATTTGTGATACTATGTTGGATATATATGTGCTTCATGGCAAATGCAATGTAAATGGAGTATTTACAAATGGCAAATTGCATGTATGCATTGTACACTTTTGCATGATGTATTTGCTAGTACATGCCGAAATTTTGACAGATTCGAGTTTATGTAGCGTGTAATTGAAATACAACATGTCAAATTTTTAATAAAATGATTATTTGACATTCAAGCATCATATTATCACAAACGTGCAGTTTGGAAAACTACAAATTTCATTGATTTCTAAGGGTGAGTTTACATGAGGCTAAGATTACATTCTTAAATATCACATTCCCCTCTTAAATTAAACAAATAATTTCAAAAAAGTCCCCAAATTACATCGCTATAACCCAAAATACATCACTCCGTTGATCGCCAGTATTCCTAACACAACAAGCAAAATTTTCAATAGCAACATGGTTTGATCCATTTTCTTAGATAACATGCTCATTTCTTTGGCAAGCTTAGAGTGAAATTCCTGCTATCATTCACCCAAGTAAAAAAAACACAACTTTTGTTTGATGCATTCCTGTACAATGCACAACCATAAAACTGCATTTTTTTATTCTTCCATTGGTTGCAAGTCCATATTCTACATTCTAACCCACAACATTTCTTGTTAGCCTTACAAATTGAAGCCCCGCTAGCAGTAGAACACGAGCCTTGCAATGTAGGTTGAGATTTGGCAAAATCCCACTTTTTTGATTGAGAATATTAGAAGAGATGGTGAGAAATGAAATTCAGTGAAAACTTTAGAGGTTTATATAGACATTAGAGAAAATATGACCATTGGAAAAACTCCGCTACAGGGTTGGGGAGTCCCTGACCGTTGGAGGAGGAGTGTGGGCTTTGGGTTGGCGGTTTTTTAGCAGGTTAGTGGGGTTGGTGGGGTTTTTAACGAGGCTGTTACTAATATGTAGGAGTATAAGGGGTAATTCATCACATTCCATTAAAGATCACAGAATTTTACCCTCAAAACTAACGTCATTATACCAGGGGGACGAATTTGCAAGTGACCTGTAGATTTGACGGACTAACAAGCAAGTATTGAGATATGAAGGACTAATGTGGAATTATGGAAGGTGTAAGGGACTACTATCTAAATAACCCTATATGAAAATGGCAACATCTTATGAAAAGACTTCTTCCACGAGCTTCCGGGCCCCACCTGAGGTAACCGAAAAGTTAAAACCCCAACAAAACTTTTTGGCGGGAACTCGCCCCTCTGTCCGTTTCACACGCGCTCACAAGTCACAGCACGTGCCACCTTTTCGCCTCACCTATATAACCGACCAACACTCACAATCTCTCTCCCACACCTCCTTTACTTTTCGAGCCCCCAAAATTAAACCCCTCGTGTATTTTGCCCCAAATTCGCCATGGCGAAACCCTTGGAATCCGATGATCTCTCCGAGGAGATCCCTTCCAGCGACTCTACGGAGTCTGACGACGACGATCAGAAGAGCGACGAGGAGGTGGAGGACGAGGAGGAGCTCGAGGCGGTCGCGAGACCGGTGAGTCCTGATGAGGACGATGAGTCTCAGTCGACGGAGGACGATGAGGGGTTTAACGAGGGGAAGAGTGATGACGATGATGATGATAATGAGGTGAGATTCGATTAGAGAGGGTAACGATTTTGAGTTCTTTTAGATTTGGCAAGGCTTGGTTTTAGATTTTAGGGTTTCGGGGTTAATTTGTGTTTGTGATGCATGCGTACTTTGTTCAATATTTTTTTCTGTCAAGATTACTCCTTTTTAGGGGTTATGGACAACCCTTAGCTATCTGCATTCTAATTATCACAATTTAGCGTCTCAAATAGGGAAATAATTTGGGAATCAAAATTTGATCTGGTGATTCTTATTGCATCTAAATCTGGGAGGTACAATTTCAGTTTCCAGGGTTTTAAGTTAATTTATAATTCCGATGCATGTGAACTTTGTTCGGTCATGTTTTCTGTCAAGACTACTCGTTTTTTGGGTCTATGGCTAATTCTTGTTATTTGCCTTTTAATTATCACGATTAATCATCTGGTGCTTCTTATTGCTCTGGTTTGTTATCATTTTGGGAAATAATTTGAGGAACATAGTTTGATATGGGGAAGCGGAGATGCTTATTGATATTGTCTAGAGTTTTGATCTTGGGTTTTGTAAGTAGCTCTTATTTCTTTTGTTTTTCTTGTGATTTTGCTCTCAGAATGACCTGATTTCTTTGAAAAGATTTGATCTTTGTTCCTTTTCCTCTGATGCACGCAATGTATATATATCTTTGCAGCCAGCCTCTCTAATTTGGTCATCAGTGGGATTAGTTATTTGTTTCCTCAAAAGGTTTCTACTTTGTGCTGGTATTTTGACCGTTTAATGTTTATTTATTGTTTGCATGGGGAATTTCTAATTGTTAAAATGGAAAGAAGGGCAGGATGTTGATGCGTGGAGAATTTTTTGATTTCTTGATATGCTTCATTAGGGTTACCCATCAAGATAGTGGAGGTTGAGGGAGCATATCAGACTTCTGAAATGGAGCCTGATTTTTATGTGGCAGTTTACTCTGTGGAGACTTTTAACTTGTGATTTTGTCTTTGGTTAGCTTCTGTTTCTTGTTCTTTTCTGAAAAGATTGTTACTCTCCCATTTTCTTTGGAGAATGCTATACAGACACATGTTTATTATTATATTTAAATTCTGATTTGGTACTCAGCTGGGGCTACATTTTAATTTGCCCTAAAAATTTCTTCCTTGCTGGTATTTATGATAGTTTTATTTAACTTTTTCTTGATTTCGTGAGGTATAAATTAAATTGAACAAGGCAGAGATCAAGGTTTTACTGCATGGAAGAAATTTTATATCTCAAATTTCATTGGGTTATTATGTAGGCTGAGGGGACACTTAAGGCTTCAGAAATTGGAAAGCGTGAAAGAGCTAGACTTAGAGAGCTGGAGAGGCTGAAGAAGCAAAAAGTTCAAGAAATACTCGATGCACAAAATGCTACTATTGATGCTGACATGGTTTGTGAATCTCACAGTTAAATATCAATTTTGAACATGCAATAAATGCTTTTAGTTTTAACTGTTAACTAATGTTACATGCATCTTCAGAACACCAAAGGGAAGGGACGTTTGCAGTATCTACTGCAGCAGACTGAGATATTTGCTCATTTTGCAAAGGGTGCCCAATCTGCAACAGAGAAGAAGACACGAGGAAGGTAATAATTCCTGCATCTTGCTTTGGAGCCTCAATACATACCTAGAAATAGATATTGGATGTGGCTTAAACAGAAGGTTATGTCATGTGTGTATTTACTTTGAGATTCTTAATTTCTGACTACTTTCATATTCTTGTTATTAATTAAGAAAGATGCTGGTACAAAAATTATGAAGATATGATGGTTTCCAGAATAACAAGGATATAAAGGTCAAATCTCTAATTATATGAATAACTTGCAGCATGTTTGACGTTCAAGTTTAGGCAAATTTCAGCCTTTTTCTTGAGCATGCCACATTGTTGTAGATTTAAAAAGCCCTGATTTAGCTGTAAAAACCAGCGAATGCTTCAATTCGACCAAAAGCTGTAGCAAAAGGTCCCTAGTTTATTTTACAGACAAAGTGTTGTTTTGGCCTGCTTAATTCCTCTGTAATGCTTTGTGTGCTAAAGTGGGATAAGAGTTCCGCATTTATCTTTCATGCAGTTTCTATCCATCTCATCTCTATTAAACCAACTTTGGTTTAATAAAAGTTTATTCTCCAATTTACTATCTCTTTACGGTATTGGCTATAAGTCTGTAACCTACAACTGAGTTGATTTTAAGAAGAGTCTTGCAAAATAAAAGTGATGAGTTAGTGGGGGTATTAAAGAGAGTTAGTGGTGGTTAATAGGTGCAGTGATGGAGAGCATGGGATGAATGGAGTTAAACAGTAGTCTTGAGTTTTCCCAGTTTACCCTTTACATGGTTTCTCAACTATGTGTAAATTGTGAGGATATTTGTTGAATTTTTTGAAATTGTGACTCACAGAGGGGTAGAGTCAAAAGTTATGAACAAAAGCATGGTTTTTCTTAAATAATGTATTATTATTATAAAGTTTCTATTTTCATATTTGAAAACCATTCCACCATTTTTCATTCTTTTGTGCTCCTTCGTCTTTACATGTTTACATTCAGCACATAACATGTTTTGGTATTACATCTATCTTCTTGATTCTTGTAATTGTCATCCTCAATTCTTATATAGTATGCAAATTCTTGTATTGGATAACTAAATCTTGTTTAGTGCGTTATCCCCTAAAATTGTCTACTTAGATATTCATGAGATATTTGTATATTTTCATTAATATGTTTCAATATATTATTTGTCGTTGTCTATATATTCAAAGATATCCTTTTATTTTGAGTTCCTTAAATTTCTGTTTTCCCATTATTTTGTTCTTGCTATTTTACCTTTTAAGCTTATTTTTAATAATGTTCTTGGCATTTTTTGTTGCTAAAGCCTAAGCTATAATCTGTCTCTTCCGCTTTTTGACGTCCACAACATTGGCATGCCCTTAGTGCTGTCCCACCGAAACAATATGATTATTTCTTACATTAATCCCATCATATGAATCCTGATAACTTGGCCAGAATTTAGCACAACCTACACTACTGTATTATATGAGATCTCAAAGACTTTACATAATCTTTCATTCCTATGATTCGATCAGAATAGCTAGCGTCAAGATACCCTCCGAGATTCACTCTAAATATTCTTTTGTTCATTTCCTTTTATTGGCATCTAAAGCTTTGTTTATAAAATTTCATGCTTCATGAAGCACTCACAACGACAACAATGCTTTTATCCCAAGTCTTTGGAGTCTGCTCTTTGGAGTCGAACATGTGTATCCTTTATCTCCATTTATCTTTATCAAGGGCCATTCTCTCAACTAAATTAGAAAAAAATAATATATTTGTTTAATGCACAATGCAAGATTATTCATCACCTTTATTTTATGGTATTGACACAAGCGTTTCCACTAGTTTTGTTTTGTTGTTTTCAGAAAATCCCTGAATTGATAATTAACTTTATCTAATCAAATTTATATCCATATAGTATATGCATGTATTTGATTTTTTTAATCTTGTGTATGCGTGCATATGTGTCCGCGTGCGCGTGCGTGTTTCGTGAGTTTCAAGTCATGCATGCCTTTTCTGTGGCTGTGGACTCTCGCTTAGTGTTCCTCCCACATAATTGATACATATGGATAGATGATGTATCTTTACCTTTATCATATACATTCATTTATCTAAATCAGTAAATTCATGAAGCCCTGTTCTAGATGGTATTAGGTATAAATGGACTTATTTTGACTTCATCTTTGTTCCATATCATTAAATCCGTTGTTGTGTAGTTATAAAAATATGGCCTTTTGTAGGCATGCATACGTCTGGAGTAGACTCACTCCCTTTCAGTGTTTTTCAACAATTGATAAATGTTGTTCTTTCCTTCTTTAAAATTTTAAAAAAAACATTCTTCTTCTATTCATTTTCTTTTGAGAAACTAGGATTGACTAAACCACTCCCATGCATTGCGATTGTACATGTGAGAACTCATTTTGGAATATCCAAAAATAGATCAACCAACACAAGACAGAAAACCTAAATAACGGCCAGCAAAAAGGCTAAATACCTTTTATTATTGAACTACAAACAATTGGACAGATTTTGCAACAGTTATGAGCTTTTAAAACTTGAGAAGCTAGAGATATGATTAACCAATGCTTAACAAAACCATCTGTAGTGGAGCATGAAGGGTTAAAAGTTGAGGTATAACAGAAAAATTAAAAAAGCATTAGTTTCATTTTCACGACCATGTTGAGGTTAACTCCACTGCTCAAAGTCTGACTCGTCTGCAAAAGCAAGCACCTTTCTTGCCTTCTTAGGCAGTTTTGAAAGTTGAAATACACATCTTTCTGTCCTCTTAGCTCAAACTTCAAAGGCACCTGACTGAAATTATTTATACAAGAGAGAAATATAGAAATAAAAGAAGAAAGAAAGATTATAAGATGTTGGAGCCATTTTGCTCTAAGAAATAATTTGCTATTGCTCTTACCACACATTATTATTATTATACTCTTTTTAATCCTTTTTATCTTCTTGTCAGAAAATTTTTTGCATCATCTGACTGCACCCATATGGGGATGGCAAACTTTCCTAGTTACATATATTTAGTGAATCTGGATTTAAATTGGAAATAAGCAATTTAATGGGTAGTAAACACTAATTAAATGTAAGCATCTTCTGTTTCTGATTTGACTTGTATTGGCTACTGCAAGTTTTAGGTGACTAGTATTGGACTTTGTTCATAGCTTTTGCAAACCTGTAAATGTCATCTGTAGTGGAGCAGAAATATAGAGAATGGTAACTGATGAACTTTCTCATGGAGCAGAAACATAGAGAATGGTAACTGATACACTTTCTCATGGCCGCTGGTAAAACTTCCTTCTCTGTGCCACATGAGCAGGGACAAGTCCTGGATTGTTCAATGCAGTCAAAGATGTTGATTTAATCATCTTCCGTTATATTATATAATTGTGAAAAAATTATCCTCCGTAAATTTATCAATACAAAGGCGCTAGTATCTGTATAACTAAATTCAACTATTCCATCAGGCTAAGAAAAGCTCAATTTAAACGCTCTCTCAAACACGTCATGATCCTTGTTCTTCTCATGTGGAATAACAGCGTGCTCATATACATTCCATAAAATCACAACTTGAATAGTACACCATTCTTAGTGATTATTGACATGATCATATATATTCTGTATGGCCAATGATCATATATATTCTGTATGGCCCATAATGTAATCTTTATTTATTTATTCATTTTAAATCATTACAAAATAATATTTCTCGATATGAGTCCTTAAGTCTTTGATATTTTGAAATTAGTCCCTCAAATAATTGAAATTGCGAATAGGTCTCCCAATTATTATAATTTGTTTCAATATTAGTCCCTTTAAGTCATAACATTGTTATTAGGCCCCCTACATCTTATAAATTGTTTCAAGGTAAGCAATCACGCAATCAAGTGAAGCACGATGGGATGTTGAAATTAGGGAATCTAATAGCATTTTCAACAATTTGAGGAACTATTTTAGAAATATTAAAGATATAAGGAACTAATATTGAAAAAGCTAAACAAACATATAATGTTTCATGGGGTTTTCTGTAAAAAGACATGTTAGCTATCTCAAACAAATCGCAGACATTGGGCTCACATTTCGGAGGTGGGTTCAGCGTTTTGAAAAACTAGACATATAATAACCACTATATCCCCTAAATAGAAAGAACAAAATCTTTGCTGCTTCCATTTGTTCATTATTTAATTGCTATAACCCATGCTTTAATTATAAGCATATATAAATTTAAAAATCATTTTTTTTTTGTCCATGCACATGAGTCCTTATCCATACAATGATATATTTATTAAGGTGATTGAAATATTCTACAGATAGCTGCCTAAGCTATGCCTAAGCTATTTGGATGATTTACACATATACATCTAGGTTGTATTTGGAAAGTTTCAGGTTTGCGTTTTCTGTATGCACGATATGATTTTCTTGGTTATGATTTTGAATTCTTTATTCCTAATATTGGCAGAGAAACTTAGTTAGGTTACCATCTCTTGATATGGTTGTAAATTTAACTTGTGAAAAATTCTAAGTGTTCTCCAGACCACTTTGGTAAGTGTCTTGTTTACCTTTTAAATATTTGCACGATAATCTTGCAATTTTTTTGCATTTATTGTTTTCTGAATTTATTATATTCTCTCCCTCACAGGCTGACTCTTCAGCGGGATAAAAGCGTGTTGTTTGATATTTTATTAGTATGTCTTTTAATAGTATGTCAAACAAAGAAAAAGTATGCGTGTTGTTTGACATTGTGCATTTCCATCTGTCGAACTATATACGTGGTCAGAAAAGAGCAAGGAAAGACCTAATAAAGCATAGATGGATATTGTAAGAACTGTTTCCAAGGAGCTTGATGTTATTTAAGCTGCCAATACTCAGATCTATTGGTAAAGAAGGATTGCGAAAGCTTTAAAAGATATCTGGAGCATAGTATTATGATGGTTACACGTTGAATTCAACTTCAATTGTATACATTTGAATTTCAAGGTGCATTTGAATATCATCATCTCTCATTAAAATAAGTTGATGTCATGCATGTCTATTGTCGATAGCTGATTTTTCTTGATTAGGAAGTTAGCTTCAACTTCAATTCACTTGAATTATATATTATTTTCTCACTTGTACTTTCTCAGAGGGCGACATTCATCCAAGTTAACCGAGGAGGAAGAAGATGAAGAATGTCTTAAGGAGGAAGAGGGTGGTCTTTCTGGTGCGGGAGGAACACGTTTAGTAACACAGCCATCTTGTAAGCTCATCTTTAGTGAGGATATGCTAATATTATCGAATGATCTTGACTTATGTATTTATATGCAATCTGTTACATCTATCCAGATACAGTCTTTTAATTGTAATTGTGGAATGCGCACATGACTCTTGAAGATAATTATTGAAAAATTTAGTATGAGATCCATTTAACTTGCCAACTATGTTGTGATTCTAAGAAATCAATGGAGCAACTAGGGAGGGTCTAATTAATCCTCTAACCTTCCAAAAGGAGCTTAAAATCTGAAATTAAAATCCAATGTGCTTGGTCACTGCGTTATTGATCCAGGAAGCATATAACAGTGAACTGATAGAGGGAGGTCTTCAATACGTAAACAATCACTCACCTACCCAAGTCCCCACGCGTCACTGGGAACAAACAGCAAATTAGTCTATATTTTTGCTAGATATGTGTTGTCTATTACTTCTTATTTCTTTGCAAGCTTGTATCCTTGTACATACGGCACAATGCCTACGTCTCGTTCCGCTGAACCAACATCCCCCAAACACCCTAACAGAAAGGACATGTTTATTTGCATACTTACACCCACCACTTTCGTACCTCATTTCACTGCAACAAGACTATTTCCGTCTGCTTATGTAGCCCCAACTTCACAGACACATACACATGCCAAAAAAATTGACAGCATATGCTGCACTAATATTGTGCCTTAACTTACGATAATAAGAATGCATCTTTTGTCCTGAATATTTATTGTAATGACACTAATTTCGTGGTGTATTTACAATTACATAATAAACAAATGTTTTTTGTGTTGTCCGTGGCTGACCCATCTAATGCTGCTAATGGAAATAGTTAATATGATTAGGAGAAATCAACTTTGCTTATATGTCATAATTAAAATTTTAGTAGTTTCAAATGTTAAGTAGGTACAAAACATGGTTACAGGGTTGAAGCCCATGCCTTGAAGCCATCTAGTGGAGATCACCTTATTTGTCCTGGGGCCTCTAAAACTGGATTTTGTGGCAACCATTGAAAATTAGTCACGGGGAGAGGTGCGATAAGACCGAGGAGAGAAAAATGAAACATAGTTAATAGTAAATATATTTTCGGTAATGTTTAAAAAGCAGGAATAAAGTAAGTATCTGGTTGGACTACCTGCTCAAATAGCCTAAGCACCTAAGCTTAAGCTCTAAAATGCACGAAAACATAGTAACATATAATGAGGTTTGTTTGTAAAGTTTCTCCGGCGGTCTTCTTCTAATCACTCATTTCAAAGTCCGAAAGCATAATTGATATCTAGAAGCTTGTTTTCTTGTGGTTAATTCAATAGTAGAAATTTGTAACTAGTAGTGAGCCATTATTGGACATAATTATCATCACTGTCTTACTAAGTAATGATTTTATTAATAAAAAAAAGCAATTTGCAATAATTATCTAAGAATATATTGTCGGATAATAATTACCATTTGTAACATCAATGCCGATTAAATCAACAACTGATGAGAATTAACAAACAGTAAATTTTTAACATAAAAAGTATAACGTACAAGCTATAAGAAACTAATAATAGACATTAAAAATAATAAACAATAATATTAAAATAATTTATAGTAAAGGAAAAAGTTATGACAGAAATAGAATTATCATTAGGCAATGATTTAAAAAGCCTCCGCCTAGTCTGCCTAGGCGTCCGCCTAGAACTAGGTGGTATCTAAGCTAGCTGCCTAGATTTTGGGAGCGCTTAGGGGAGCGTGAACTGTTTACGTGAACTGCACTCTATAGATCTTGATCGTGATTTCCTTTGTTGCAGCCTCCACATCCTCCAAACTCCTGCACCTACAAACTATGAATACCTCCTCTGCCTCCTCCGACCTTCAACAAAAGCTCCACCACCGCTTAAATGAAGAAAGAAATTCGCCCAGGCAGTCCGACGCCTATGCTTTTTATAACATTAACATTTATTATTAATTATTGTAATTTAAAAAAAGGAAAATCGCCTAGATCCCTCCTAGACTCTAGGCATTGGGTCCAATGCCTAGCGCTTTCTGTAACGTTTTCATTAGGAGTTGATGCACAATAACTACATGTTTATCACAATAACTACATGTTTATTCCAAAGTAGTAGCGGCATGAAACATTAGATAATTCGGTTCAGTGAAAGAAAATCCAGTGTAGCGTTGAAAATACACGGGGAGATTTTAGGACCATTAGTTTGTTATTAGTCTTTTCAGATATTAGCATAAAGTAGGATACTACTTTGTAACGTTGCTGTCTAATATTAAACGTTCCTTCATATCTATCTGTCTATCAATCTATTTTTATCCTATTATATACATACATATATGTGTACATACATATTAATTTTGTTGAGGAACAAATGTGTGTTATTAATGAATCAAAATGATGTACTAAATTGATGCAGTTCATTTTGTAAAGTGGTTTAAGCCCCAGGATCCTAGGTGGCTTCTTTTGCACCACTAGTTCTCACCCATAGGCTTAAGTTTGAATACGAGTAATGGTTTTGATGAATTTTATGGAATCTACTGATTTTGAGATTAAGCATACAATCCCTACATCCTTATTTTGTTTGATTAAGATTACTTTTTCTAGGTATCTAAACAGATTTGATTCAGTTTTCTCCTGTTATTTTTGCAGGTATACAGGGGAAAATGAGGGATTACCAACTAGCTGGGCTGAATTGGCTAATTCGGTTATATGAAAATGGAATTAATGGGATTTTAGCTGATGAAATGGTATAGTTCTGTAGTTCTTACTTCATACCACCTTGAGAATTTGTTGGATTTTAATTGTCTTTATAAAAATAATCTTCCATATTGAATTTTGTTAAAATAAGAGGATTTCCACCCAGCTTTATTTTATTGTTGCCTTAGTTTTTAGAATACCAAATGGTTTTCTTTTGCTAGTCATAATACTGTAGGATCAGCCTTAACGGTCTGAGTTCTTTTATACACCATTTTTGTCTTGTTCAGTAGTTAATTGCTTTTAATGTAATGGTCCTTTGATAAGTATTATTGGAAACTAAATTTATGCATGGTAATTTCTTGCTTTACTTTTTCATAATTAAGAAGTGGGTGGTTACTTTCTTTTCTTTTCGGTTTTTCTGGTTTGTAACTTTGACAACTTTAATAGATTTGATTTCAACTGCCTAAGCATATGAAAAGCACATATCTGCCTTTCTATTTAATATTTATATGCTCGACTGATATTAACATACATTCTTAAAACTCATTAAGTGCATCTTGCTTTTGTGTCTTTTGATGTTTGTACCTGTGATGCTCATTTTGTTATGTGCATTTGTTAAAATATATTTCTTCAGGGTCTTGGGAAAACGTTGCAAACCATCTCTCTGTTGGGCTATTTACATGAGTTCAGAGGAATTACAGGGCCTCACATGGTGGTGGCACCAAAATCCACTCTTGGCAACTGGATGAAGGAAATTCGACGATTCTGTCCGATGCTGCGTACTGTAAAGCTTTTGGGAAATCAAGATGAAAGGGTCAGGACTATATTTATACATTTTACTTCTTTTTTATATATGTTGTTCTAACTATTTAGAAGGACATGCAAATAAATTTATGTATCTTTGAACACCTGCAGAAACATATACGCGAAAACTTATTGGTTGCTGGGAAGTTTGATGTATGTGTTACAAGTTTTGAAATGGCCATCAAAGAGAAAACTGCTTTAAGGCGCTTCAGTTGGCGCTATGTTATTATTGATGAGGCACATCGGATAAAGAATGAGAATTCTCTTCTGTCGAAGACAATGAGACTTTATCATGCCAATTATCGCCTTCTTATTACAGGCACCCCACTTCAGGTTTGTTTTATTTATCCATTATTTTCCATACTCCATAATTTTGCTTCTCCACACTGCTCACAAATGTCATAATGTTTGTCAGCAGCATGCATATCGGATCATATGTATATGTCCCTAATGGCGTGTTGAGTGTTGCTTTTACTTATAGATACTCCCCAGTCCCCAGTAAGGAGCTTGTCTTGAATAACACTCAGAAAAGAACCCTATAGCTGGATGTTTGGTATTTTGAAATTTAACTGTTCTCGAAGATACCATAATATTTGAATTAGATTTGTTAGAGTAAACTTGGATAGGAATGGATGTACAGGTGAGAAAATTTGAGTTAAGAGCAAGTAGAGAGAAAAAGAGAGAAATCTGAAATAGTTGTAATGAACATATGGCGAGAGAGATCATTTGGAGTAAAAATAGGCCATCACATGAGTGTGGTTTCTTTTTTCTGGATTTACAGTTGAGATAAATGAGAAAATTTTGCCTCTGAAGTCTGAACTGTCACCTACGTGTTTCTATAAAAGATCCTTGTTATCCATAAAACCAGTTAGCAAACCATAACAGCCAATTTTAGTGGCAAACAATTATTTGCTTTTAAAGTGGGGAAGAATTTACCGGAACTTATTATATATACTTAAGGGTTAATTGCGAACAGACCCACTGTAGTATCACCCAGTGGCAAGCAGACCCCTTGTAGTTCTATTTGTTGCGAATAGACCCCTGAGTGAATTTCCTTTTCACTCTTAAAATTATTAAAAATGTTTGAAGAGGCGGAAGACCCCCTATAGTTCTGTTAGTCTGGATAGACACTCAATTGTTAATTCTTTTTTTTTTACTTTAAAAGAGTCGAAAAAGTTCACTAAAAGTTCACTAAGGGGGTCTATTCGCACTTGGGCCAATACTAGAGGGGGTCAATTTGCAACAAATAGAACTACAGGGGGTCTATTTGCGATATTGGGCGATACTACATCGGGTCTGTTCGCAATGAACCCTATACTTAATGACTTTAAAGCTGCTGATCCTGTTAAGTTATCCTTCTACCTTATTCTTATAATGTAAGCTTAGCATCACACAGTACTTACTTATAAATAGGTAAGCATCATGCAACACTTATTTATCTTAGCAAGGATAGTTTTTTAATGTTATACTTTAGCAATCAAACATTTCTTTTATATCTACCTCCCGTGTTATGGATAGAAAACTAGCATTATAGGAACACCCAAATTGTTTTTCCCTGGAATTTGATGTTAACTTGGAATAGTATAACATCAGGTCTATCCTACTCTCGCCCCCCCACCCCCCACCCCCCCACCAAAAAAAAGTAAACCACCCAAAGAAAAAAAAACATTATTGAAGTTAATGATTATTCCCTGATGAGAAATTATGTAGTGGTTTAGTTAATTGTTATTTGATTCTCATATGTTGCAACTCCTTCGGATGTGCAGAACAATCTTCATGAGCTGTGGTCTCTTCTTAACTTCCTGCTTCCGGAGATATTTAGTTCAGCTGAGACATTCGACGAGTGGTTTCAAATATCAGGAGAAAATGATCAGCAGGAGGTTGTTCAACAGCTGCACAAGGTGGATTGGAAAAACATGTGTGATAAATTTTTTTGGCCTGTATTTGGTCATGTAGTTAATACTTAACTCAAATATTGATGTCTTCTGAAGGTTCTTCGTCCATTTCTCCTACGGAGGCTTAAATCGGATGTTGAGAAAGGTTTGCCTCCTAAAAAGGAAACTATACTTAAAGTAGGGATGTCCCAGATGCAGAAGCAGTATTATCGTGCTCTCCTTCAGAAAGATTTGGAGGTTGTAAATGCTGGTGGAGAACGCAAACGTCTGCTAAACATAGCGATGCAACTGCGCAAATGTTGTAATCATCCATATTTGTTCCAAGGTGCAGAACCTGGCCCGCCTTATACAACAGGAGAGCATCTTATTACAAATGCAGGTGGGTTTCTGTCCACCTTTTGTGGCTGCATATTATAATTTAGATATATAAATTACAAATCTATATGTATATTCTTTCTGCAGGAAAAATGGTCCTTCTGGATAAATTACTGCAGAAGCTAAAAGAACGAGGCTCCAGAGTGTTAATATTTTCACAGGTCCATCACTTGAATTTTAGAAACTGGAGAAGCTAATTAGTGAGAATTGTGTAATACTTTTGAACTGAGATAACCGGACACTTCATCTAATCTCCCGTATCCGTGTCCGTGTCCGACACTCCTTGGACACTTCTAGAATATATACATACATTTCATCAGACATGAACTCAATTATATAATACACATTTTAGTTCGTAATACACTTCTTGGAAATTTGTATCCCACACTTCATCTCAAATTTCTGCAACTCGTTGGACTCAGGTTAGTTCGTTTGAACCCATACACAGTTCATAAGTATGGTTTGAAAGGATTGTTTGGGCTTCTAGTTCAAAACCAAGTGTTTTCTCAATTTTTTAATCTATTCAATAAAAGAAACATAAAAATGTTGTAAGGATTTTAGTTATCATAACATGTGAATGAAAACACAATATCAATCTCATATAAATTATTAATTTCAATATGTATATATATAGCCGTGTCCCGGTATCCTATCTTGTACAAATTTGCCGTGTCCCGTATCCACACACGTGTTTGTGTATGCATCCACACCCATAACCATGCAATCTAGCTTTTGAATTAAACTTTCCTTGTTCATTGACTGAGGAAATGCTATCTTGAATGAAAAAAGAAAGGAGAATCTTCATACAAAAGCCCTATCTCAGTTGATGAGGGCAGGCTAGTGTTCACTGTTCCATTATTATCTGATTTGAGCTGTTTGATGCTGATAAAAAAAACTTGAAAACCTACACAACTCAGAAAATTTTTGGTTTGAACCCTCTATGATTCTTCAAGATCTCAAATTTAAGGAGTCTAATCTACCTACAAACATTTTACATATTTGAGCTTGCCTCTTTCTTATCTTTGTTGCAATGTGGTATATTTTCTTGTTACAAGGCATCATGTTGCTTAACTAATTTATCAAGTTGGTGCTTCACTGAAATTCCAGATGACTAGACTTCTGGACATCCTTGAAGATTATTTAATGTTCCGTGCATACCAGTACTGTCGTATAGATGGAAATACTGGTGGAGAAGAACGTGATGCTTCAATTGAAGCCTTCAATCAGCCTGGAAGTTCAAAGTTTATCTTCTTGCTTTCAACAAGAGCAGGCGGCCTGGGGATTAACCTTGCCACTGCAGATATAGTTATCCTTTACGACAGTGACTGGTAGCTCCCTCACCCCAAGTTTGCTGCATATCTTGTCAATCTTTTACCTGCATCTTTTTTTCACCCTTTTTTCTTTAAACCTTTTCTTGTTTATAGGAACCCGCAAGTTGATTTACAAGCTCAAGATCGGGCTCATAGGATTGGTCAAAAGAAAGAAGTTCAAGTGTTCCGTTTTTGCACAGAGGTTCGGCCAACCTTACCATGTTAAAGAATGTTATTTGAATGTGATAATGCAACTATGACGATGCAACTATGATAATGCAACATATATTCCATGAAATTGCAGTACACTATTGAAGAAAAAGTGATTGAGAGAGCATATAAGAAACTTGCACTTGATGCTTTGGTTATTCAACAAGGGCGCCTCGCTGAGCAAAAAAGCATGCAGTCATATGCCGACAGTTTTTTGGTTTCTCTTGCTATGAACTATGTTTAATGAAGCTAATGCCTTTGTTAATGCTTTTCTTTTTTTCTGATGCAGCTGTGAATAAAGATGAACTGTTGCAGATGGTGAGGTTTGGTGCTGAAATGGTTTTCAGCTCCAAGGACAGTACAATAACAGATGAAGATATTGACCGAATTATAGCAAAAGGAGAAGAGGCAACGGCAGCCCTTGATGCTAAAATGAAAAAGTTCACAGAAGATGCCATCAAGTTTAAGATGGATGACAGTATGCTTATATTTATATTCCTGTTCTTCACATGAATCAAAATTTTCACTTCATAATTTTTGTCTTAATTATGTGCAGATGCTGATTTGTACGACTTTGATGATAAGAAGGTACCTATGTTCAGTGTTACCGTCTCTCGCCTAAATTATTTTCTGATATTTAATGCAGGATCTATTTGTGTTGAATGCTTCACTGTGCCAGTGTTCCAGTTTTATTATTGCTATTCTTATTGTTCCTTGATTTTCTATATGCAGGATGATGATAAAGTTGACTTTAAAAAACTTGTTAGTGAGAACTGGACAGAACCATCCAAGAGGGAACGTAGACGCAAGTATGTCCATATGATTGACCACCACATTGCCCTTTTTTTGTAATCTACTGAGTTACTTATTTGTTCTTGCAGTTATTCTGACACTGATTACTTCAAACAAGCATTACGCAGCTGTAAGCTTTGTTAATTGCTGATTTTCCCCTCATTACATAATAAAATATTGAGCACTTTCTTCATTTTTATTTAATTTTCAGGCATGACTTTCAGTTTTTTAACGTCCAAAGATTGAACAATTTATATGAAAAAGAAGTACGGTGTCATCTTGCGGTACGTGCCAACTGAGGCTCAACATGTACTCTTTTATTGGTTATGCACTGAACGGGCTTAAAAAGTCAGTAATCAAGAACTGGTTAACCACATACCCATCATGGTCCTTTTTCTTTTTCTTCCCATACATGCGGTAGCTCAAATTAAGTGAACTGTACCTTCTGCATGTACACCCCATGTAAGTTTGTTACGCTTATTTTTTGCAAGCTGAAGGGGCAGCATCACACTAAGTTTTACATTCTTCACCATGGACTAGAAGGATACTGCCTTTTGCCTATTGATCTTCCAAAATAATTTATTCCGTTGATGAGTTCTTTTAAAATGAATTAAATCTTACTCTTTAAGAGTGGATAAACTTAGTTTTTTTTTTTTTCTTCTGATCTTTTTTTGTGCAGGTACACCAAAAGAATCAGTTAAGAGACACAATTACTGAAGATGATGAATCTGATGGTATTATAATTACTATTTTGTACATATGCATATTGATTTTGTTTATTATTTGAGCTGACATGTCTGTATATTGGTTGTTTAGACATAATAGGGGATCCATTAACTGCTGAAGAACAAGAAGAAAAGGAGCAACTTTTGGAAGAGGTATGGGTAGTAAATAGTCGTTGAAATTTCTCTTGTCGTTGAAATATTCTTATTAATGTTACTATTATTATTGGTTATTGAGGTTATTGTTTCTTCTATTTAGGGTTTCTCAACATGGACAAGGAAAGACTTTAATACATTTGTTCGAGCTTGTGAGAAGTATGGGCGTAATGATATAAGAAGTATAGCTTCGGAAATGGAGGGAAAAACAGAAGAAGAAGTTGAAAGATACGCCAAAGTCTTTAAGGAGAGATACAGAGAATTAAATGGTATGTAATGCTTGGTATTTCATGAAACTTTCATCTGTGTACTTAAGTGATATTGTTAATATTGATGGAATTGATATTTGCTCAAGTTCATTTCTTAACATCGTGCGTCTCTTTTTATTTGATGTCTTTATAGACTATGATCGGATAATAAAAATAATAGAAAGGGGAGAGGCTAGGATATCAAGGAAAGATGAGATAATGAAAGCTGTTGGCAAAAAGTTGGATCGTTACAAGAATCCATGGTTAGAAATGAAGATTCAGTATGGTCAAAACAAAGGAAAATTGTATAATGAAGAATGTGACCGGTTCATGGTGTGTATAATATTTAACCTTTTGTTATCTGGTTTGTTTATTATTTTTATTTATTTATTTTTGCCTCATGTCTTGACCCAAGTCTTAAATCTTTGATTCTAACTGTACTGTTTCAGTTATGCATGATGCACAAACTTGGATATGGAAACTGGGATGAGCTGAAATTAGCTTTTCGCCAATCACCCTTATTTCGTTTTGATTGGTTTGTGAAGTCGCGCACGGCTCAAGAGCTTGCTAGACGCTGCGATACTTTAATTCGGTTGGTGGAGAAAGAAAACCAAGAATATGATGAGCGGGAGAAAGAGGCTCGAAAAGACAAAAAGATTGCAAAGGTTTATCCTATATCTTCTTAGCTTGGGATAATATGTTATTAAATTTGGTTTACTTTTATGTTGGCATGAAAATTTAAAGTGTATTGATGATGTTGCTCAGTTTTCTTCCTCTTGATTCCTTGTTAATGCCAAGATAGCTATTTTAACAGTGGCATTCCTTACCACATTGTAGTTTTTACATCGACTATCTACTCATCTACTGGAGGGACACTCTCCATCATCTCTAGTATGGCATATGGCCCTGTCGTCCTGGCATGTGTCATAGAGTGGTTAACTTTCCTTTCTCTCCTACACCATTTGGATACTTAATTCTGCAGTGATTACCAAAATTGGCATAGATAATAGCTATAGTTGTTACTGACTCTTTGTGTTGAATAACCTATCTGCTCATTGTGTTTGTAGATAACATTTTTGTTTGACTTCTTTGTGTTTTTCCAATTTCAAAAATAAAATTTTAAAAAAATAATAAAAATAAAAAATTATATGTGTGTGTGTGTGTTATTCACAAGTTACAACATGAAACATATTCGTGTGCTATTGTTTTCTTCATATGCTTAGTCCTTTCGCCTACCATGCAGAATCTGACACCGAGTAAGCTCTTCATGCCTAAATCACCAACTGTGGAGACCACTGGTTTGGGTTCTTCAAGGAAGCGGAAGCAGCTCATCATTGACGATTATGGAAGCTCGGTAAGCTGACATTTCCTTATGTATTATAGTTGCTAGGAGTGACGGCTGCAGGTGGTGGTGTGCTATAAAGATATCACAGTCAACTGGTGAATAATAGTATATATATATATCACATGAAAGCCAGGGTGACATAAGATGGCGATCAATGAAAATCCAAATGCATTTAAATGCATTACAAAAAACAGTAGATCAGGAAAATAATGGTTTGTGAATACTTAAGCTCATTCTCCTTTGCCAGGCCATAGAATAGAAGAGTTCTGAAAACACTGACAGGAAAATGAAGGGGGCAGATGAAACCAGTGTCAGAGAACGTAGGGGTAAATTAGGAAATATGCAGATTTGGAGGGTAAATAAAAAAATATGGAAGTTTTGGGGGGTATATTAGATAAAAACCCTTTACTCTTGTAACTATATGAAATGCTGCCTCTTGAATATTTTATTTTTTTTTCTTTGGAAAATTATTATTGGAACGATCTGCTGATACAAATCTTTGAATAATCTGATAGCTTTGTCCTATGTTACCTGGGTTCTTCTATTTGGAAGCCGTACATGTATCCAAACTTCTTGGACACTTCTTGAATATATGCATAAGTTTGTTCAAGCGTATACTCAATTATATACATGTTTTAATTTAAAACACTCAATATACTTTCTTGGATGTAATATTCTACACTTCACATTATTTTAATATATTGATCTTATGTAAATGAAAAAGCAATCTAAATTATTAATTTTAATACATATAAATATAGATAACGTACATATTTAAAGTCGTGTCCCTGTATCCTTCCTTTTACAAATTTGCCGTGTCCCGTGCCCGTACCTCTACCTATACAACATGGGCTTTGTCTTTAAACTTTTTTGATATCTGCCTATGAAGCCCTGATATTATTATGTTTGTCAGAGAAAAAGAAAAACCAGTTGCTTTTATGTTTTTCTTCATTGAGTCCACTCAGTTGCACAGGTTTGGAAATTACGTCAAGTTGTTTGCTGTTGCACTCATCTAATTTCCCTGCATCATCTAAAAGCTCAAGCTGCAATTACTATACAACTTTCAAGAACTACTAATGCTGATAGTACCTTCATATAACTATATGACGATTCTCCAATTTTCAGGCACCAGAATTTGTTAAGTTTGTTAATTAATTTACAGTTACTGAGAACCTGCACACGCCAATGTAGAGTTATAAAATGTGTGATTTTCGTTTATATAACTTTAGCATGTATATCAATGTGAACAAAGTGGATTCTAACATTTTATCGCATATCATGCAACTTAATTGGTGGGTAGTATAGCTAACTTAGTTATGTCCTGGGAGCTCTAAAGCCTCTCATGCTCTCTAGCCAGTTTTTTGTGATCGTCGTAGTGCTTTATCTGCTCATAACATGACCTTAACCTTCTATCCCGTGATACATCTATTAGTGGAGTTGTAAAATATCATTTTAGTCACTATTTCCTGTCTCCTGAGAGTGTTTTAACTCTGTAAATAGATTGTGTATATCTAAACTTGTGATACATAACTTTATGATTTACGTTCTGTTTGTGCAGGGTCGGAGAAGATAGTTTTTTGAAGATAAAATCTACATGCATCTTGAAGCCTTGTACTAAACCATGCTGGAGCTGTTTGTTGGTTTCCGAAGCAAAGGAAAGGAAAGAAGTTCATTGATAAACTAGCTATAATATTTCCTAGTTTTGTTTGTCTAACTTATTTTTGTAAAATCATCAGTAAAGGCCAAGGTGCAAAATATAGTTACATATAATGTAAGGGTGGGTTGTTAGAATTAGGAAATAGAAATTGGCACAAATTACCATATTTAAGCTCTTATTCTGCTAAAGCTATGCCTTTCTAAGTTCTCTTCAGTACGCGCTTTACTTTTTCTGCCTGCTTACGGAGTTGACCGCTGCACATCAAATACAAGTTGAGGGGCTTACGTCTAAATACACGGGTGGTTAAAAGACACTTATATACTCTTTAGTTTCACTCTTGTAGCATTTAAATACTTCAAGTTATAAAATATAAAAAGGAAAAAAAACCTTGATTTGGTAGCTGTATTTGGGTGACGGTGTTAAAAAAATACCTGAATGGGCAATGCCCCTCCTTTGGAATTAACCCCCCCTATGGTACAGTAATAAATATTATAATGAATGAGGGTAAAAAGAATTTAATTTACTGGCATGGCAACATGTGAGAATATTTCACAGAATATTTTGACGGCTAGTTAACAAAAGGTAGCAACTTGCACAATTTTACCAGTTTAGGGTATTTTTTTGCTACGTTTTGTAATTTGGGGTATTTAAGTGCTATAAAAGTGAAACAATAAGGTATATAATTGCCATTTAACCTTTATTTTCTTCAATTAATTCTCAAACTGATGAAATTATCATCAAAATTGAGCTCAAAGCAGGCCAAAGATCAGTGAATTCTGCAGTCATCTTTGGGATTATTTTAATGATTTAAAGACAATCGAGTTTCATATCAGAACACAGATTTCGGGGTTTCCTTCAAATAAGAAAGACCTTGGAGGTATGCAGTTTAATTAGTTCTATATGTTATTCTTTTGATCACGTTTCCAAACAAACTGAGAAAACTGGGAACAGAGCTAAAACTTAAATGTGCAGTGCAGGCCAGAAAACTCTAGAAAGAGCAATCGTCAAGGAAAAACATGGGCTTAACGTCTTCTTTGAGCCATCCCTCTCTCTATTATTCTCGTTCTTAATAAACGAAATTTCTCACCTACATCGCCACCTAAGTTTTCAATTTCATGTCCCCACAGAAAGCTACCTTTTTGACTCATACCCGCTCTTTATACATTTATTTATACCAAAAGAAAAAGGTCACACCCAACTCTTCTACTAGTAATAATCTCTTGTCTATTCTCTTGTCTATTTATGAACTCTCTCAGAGTGCTTCGCTTGCTAACACTCTTACTCATTGAAGCAAGCTTAGTGCATCAATATGGGCGTGTCCACGCTCACATTTGTGGTGTTGTGTAGCATGGTTGTTTTTGTTGTCGGAGGTGAAGAAGGATTGGGAGCCTCCTTCATTTTCGGTGACTCGCTTGTCGACGCTGGGAACAATAACTATCTTCCAACGTTGTCGAAGGCCAATATCCGGCCGAACGGTATCGATTTTGAGGCCTCCGCCGGTGAGCCCACTGGCCGGTACACCAACGGAAGAACCGTTGGGGATATAGTTGGTACATATATATACTCTTCCTTTTCTCTTTTTCTTAGTATCTCGGTAGATTTGAATTTCTGATCTCCCAGTTATGTACAAACCCAGGATATAATATCCACGGGACTCTTTGGTTAGTTGTGACTGCATGGATTGTAATTGTAGTGACATGTAACTACATTTTTCATCAGTTACAGCTGTTTGTTTTATTGTTTCACCTTTCTATTTCTCTTTCTCTTGGCTATGTAAAAACCTGGGATATAATTTCCATGGTAAGGTTTGGTTCATTGCGCGACTGCATGAATTGTAAATGTAGTTGCGTATTTAACTAGGATATTTTGGATTAGTTGTAGACATGTGTTGCATTGCAACTAATAAATATATTCAAGACTGCAGTTGCAAAAGGCCTCCCAAGAGTAGAGCCACAATTTATGCTTAGTTTTTCATGGTTATAGTTGCAACATTTTTGGGCAATGAATTGGGTTTTAAGTTGCAACTTTAATTGGAGCCATTTCAAATAAGTCTTGAAATTTGCTGATATCCCAAATCAAACACTTACAACTACACTTACAAATGTAAATTGTGTTTTAAAACTTAAAGCAAAATACGATTACATGAGACAACAATTATAGTAACTGCAGTTGCATGCAACTGACACTTGTATTGTAATTACAGTTATGTTGATCCAAATGATCCCCAAATGTAGTTGAGAACATAATCCTAGCTGTGTATAAGTTAAATTTGTACTTCCAAATTAAGATAGTGGAAAATTATATATTGAGTACTCGTCATGCATATAGTCCTATCTTATAGATTTTTTTTTTCATATTAATTTTCTTTTTCATGTAGGAGAGCTATTGGGCCAGGCCAACTATGCACCACCATTTCTATCTCCAAATACAACTGGTAAAGCTATACTCAACGGAGTGAACTATGCGTCCGGAGGTGGAGGAATCATGAACCAAACAGGACGAATATTCGTATGTTCCCTTAACTACATAAATCTCTTTCTACCTGAACGCATATTAGCTTTTGGAATTAATGCAGCAGCTATTGCTTTGGTAGAGTAATATAAAATGTTAAATACTTTTATATATGAATTTCCTACTGTTGATACTAAGATACTGTCTTTGTTGCAGATTAATAGGCTTGGGCTAGATATCCAAGCTGACTACTTCAACATCACAAGGCATCAAATTGATGATCTCTTAGGAAAATCCAAGGCAAAAGAGTTCATAATGAAAAAATCCATATTCTCCATCACCATAGGATCTAATGATTTCCTCAATAACTATCTCCTTCCTGTTATCTCCATGGTTGAAAGGATGAGTGAGACCCCAGATGACTTTGTGGATCATCTCATCACTACCTTCAAAGGCCAACTCAAGGTAAAAGTTTCTCTCTTGTTTCGCTTTTAATTTTTCTTTAATATACAACATTAAATTCCTTGAATGTCACATTGCTTGATAAGATGATTATAAGGGGATACTAGAAATGAGCTGCGGCCTCATTTGCCAAAATGATATTTCAAGAGATAGGAATAGTGAGGTTTACATAGTCCGACGTTCATTGCCTTGCAACTCCTGTATTTCTAAACGACTCGTTAAAAATGAGATGTCAGCTCATACGTTTTTTTTCCTGAAAAAAACCTATAGAGGGTTAGTTAGAAAATCATACAAGAAGATACGAGGGTTTGACATGTGTCTTCCATTAAAGATCTTAGAATTGATGATTAATAACCGTCCAATTTTAAGTTTTTGCTGGAATACATGTTGCCTCCTGATTCCAAAGTCAATCGCTTATTCTAGAACATAAGATATTTTAGAGGATTTCCCTCAAACTTACCTCATTCTTTCAAAATATAAAGCTTTCAGTATTTTACATATTGTATTATTGTATTTTCAATTTGTTTTTTAAAAATAGTTTTTCATGTTTTTGTTACGTAAAACATCAAAAATACTTTGAACGGGGTATGGTAAGAGCTGCAAAAACCAACCAATTGAGGGTATATAAGCGCAAAGTACGGGAAACTATAGGGTATATAGTGCAGTTAAGCCTATAACTACTATTAGATTGACATTCAACAATAATAGGGACGTTAACAGAGTGCTCTATTTGTCATTGCTTTATGACAAATTGACAACAGCCAATCAAATTTAAGGTGCTACAGTGACTCCACTAATAAAAGAAAATTTTATTTGAAGATTCTAACATTTATGTTGTTTTCAATTTGCAGAGGCTTTATTCTCTCGATGCAAGGAAATTTGTGATAGGGAATGTGGGACCCATAGGATGCATACCTTATCAAAAGACAATTAATCAAATTGAGGAGGCAGAGTGTGCAGGCTTACCCAATAAACTTGCACTGCATTATAATAGCAAGTTAAGGGACTTGCTCATTCACCTCAATCGAGAACTCCCCGGAGCCAAATTTGTTCTGGCAAATGTTTATGATCTAGTCTTGGAACTGATCACTAATTATAAAAGATATGGTAAGTGAAGCTCTATGGACTTATTCCTCAATTTATTTTAGCTATAATTTTTAAGTGTTGCATATCTCTATTTTCCGTAACTCCCTATTACTGAACCTGGATAATCATTCATAATAAAACAAGTTTATGATGCCTATCTCGTAATTAGTAATCGATGTAGAAGTGCTTGTATGCAATTTTGTGTTTGTTCAGGGTTCAAATCGGCAAGTGCCGCTTGTTGCGGGAATGGAGGGAGATTTGCTGGTATAATACCGTGTGGGCCCACCTCAAGTATGTGCGAGAACCGCTCCGAATACGTATTTTGGGATCCGTATCATCCGAGCGAGGCTGCCAACCTCATAATTGCAAAGAAGCTCGTTGACGGAGAGACCAAATACATCTCCCCCATGAACCTCCGAGCACTCAGAAACCTATGAACAGAATGCTACATATTTAATGGAATGTTGTTACAATTACAAAGGAAATTTCTAAGTTGTGAAATTAATTAAGAGCTTGAGTGTCTCCTAAAAAAAATTAAGAGCTTGAGGGTACTTAATTTTATACGTAAACTTCTTAGAACTTGAGTGCTCGCATTTTGTATTTGTGTATTGAAGCATGGTTTTGTCTTCAGTAGCATTGGTGTTTGTCTTATGTCTATTCACGAAGTGCAGTGAGTGTTTAGATGGTATCTAGTAGAGAGTTAAAAAGATATGCATCTGATATTGGAGTCAACATGGACTCTTAAATCACTTCTACTCAATCAGCACTCCGAAGTTATGGTGAAAATTTTTTTTAAATAAAATTTAGGGAAAAAGAATGGGTCTCAACAAGACCCCTGTCATCAAACAAAGTGATGGTAAAAATTGAGGGTTATCATTTTGTAATTTAAAATGGCGTGGATTATAGATTTCTTTTAATTTTAACATGGCACCATAAATTAGAATTCACAATTGTTGATGCTCAAACTGGTGCTTGGATCAAACAGTCACTGATCGAGATTAGATCAGAGTTTAGGGAAGCGAGGCTCGTCTCTCCTCCTAATACGATGCCTAGCAGCTGGTCTCGACGCCTTGGAAAACCTGTGGAAGGGTCGGAGTTGGGATCTCC
>JBAKGM010000326.1:15477822-15497445 GCA_037177215.1 Asparagus racemosus | reverse complement strand
GGCCATTTGTCTGCTCAGCCAAATATTTGAGTCGGGGTTGGCAACCCCGACCATTTGGTTGGGCCTCCGCAGCGCAGAGGCACTAATTAGTCGGGGTTCTGAACCCCGACTAATTAGGAAGTCAATTTTTTTAAACCGACCCACTTTCTCGCCACGAAGCTGACGTGGTAAGAAAGTGGGTCGGTTTCTGAAAATAAAACTAAACAGGGTCGGTTATTTTGAAAAAAAATGTAATTGAGTTCATTTTGAAAAAAAGTTCTATGTATTATAGTATATATATGAAGAAGGTGTCGGGTGGCAAGCCCACATCACACCTATCTCATAGCTACCAATTATTGTCCATGTCCTCATCACTTGGTTTGACTTCCCAAAAACAATTTTAGACAGAGTATGAGAAAAGAGGGGTTTTTTTTCGGGTGGGATCTTAAAGAAAAGAAAAGAAAAGAACAGGACCTGAAAGTTGTTTGCCTGCGTGAAGGATTTGGTTTGAACTCTCCGCTTGATTAACTCTTGTGAGATTGATAACGGGGAGTTGTTTGCAAGTAAACTCCCGTCTGTGGTCGAGAGGAAGTATATAACTCTCCGGTACTACTTCATATTTCACTCCACTTGACATGAGTTTGATCTCCATTTTATTTCTCTCCCTCTCTCAAAATGTGGTTGAAGATTGCATATAGTGAGCTTGATTAGGTGTCTTAAACATTTGTATCTTTTAATTTCAAATTTTTTCGAATTGTTATCATCAAATGGGGGAGATAGTTAAGCCGTTTCCATACAATTAAATTTATTTGATGAATAAAAAAACCTTTTTGTTGGTCTAATGTATATTTGAGATATTGTATACAATCTACAAGAAGTTAGAATAAAGTTCAAAAGTGAATAGAGCAAGATGACAAGTCAATCATAGCTAATTTTAGAAAAATATCAAATGTGAAAATTGATTTGAGCATATGAGTGTGTCTGTTTCTTTTTCACAAATCCACAGGAACAAACAGAACTCAGTTAAGAAATGTATAGCTCGAGGTATTAATATTTTAGTAAGACAGAGTTAAAACAATCAGCAGCACAGGCCATAACTTTTAAGTCGGTTGTTGGAATTACTATTATAATATGTTTTTGGAAAGCACTCGATGTGATCTATAAAATGGAGTATTGTGCATGTACCAATTGATCATAAGTACCCATCAATGAGTAAAAACTCCAAAGAGGTCTTACCAATCGATGGGTAACTTTGCCATTCAAATTGTCGCTGCTAGATTTGCTCTTTTCGATCAGTTCTGGACTTAGTCTTAGCCATTTATTGTCGGGGGTATTTAGGCTTTTTCTCATGATTTTACAGAGGTTCCAGACCAAATTAAGAGAGAAAGAGAAAGAGGAAGAGAGAGTGAGAGAGAGCTAGGGTTTCAACATAGAAGAAAGAATTTTGCTCATGCTTTTCAGAAAGCATTCTTGACATTGTTCTTCACCATCCAATCATCAACAGTTCAAGGGGTGTTGCCCTTAGATCTTAGTTTCATTGTCGTTCTTTTAGATCTTCATAATATATCTTGGAGAAAGATCTTAATAAAAAAAGGACTGTAAGATATTTTTATTAAATTCTAATGTGTTTCCTATACCACGCTAGCAAATAATTATTCTAATTATGTCCTAATGTCATGCAAACAAATAGTTTCATGAAATTTGACAACAAGAACACCAATAAGTGGATGAGATTCGCAAAATGTTTAATTGGGATAAGACTTGACATGGATTTTGGGTTTTGATTAGAATAGGAATTCAAAAATTGGGTTTGATAAGGACAAGATGGACATAGATTAATTCAGGACTCGGTCAAAACTGATGAAATGGTGTTGGAGATGAAGGTCAGTATTATTGGTAAATATTCACGACCAAGAATTTGATGCTATCCATCGACATAGATATAGTCATGTGTTAGAAAATTGGGTTTGATTATAGTGGACTTAGAAGCAACGTTTCAACACCTATGAACCAAGGGATTTGAATTCTTTTCTGTATTTAAGATAATATTTGCTCCAATATCTACAAAGGTTACCATGAATTTGTCTCACAAGATAATTCAAATCAATATTTGCTCTATAATTATCACTGATTGGAGGCTAAAAGATCATCCTAAAACTTCATCAACACAAGATGCTAGAAGATAGGTTTTGAGAACAATATTTCTTTAGGGAGATAGAAATGTAAAGACTTAACCTTAACTTTTTAGATATGACGAACAAATTAATGAGCCCACTTCTATCATATGCACTATATTTTTTCCAATATTGATTTTCTCATATCTGTTTCATATTTGCATATATGTCCACTCATATATCCGCATGTATATCAACAGCTGTATTCAATTTTAGTAGATACGGATATGAATTTTCTTACCGATGCGTATCTATATCTGTATTGTGATTGGTAAACGAATACAAATATATGGTAAGTATTATATCCAAGCTGTACCCAAACCATATGCACCCATATTTATGAGATGCCCAAAGTTCAGGAGTTTTTTAAGTATAAAAATTCAAGAGTGTTATGTTCAAACCCCTTTAAAATATAGGGGTTTGGCAAAATTAATCCTAACACTAATTAGAAAGTTACAAAAACTGCAACTACTCTATTATATCATACTCCCTATAAAAGTGAGTTTGGAAAAAGTTTTCTTGGACAATATTACAACTAACCCTTTTTAATATTACATTTTAATCCAAATTTTATTATCAACTTCAAATATCCTAATTATCCTAAAAATATATAAAATATTTAACTTAATCCTAATCCCATATGAACATCAAATCTGTCCACAACTACAAATATCTTAATTGTTCTAAACTTATATTAAATATCTAACTTAATCCTCATACCATCCAAAATCCTACATATCTCTATTTAAATTACGAATGAAATCAATTACACTTCTAAACCTTCATCCTGAGTTTTCAAGCCCTAAACTACAAAAATTACAAAAAACGCACTTAAAATCCAAAAAGTTACATAAAACACCTAAATATTTGTTATTCGCAAAGAACATCCTCAAAGTTTCAATTGCAAAAAAACACCCTCAATAGTTCAAAATTATAAAAACACCTTGAAATTTCCAAAGTTATAAATAACAAATATGAAACTTGGAAACTACCAGCGGCCCTCTAAAATAATTAAATTTGCAAAAATAACCTCAAAGTTCAAAAATTATAAAAAGCACCCTCGAAAGTTCAAAATTACAAAAACACGTTGAAATTAAAAAATTTGCACCCCACACAGGAAATTTAAAAATTACTAGTAGCACCTTGATACTTTATACTTTTCAAAAGTCAACCTTAAAATTTCATAAATTACAAAAAACACCCTAAAAACATAAAAATTACAAAAAAACATCCTGAGGTTTCAAAACTTACGAAAAACACAAATGAAATGTGGAAATTACTAGCAGCCACCTAAAATACTGAAATTTATATAAAAACGCCCTCAATGTTTCAAAAATTGAACAAAACTGTCAAAAGTTCAGAAATACCATGAAATTTCAAAAAATTAAAACAAATACACATGAAATCTATAGAAACTATCCGCCTTTGAAAATAATTTGAACTTTCAAGGGTGTTTTTAGCAAATTTTGAAATTTTGTGGTGCTTTTTTGAAAATTTTAGATTTTCAGGGGCTCATGGTAATATCCTGATTTCATTTGTGATGGTTGTAAGTTTTGATCATTATAAGAAAAGTTTCTAAAATTTTAGTAAGGTTGTATAACTCAAGAAGAAAATATCAGTAGTTTTAGAAGTCAAATAGATGGTTTTGAATACTGTAATCATATAATTTCTCTCTTTTAGCTTTCTTGATTAGAATAGAGAAATTCTTATTTAGGGAAAGTTAATAGCAATGAGATTGTTTGAAGCAATGGATGAATCAAGGGGAAGGAACGAAATATTTGAAGCAATGGACATGAGCGTACCTAATTGATGCAGCCAGTCAATTCGTAATGATTAATAAATCTTTCATAATATTTTTTTTATATTTTTAATATCATGTATATATAAAGATTTGTATACATGTTATGAATTTAAACATTTTCTTCTTTTTTATATAATTATTTTTTATATCTAATGTTTACCGTATTTTTTTTCTATTCATGTAGCATAGAAGGTTATTTTTTTATTTTCTTTTTTATGATGGTTATATTTTCTTCCATATCTTTATAATCCAATAGATTTTTAAGTTTCTTTTATCTATCTCTTTGAGTATTAGCTTAAATTAAGTTCTCCCATCAGTAATTATGATATCAAGAAAATATTGAGAAACATATTGTTATGGTCCTGGACACTTGTCAACGATAACCTTCTTGATCAAGGAAGAAAAACCTCTCTTGCGAACGATAGTGAAATGCGCCCAAGGCACACCGACGAGAGCCCCATCGGTGACCCGAACGTCGACCTCGGCTGTTGCCTCGGCCGGACTCTCAATGCGGTTCAAATAAAGAAGCTGTTACACTAGCCGAGCCCCTTTTTTCTGGTGAACGACACGAAAGGCGGTGCTAGTCGACCCCCCTTTCGTGGACGGCACGAAAGGTGATACTGGTTAGCCCCACTTTTGTGGACGACATGGGAGGCGATACTGGTCGGTCCCCTTCCGCGACTGACACCGCCAGCCTCATTAGCCGTCCGCCCTCATGGACGGCGCGAGAGGCATCCCCAGGTCGACCCATCTATCCCTCCTCGTGTGACGGCCGCCTCGGGTGCAAGTCACGACAACACGTCGGCATCACATTAATGAGGAAATCAATGTACAGATTCTCTCCACTCACACGGTATTTAAGGCACCTCGGACCATTAAAGCGGGCCACGCTACAGGTCCCATCCTCATTAACGTCGCCGTAACAGTACAAACTCCCGATCCACTCCCTGGCTGACACGTGGCAGCACTGATCGGCGCGACAGGGCACAACAGCCTCCCCACGTCCCCGTCACATCATCAAATCAGCCCACGTGAATGTAGGGCTGACGCACCACCTTAGTCACCCAAAGTGATGGAAATGTCCTCCAACCCACGTATAAAAGCAGAAATCGAACAGTGAGTAAGGTAAGCAATCTAGTTCGCCAAAACCCTAACTTCTACTTCATAAAAGCATTTATCTCTTTTTCACATACTGACTTGATCGTCATAGTGGCCACCGGAGATCCCAACTCCAACACTTTCACAGGTCTTCCTTGGTGTTAAGAGAAACCGCCAGGCGTCGTATTAGGAGGAGAAACGGGCCTCACATCGTTAAACTCTAATCCAACCGCGATTAGTGACTATGTGATCCGAGCGTAAGTTCGAGCATCAACAAAAATAAAATTTAGGAGAAAGGATGGGGTCTCAACAAGACCCCTGCCATCAAACAAAGTGATGGTGAAAATTGAGGGTTATCATTTTGTAATTTAAAATGGAGCAGATTATAGATTTTTTTTTAATTTTAACATGGCACCATAAATTAGAATTCACAATACAACAATTTCTTAAAAATCCGCTCTAAATATGTGGTGAGAGTTGAGTCTGGAATTTCCCATTTGGCTAAATTATTAAAGAAAAAGTTCTTTTGATTCATTTGGTACGTGCTAATACTCTTAGCTACTTAATCTGTCTTCTTTTAATATTTTCTTGTCTAGACGTTCCTTGTAGAATTTTTTTCATTTGACCAGCTACAAATATGAAATTAAAACTAATACTCCAACTAGTTTGAACCTTAATCCACCCATATTACACTCCCAAAGGCATAATTATCATTAATAAAATATATCATATTATCAAGAACATAGACCAAATTAGAAATAACGTATATGAAGGACATGCACGCGTTTCAACTAATACTCCAGCCTTCTTCTCTTCAACACGTACAATAGTCATCTCCGTCAATGACATTATAAATTGGCTTCTGCCTCTTCGGAATTCTCACGACCGCTCCTTATTCTCTTCAGTCTCCACGGCTCGTCAAGTGTGTTGCGGTCGTGTTGGAGATGATGGACTTAATTTCTTCGGGGTTCATCGTCGCGTTGATCATCGCTTATGTGCTCATGCTCACCTGCATTTCCCCTCCTCCTCCTCCTCGTCAGATTATCGTCTGCCCCTTCCCCATTTCTTTCTCATAGGTGATCCACTGCTGAAGATCGGCTTGCTTTGAGTAATTTAGAGTTAGCGGTCGGTTATTTTAGCAACAAATAGAGCAATAAAGTAGCTACACCTACATATATATTACAGAAGCAACATCTGTAAATTTCTTCTTCTCCCTTTTTGTTTTTCTTTTTAAGAAACTACGGTTTTTATTTGTATATTAAGCAAGGTGATCTCTATTGGCAACTGCAATGAAAAGAAAATGAGGGGCAACAAAATTAAAAACACCGTGTTTTAGTGGGCTTCAATTCGTTTGCTCTAAAGTCCGGCCTGCCGCTAAAAACTTGGGGTTTTCTTTGGGATCGTGGGCTACCTGAGGAGTGGACAATTTGAGGTCCAAAATCCACAATTTTAGCCCACTCCAATTTCGGTGGTGTTTAACCCACTCTTATTAATTAATCAAGTGAAAACAATAATTTGATAGCAACGTCATGGAAATCTCCAGAAAATGATAGCGGCCGAAAGAAGAACTTGTTCCCCTCTTTACTCTCTTGTATCTTTGGGTTTTCTCTTCTCTCTCTCTCTCTCCATATCTCAGAAGGAAAAATATTATAAAAAAAAAATTCGAAGAAATGGAAGAAATAGAAGATTTTTTGGAGTTTTTAGTGGGAGTAATTCTCTTTCTTTTGGTGCTCAAGATCATGGGCAGGCTCATCATCGCTCTCTTCATCGTCTATGCAATACTTTCCATCTTCTTTCCTCCACGTCAGCATAGAGTTACAGTCTACACCTCTTATTACTATTGATCTCTCTTGTGAAATTGATCGCTTGTATTAACGATGTACCAAAAGCATGTATCAGATCAGTAAATCTAGCACTGGCTACTTTCTTCCTAGCCCAGGTAGCTTAAGTGCTTGGATTTTGTTTAGCTTGATGTATGTTTGATGTAAATATCCAATACAAATAAGCATGGAGGTGAAGTTTTTATTTAGTGTAATTTCCTTGTTGAGAGAAGAATTCTTCCCATCTTTCTTTTTTTTAGTTTACTGAAAAAGCTCGAGCAGCTTAGAGGAAATTTTCTTAAACATGCCATTGCAAGGTGAAGGATTAGTAAAAGAAAAATCCTGAATTTGGTAAATAAATAAGTAAAGGATTTTTTATTCTGGTATTCAAATGCGATTCAAATCAGATTAACTATCAAACAAAGCAGTCTATTCGAGTTCTCTCTCTCCCATTCCTCTCCACAGCAGCTATGAAAAGAGTATCAACAGCAACGAGCGTAACGCTAATGTCAAGTAACTCAATATGAAGCTATTTAGTACAACTTACAACTTGAGCAAAGCTTAAGTGATTCTCGTCACAATTTGGTGCTAACTATTTGACTCTTTTGTTGTTAATTTTCACATTTGAGATTACAAATTAGCTTCTCCAAGTTGATGATTATTTGCGTTGAGGGTATTTTTTTTTCCTTCAAAATTGATAATTTAGGAGAGAGTTTTCCGATACTACAATTTAGAGGGTATTTTAACCAATACCCATAATTTAAGAGGTATATATGCAAATAACCGTATAACTTTTCCAGACATGGAAACAATTCCATTTGATCTTCGAAACATGTAAATTTGCTACATATCAGTCAACTATAAGAGATGAAAAACCTCTATACTACAGAAAAATAAGCTTAAACTAGCATTAACTCAAGAGCATTCAAACAATAAAAACATAAATATATTGTACATACCTCTCACTGTTTTAAAATCCTAAATTATCTAATCCAAAAACTGCATCAGCAACACTTTTTAACTTGCTCATGCACGCAAGTAACGCTACAACCACTTCTTCCCTTAAATTACCATCATCATTCACTTCTCTTCTTTTTCTTGTCCTTTTTGCTCTCTGTTCCAACTTGAGCTTCCTCTTCTTCTGCATTTTCTTCTTCTTCTTCTTCTTCTTCTCCTTCTCTTTCTTGCTTGGCTCTTCAATTTGTTCTGCCTCTTCAGCTTCTGCCTTCTTTTTCTTCTTCTTCTTCTTTTCCTTGTCTTCCTTGACTTCTTTAGCTTCGGCAACTTGATCATCATCTTGTGCATTGCCATTCTCTACCTCGGTCTTCTTCTTCTTTTTCTTCTTTTTCTCTCCATCTTCATCGACCCTCTCTTGAGCCTCAGTAGCCTCTTCTTCCTCATGCTTCCTCTTTTTCGAAACTACTGATTCTTGTCCATTGGTCAGCATCTCGGTATCTTGCTCTGTAGCCCTTCCCAATACTAAATCAGATGAAGGATTGTAACTCTGCGAAACTCGAAATTGGTATGTATTAGAGAAGGCGGAAAGCAAATTTGTCACTTCAACACAAGGAAGGTTAAAATGGAGGAAAGTCCTATGTGACTGTAAAAACTGAATAGTAAAGTTCAAAGTACAGTTAAAAGACCAACAATACTAAATATATCAGAAAGTTGAGTTAGGAAATATGTGAAGAATGCGTGTAGCAGGAAAAAGACTGTTACGGTGTATTTGTGGATATTCATAGTGATTAATTTAATACAACTAAATGGAAGAATAGCGTTCTTGAAGCTGATCACCGAATTTTGGGATGAAGACTTTGTTGCCATTGTTGATGTAATCACTTGATGATGTAAAGAAAAATACCTTTGCAGCAGTAATCAAAGCACCGGCACCCTTCTTTCTGTCTTTGTCATACACTTCAATCTTAGGCTTTCCTTTCACAGATCCAGCAGACTTGCCTAATTCTCTACCCTCAAGAACCCTCAAACGAGCTTCAAGCTATTTACAGAAAAACAATATCCACATTAGTATTTGAGAACAATGTGAAGAACATAGAACACAAAGTAACAAGAAGACTGTTTTTATGTAAACATTGTACCTTGGCTCGATTCTCAAGACCCATAGAGTTGTCATGGCCATCGCCAAGGGCATCGTATCGGATGGCTAGCGCAGTCTTTGCTACAAGAGATCGAGAAATTTTTCCCTTCATTTTCGGGGCAGCTTGACTGACTAAGAATGCGTGGAAGATAAGCCCGTATTTTGGCGTTGCATGCTTTGTCTTGAGAGCTCTAAAAAGGGCCTGCAATTGGATATATTTTGCGTGTTGAAGTTATCAACGTTTGTAGAAGGTCTAGAACTTCTAGTAACAGGTAAGCATATTGATCTGAGTATTCAGAAGTACAGCATCAAGCTGAAAGGCTGTCTAGTTGTAAACCAGAGATTCAGCGTTGGAACTTAATAAGACATGTTTTCGTGTAGTTTGATATTTCACACTGCTGAGCTGAATGAAGTATCTACATACAACCTATCAAGAATAGTCTTAATCTTTACCAGTTAGAGCTCTATATTCAAGCTGAGTAGCAAGAATGACATACACATGCTTTTGCGGACCAGTTCCCGTCTGGAGATAAATTCACATTCTCTGCTCTAAGTGGTCTAGGCTATTATGTGTCTCTCTTGATGTTGTGGATATTCTATTTTATATCATGGCAATAATATGTAAGGTAGCTTTTAGTCGAGTTATCAACTCATTCCACCCTTCAACCTAAGTTTGCAACTATGTTGCATGGGTACGGGTACAAGAGTCATGACAAATTTGTTAAAGGTATGGTAGGGGGACAAGACTATACATACATGACATCAATATTGTTTTTGCAGTCACATGGTCTGAGAATTAAAATTCCTTTTATGTTTCTTTTATTATATATACTATAAATTGGAACCACTTGTTCAACGACCCAATAAAATCTTAGTTCTAAACTGAATATGTGCTGAAATGAACCTGACCCTTATCCAACATATAACAGAAAGCGGGATGTGAAGGATATACATCAAGTGTATGACAAGTTTTTTAATGTATTCTAAATTAAATTGTGATTATATAATTTTGTACATGCTTAAGTAAGCGTATGCATATATTCAAGAAGCGCCAAAGGAGTGTCGCTGTCTAATACAGATATCGCAAGTGTTGGGTACAGCTTCACAATAGAAGTGTCTGCAACATAGGTTCAAAACTATCTTACATGACACAAATATGGAACACGGCAAATTTGTAAGAGGTAGGGTACAGAACACGGCTAAATTTATACGTATAAGCATAAGATCAAGAGTAAATATTCTATCAGAACACCCTACATAATGGGATGATCAATACTGTACACAGGTGGTTAGAAGGTTAGATTAGGAATTGTAACTAATCAATCCATGGTGTAAACTGCTCCACTCCTATAGGAATGGTTCTGATAGGAGCCCTACTGTAAGATAAATATTATTTCTTCCTTCACAAGTTACGAGAAATAAATTTCCTATAATATTTTCATGTTTCTTTTATTATTTAGATTATAAATTAGAAAACCACCTGCCTTTTAGCCTGATGCCCAAAATACCCTCTTAAACCCTAGTTCTAAATAGGGTAGGGTGTGCGCAACAATTCTTAAGAAGTGCAAGTGAAGTACACTATATACATTTAAGAAGTGTGTGACGAGAGTTTTAAACTAAAACATGTGTTGAGCACGTTTGAATAAGTGTGTGCTTAGCTCCAAGGCCTGTCCAATAAAGTGTCGATATCCATAACAGGTAAGACATGGATACAACAAGGGTAAAACTCCATGATAGAAGTACCTATGCTGCATAGGTTTGCAATCTCTCTTGTCTATCATAAGATTAATTTTCCTCTTCATGGTTTCAGACTTTCAGTCTTATGAGAATAGCACATTATGTAATCCTTATACTTCTCGTAATCAACATTATGCCTACATGAGTTTCACGCTACAAATTTCTATGTCCTACTGTATGTCATTCTCATTCCATATTCTGAATTTTCCAATGTTCTATATCCAATAATATTGCAGGTTTCATTGCTATATCTTAATTTACTTTGGTTCAAGCCTCAATACGAGTTCATAATTTCTATGTCATGGATGACAACTATCAATCGTTAACACTTGTAGAATATGCAAGCTCCTATAAACCTAAGGGTGCACCACAATCACTTACAGGAAACTTGATCGTGGCGCATGAAATGTACTTCGAGTAAACCCCTAATGCGGTGTGCTTAAGAAAAGAAAAAAAGTTACGTAATAGGAACTAAAATTTAAAAAAACATCAGCATACACAATACAATTTAGAAAAAAAGATCCCATTGCAGTAACTTCTATTCATCTTTAAATTTAATGGTTCTAGCCAGGTCTTGAACTTGGAACCTCCCACAACCCAACCCCCACTTAACACTGAGTGCGACCTCAGCAGTTCTCCAGATATCATTCTTCATTAAACTTAATAACAAGGAAAATGAAAGAATATGACAGGCTATGTTGAAGGCAATGGATATCAATCAAACAAGGACTGGAAGCATCAAGATTGTGCCCACTAAAGGTTAAAAAGTGTCTGGTACATAGAAGATATTTATAAATCTATAGTCATTTATCTTTATATACTCAGAAAGATGAACTTATCTTCTCTTCGGTACTTCTGTACCTCTGAAGTCTGACATGCGTAGATAATGTTCATAATTCATCACAGTACAAAATTGTGTTTTATGATAGATAAATATCACACCGCATATTTGACTATTCAATAAAATTATGTCCCTGACATAAACATGTTTTATTAATAAAACGCAAGCAGAATGTGGTTTACATGCAATATGCATACCTATGAAAGAATGACTCAATTAGAGTTGGAATGAATTTCAGCAAATAAATCGTTTGACCATATAGCTGCCTACCATATCAAATAAGATGCACTGTGATCCTTGAGAAAACATAAACAAACACCCTCATATTGTACAAGAAGTTGCAGAAACAATGCAAATAAAGCACTGCAACAAAATTCTGTTTAAATCTTCTGACGTAGTTTTTTTCTGTCTCATGCAGATATTAAAACTCGTGTCATATAAGTGCCTCCGGTGCCAATTAATCGGATGCAACTCAACTATCAGCAATGACAGTTAACATAATAAACAGATATACCAAGTACAAAATTGGAATTTCATACAGAGCAATGCACACGACTTGTACAAAATTAGGTCGAATTCTATGGTATAACAAGCAAGTTCCCATTCTTCTAAACAAAGCACATGGAGAAATTATCAGTTGGACATCTCTTACATTTAACTTAAAGATGACATGACCTACATGCACAGAGGCCTTCACATAGTATATTGGATTAGTTGTTCTAAAACATTATCCTTTGTCTTATCATTGCATGCACATACACATAGTTTGAACTCAATACTAATCATGTAGGACATCAAATTTAAAATAAGTATACATCATATATAACTTACACCTGCTCAACTTTGACGGCCATATGAAGATGGCGCTTGGCCTCAGACACATGCATGCATATGCTAAAAAACAATGAAGAATAACAAAAAAAAAAAATCAATGAGCATCATATATAATCTGAAGCTACTCAACTGGCAAGCCCATCTAATATCACAGTATATTGAACCTTTCGCGCATCTGATCACATAGTTCATGCAAGTGTATATGTGGAAATAAATATAAATTCTGAGTAACAGACACCATATAAACTTGGACATACTCAGCTAACTGATGCATGCAATAGCATGAGCTCAATCTTGAGTGATATGCTAAAATCCCACTTTCTTTTGCTAACCAACATAAAACATATAGTTATTTTTTTCATTGTCATCGACGAAACACGAATATTGCAAATAGCAAATTAAGTAATTGCAATGTTGCAAAATGGCATGTTTCCTTCTTAGTGTACTAGTCATTGACACAAATACCTATGAGATTATTGTTGAAAGGAACTATAAATATAGAATGATGTGAACTGATAATTGTATATATAGTGAAAAAAATATATTGCAGAAACATATGTCAAACTTTAACTTACAAAGAGAGTTGGACCTAACAACTAGAATGAAGATGTAAATGGCAAAGATGTGTATGGTAATAAAAAAAATTATTTGCGTTTGTGTAATAATTGCTTCAACTCAATGCTCCTAAGAGACCCTATCAATTTAGTAAGGCCCAAAAAGATTAAAAAAAGACCCAAAAGCTGGATAACTCTTCTAAAATTAGCATCCTAACACGTAATGAAAAAAATTTCTCAAAACTGAGAAAAGCTTGATCAAGAGTTCTTATCTTTCTTTCAAGCAACTGACCTCGAGAATACAGTTTTAAGTTTAAAGGTGTCACAGATTATACCTTTTCGGCACCAAGTATCTGAACTGTGCTCCCAGGTTGTTTTGCTAAATTCAACAAACTACCACCATGAGCAATAAGCCTTGCCCCAACAAGCTCTCCAACAAGGGCAGTCAAATTTGGTGCAATAGTGTTCATTCTGCTCTTCAAATAATCATACAACTGAGCCCGATACTCTGAAAGAGCTAGAACTTGGTCACATAGTTCTTTAATGTTCAACAAATCAAGATCACTGACTTCAGTTCCCATGGAAATAACAGCAGCTTCTTTCAGTTCTGCTTCAGCCTCTTCTGACAAAACCTGATTGAGCCAAAAAGCTTTATATATACAACTAGCATTTGCATAGAACACATATCTCAAAATAACAGTTGAGTATGATGATGATGATTATATACCTCGGAGAAATCAAGATTTGCTGCATTCACACGATTGCCCATGAGCTTCACGGCCTTTGCATATTGAATATTATCTTGTACAATTTTGGCAAGCTCGGGGAAATGCCAACCATACCATTCACGGACTCTCATGGCATAAGTGTTAAGCTCTTTATCAAGATCATCCAACAAGCCAATAGCTTGAATAATCATGGTATCTACCTGAAATATGGCACATTAAGTTAATCAATTTAGTTAAATACAACACACAAACAAAGTAGCATATCAATCAAAGTGTGTGCACATGAGACTGATTCAAGAACAAAAAGGTCAATTTGCCAATAACCCCTCATCTATAACTTTAGTAGCACTTATCCCCCTCAACTAGCACTTATCAACCTTGGATTTGAGAAGAATAAATTGTAGATAACCCTCAACTTCGTCATCAACTGAGGGCGAGACGTGGTAATAAATGAGTTGAGGCATGATACTAAGTATACGGACGAGGGGGTTATCAACAATTTGCACAAACAAAAAATTACTACCACTGGGTTATATAACATGAAACTCAAATATGGGCCATTAAAAGGGTGTGATAAATTGCACAAAGAGAAATTATATTACCTTATCTGGACTAAATTTTAGCTTAAACCGAGACAGACTATGCGATAAACCCAAGCTCATCGGAGCAAGATCTTGCACACCGAGGCCAGATATAAGCTCAGTGAGCTGGCTTCTCACTCCTCTCATCAGCTCCATAACAGCATTATTGTGAAGACAATCTATTTTCTGCATACAACCATAACTTTTTTTTCCATAAAAACAAAAATATCACACCAATTTTATAAAAACTATTATCAAAATATCATGACAAAACCAACCAGTTTCTCTTTTATAGCATTCCCAAGCTTAGAATCAGCAACAGCCAAGGTCTCGCCATTGCAGTGAGTGCGTAAAAATTTACGAAGATCTTTACTTGGCTTGCTATCAATAAGCAAGGTGGAGGCAGCTAAAGCTTCCGACGTGTTCTCAAATTTACTGAATGCTTTCAATTTGACCACCTAATTAACATTAAAAATTTATCAAAAACAAATTACTCACACATCCCATATTATAATAAATAAATGAAAAAGATTGCCACCTGTCTAGCTGATTCTGATGTCGAGAACTCCTTCCATAAATCCTAGAAAAACATCAAATAAATAAAAGGGTTAAATGGGGCCGATCAAAAGATGAAAACTTTAACTGGAGTTGAAATTTTTTATTTTCAACTCATTCTTATACCCTCAAGTATTTGCAAACTCACCCACTTCCAAAATCATTCATTCCCCCAAAACACCCAATCTAAATTGTTTTATAAACTCAAACTCCACTTTAACTAAGCATGAGTCAGGGCAAAATAATAGGTAAATTTCAAGAAAAAAAAACAAAGAAAAAAGGGGGGAAAAAAGGGTGAGTACCTCAACTTTGGAGAGCTTTCCTTCGTCTAAAACTTTGAACAGGGCGAACCCAGTAGGGGTTTCAAAGAGAACCAACATTTTCTACGATTTTTCAACTCAATAAGCTAAAAAACAAAAATAAAAGAAAGAACAGGAAAAAATTAGAGGGGGAGACACAGAGAGAGAGAGGAGCCGCATAGAGAAAGGGAAGAGGGAAGGGTTTACTGTTTTGAAGGGGGTTTTGATGGGAGAGGGAGAAGGCGTTGGATTTGGGCTTGGAGCGATGGGCCTAAATTAGAGCGTTGGTCTGTTGATTGGAGTATATCAGCCGTTGGATCGAGTTATGGATTTATTTTTGGGTTAATTTCACGAAACCCCCTTTGAACTCCGGGAATTTTGCACCTAACCTCACGAACATTATTAATCTCGCAAAGGCCCCTGAACTTTGGCGTATCTCACGTTAGTCATTCTTTTACAAATGTCATCTTTTTGAATCTGGATGATCGAGATCAGCTCCTTCATGTGCTTGAATTAGCTAGATATTTATTTTGAAAATGCTAACTCGACTACAAAGAGCTGTGTACTACTTCCATATTGTGAGATACGAAAATGAAGGGTGAATTTATTAGTATTCGTTGTAATTTATAAGAAAGGATCCATAGTTTTGTGTCTTTCTGGTGCTACTACAATAGTAGTAGAACTATTGTAGTCACTATACACATTGTTACAAATTTAGGTATGAATCATGTACTAAATAAAGAATGGATTTGGTTAAAAACACTAGGATATTATGTCAGCCAATTATCTTCATCGTGCACGCATAAGGGTGGCACGCTAATCCAAAATAAGTTCACAGCCGAAGATAAACTATCAATTTTATAAAGTTGGATGTTATCTGATGCAAAATAGAAAAACTTATAATCATAAGTAAGTCAAATTTAAAGATATTATAAAGAAGTGTACATAGATTGGGACAATTGCTTAGTGCCGGGGAGTTTGAACGGGCCCAACCAAACGTTAATTGGCGTAAAATAGAGGCCAGAAACTAATTTTAACAAAAAGTTTAAGCTACTAACTATGGACTTCAACTCTTAATAAAACTCATCACCCTTTCATATCCTTTACAACATATTGAAAAACAAATTAAGCAACTAAAGCAGATAATAAACCAACTTAAATAGAAATATTCATATGTACAAAACTATGATAAAGTAGGATTAGATTAGCTTGATTCCATTATCTCAGCCAGTATGCATCTGATCAAGATATTTGGCTCAGAACAGAACAACACAAACAGAAGGACACAGTTCACGTATATAACAAAACAACCAAATATAACCAGCTACATGAAAATTAAAGAATTGTGACTCCTTAATGTCGGCTATCATCAGGGTCAATTTGCACGCACATTGCTACACTTTCTTTTCTTTTTGGATATGGGGGAAACGTTAACAAGGCCCGAGGATCTGCAGGCCGAAGCCTGAGTTTGATCCCCACCCCTACCAAGTAAACCCCGGGTGTGTCGGTTACACCTTCCATTCCCACACTCATGGTTAGGCAAACAGGATTGAACCAAGGACTTGGGAGTGTTGACAGTATTAACACTTTGCCCCCACACGACCTGCTCTACCCACGGTGGGTACACATCATTACACATATATACACTGTTACACTTATATACATGCAAACCCATATTTACATTTTTAGTAACAAGACAGACTCCAATCCTGAACCAAACTTGCTCAACCTGCATGTGCCAGAATCCGGCTAGACTCTGAAGCAACTGGTTTAACTGAAGTTATCTGAACTCGCAATACTTCATGAACTGCTCCTCTGTTAAGTACACATAAAACCTCTTCCCCTTTGCTCACTGCAAGATCGCCAAGAGCAACCCTTCGAATTCTGTGCTCGTCAGGTAGTCGAAAGCCATAGAACCACCTCCCTAGCTTAAACCATTTCACGCAAACTTGTCGCTCGAAAACTTGGCATTTCCTTAGGGCTTCCATCATATCATGGGGCTGCAATATCGAAGATTTTGCAATAAGCATATTAATAATATCTACAAGGATTTCTATAGCTTCATTTACGTTACTTGGGGAATCATGTTTTTGTAGCTGCAAATGTTTCATTAAACTCTTATAATTAGATGCCTGTTGTTCTAAGAAAAGTATAAATGACACTGAAATCAATGCTAGGAATGGTTTGTTTCTCGACTTTTTGGAGTATCTTACACACCAGTTAAAAGCAAAAATTAGCATTGCCATACAATTAAGATACATATTAATATTATGATTAAGGAATCATGTGATGCACATTAGAACGGAGCATCATCATGCACAACCTAATATTGTGTTAAGCAAGCTCCTACACCCTATAAAAGAAATTCCAAAGTTTAAGAAAAGAATTCGGCTGCAAAAGGTTCTGCAGAGATCAAAAGAACGAAGGTACATAAATGTTTGGATCCGCTTCATCTCTCTTGTGAAATAGAGAGAGAAAATCGGTCCTTACTGTACAACAATCTATAATGTTACAAATGGCTGCAATAATAAGAGATCCATTCTATTTAAACTACTACAGGTTTACAAATCTACTGACTTAATGAATTTTAAAGAGCTACTTATGGAAAATGCATCCGCATTCAAGATACATGTGAAGAATTACTTACAGAAATTCCAAGGAAGTATACGCAATAGTGCAGCCCAATCAAATTCAACATTACATTGTGCTTTCTTGCCAGTAAAAACATCTGAACATCCTTAAATCCCAACTCTATTGAGCGTAGATCATTTATAGCTTTCAAATAATTTCCGACTTCAAGTGACTCATTTTGAGTGCAATCTTCGACAAACTTAATTACCACGGAAGCGCACCGAGCTATTTTTTTGTGTTTTGATATGTAAAAACGCTTCCATCCCTACAACACGAAAACAACATATAATAGTTATACATGGCAAACATAGGAGAGATTGAGTTCTCCATAAACAGATTGAATCGTGAACTTGCAAATATTATTGTAAATCTCAAAGAAATATCTGATGACCATATGCATAAGTTTCCAATTTAGTTATCTAGTCCAATATCCCGAGTCATTTGAATAGGAAAACAACATGGATCACTTAAACTGAAAGACAACGTAATTCAGCTGCACATGTAAATGGTTATGCATAGAAGAGAAAATTATTTTCACCAACTGTTTCACAGACGCAATCAACACACAAAACTCTATATAACATATACTCATTTCCCGATCCCTGTTAGATCACGAAGTACCTCAGTGCCGAATAGTAATGAGTTCTGCAATCATAAAAACCTGTCTGCATAAGGCCCCATGAAACCCAAATACAAAAGTTAAAATACAATGACATAATATGATAAAGTAGGTGCTACAAAAAAAAAAAAAACATACAAAATAACTCGTATTGTTCTTATCCAAAATATGAAGTTATGAACTATAAAGAGAAAGGGTAAAGGGTCGTTTGTTTCACTCCAATCAAAGTGAAAATAAACATCGAAAGTTCAGGCAGACGATAAAATCAAGAAGTGATGAATAAACTGATCAAGAAATAAACCTGAAAGAGGGGAGGGGGGGCGTTGAAATCGAGGCTAAGGTGGGGCCACCTCTCGATGGTGAGCTGGAGCCAGAGGGGATCGGAGGAGCAGAGATCGTACCAGAACTTGGAGCAGCTCCCCAAACTACAGACCTCCGGTACCTAGCGAAGTTTAAAAAAAAAAAAATTTTTTTTTTTTTCCCTCCAATCAATTAATAAATAAATAAAAGGAGAAAAAAAATTAGAGGGAGGAATGGAAGAGGGGGGGGACGAACCTCGAGGAGCGAAGCGATGGAGAGGCCGATGTCGTCGGGGATGTTGGAGTTCATCCTTGACGCCATTTGATGGAGATGATTGTTGAGTAAGGAGCTAAAAAAAACGCAGCTTCGGTTGATTGTTGAGAGGGAGAAGAGGTGGATCTGATGTGCACGTGGCAGGTGATGGGTGGCTTGGCACAGATGTTTGATGTTCCACTTAAGGACACGTGTGATCGCAACAGACTCCATATCCCAGTTGCGTGCATCCGTAACTTCCTCATTTTCTGGATCATAGAAGGCTCCTAATGAATTATCGTAGGGATGAAGGGGAAAGTCATTAGGCTAACAAAATTAGGGAAAATCCCAAAGGTCGTGGTAGTTTGGTGAAGTTTGCTCTTAACAAAATCCCGAAGGTCGTGGTAGTTTGGTGAAGTTTGCTCTTAACAAAATCCCTTCACAATGTTACTGGAACAAATTACATAAGCATAGCGATCTAAACATTGTGCCTAATTATTATCGTGTTTTAAACGACCTAAATCTAATCCAAGGACCGCCTTTAAAAGGTAATACTCTGTGTGATTATTCTCGAGACACAGCGAAAAAACTATATGATATAATTGATTTAATTGAGGATAAAGAGAGAACAAAGAGAAGCATGAAGACATGTATAAACAGATAGGCTCTTTTTGACATTATTGCAAATGGGTGTCGTAAATTTCAGCCCTTAAAAAGAATCAAAA
>JBAKGM010000326.1:15432949-15443919 GCA_037177215.1 Asparagus racemosus | reverse complement strand
ATTTCAAGAGCCCATCTTTTGTTCATTATGCAACAGTGAGGAGTTTTGTATTAATAGTTATAATCAATAGTCAACACTTCTAATAAAAAATAACCATTAACAGTCACATAATTTCATAGTTTTAATATAATGATATTTAAAATGGTATCCGAGTAATTCAGGTTCAAATCCCGCTGACTAAGAATTTAAAGCGGATTTAAAGTTCAGCTCATAAAAAAGACGCTCAACTTGCGAGACCATGTTAAACTGTAAAACAATAATTCTCAAAACAACTCTGAAGTTTTGGCATATTAATGCATGGTCGGGTGATTTTAGACTTCCTAAACATGACCATATTTTGATCTTTCCTTGTTATATCACAAGCATTGATCTTATGCAAACTAATTTTTAATGGAATCTTATATCAAGGAGAACGGTATTTAGCAAGAAATATGAGAGACTGAACGGTATTTAGCAAGAAATATGAGAGACTGGTCCTATGAATTTCAGCCCATCTTGTGCGATCTCGTTGCCGGGGTTTGTCAATGATTGGAGTTCAAAGTAGAGTAAATTACACTAAACACCCCTGAACTTTTAGTATTTTGCAGTAAACCTCCAATAACTTTCAAATGCACACTAAAGCCCCAATAAATTTTTTTGGAATTGGAAAAAAACCTAATAACTTTTTGAGTTTTGTAGATAACCCCCATAAATTTTGTTAGGATCTCGTTGTTGGCTCAGAAGCCTACTCACTTTCAGTCACTGTCAATCTTCTCTTCACTGCGCACCACCAAGAACACAAGGGGGAGAGAAGGGATCGCACAAAGCAATGGACGGGAACAGCCACACAGAGGGAGAAGAGGATCTCACAAAGCTCAGATCACTCACCCTGTTCCTCCCTTCAACTCAATCTCAGGCTAAGACTTCGCCCGCTACCCAGCTACTGCCAAACTCCTCTCTTTATAGAGAGGGGGGCAGCCAACAAGAGAGAGGGGGAGAGAGCCTAGGGTTTCAGAGGGTAGGAGCCGACTTACAGGGATGGGGCTCGAGATGGCTGCGGACCAAGGAGAAGGAAGCTAGGGTTTAGAGAGATAGGAGCCGACCTACAGACACAAAGGGATGGGGCTCGAGATGGCACAACTGACTTGAGAGGGGGAGAGAGAGAGAGAGCTAGGGTTTCACAAAGAGTGTCGATGGGATAGAAGAGAGGGTCGGGTCAAATACCAAAGAGAGAGGGAGCTGGGCCTCATAATCAAATGGGCCAACCAGTAAATGGGCCAACAAATAACAACAAATGAGTACGCAAAGAATATTTGTGTTCAAAATTGGACTCTCAGATATGTAAGTTTCTACTTCGGATTCAAATTTGAAGATCTTAAAGAATAAGAATATGAAGGCTTTAATATTTGATGAGATTCTTCTCAGGTTGTCAATGGGGTCTTTCTTAAAAATGTGTGTGAAAAAAAATTACAAAGCTATATTAGAATAGAATTAAAGATGTTTTTCTCCTTTCGAAAATTGTGAAGCAAATCAAAATGGCTCCATTATGGAATTTTACTTCTCATCATTCTTTACAGTCTATCCATCTCCAAGGAATTTGTAGGGTAGCTAACCCTCAATCAAAACTCAAGACCGAGCATTAAGAGGAATAGTATATATTATTATTTTTTTAAGACAAAAAGCGATAATGCTAATTTGCTACGAATAGCAAGAAGAAGAGTAGTCATAAACAAAATAATTTGATCAACATTTGGCCTTTTATAACTTAAAACATAATGTTCACATACCACCTCTAACGAGGATTCAAGTCGAAAATAAGATATATCGTTCAACGTTTGACCTGCTCCGCTTCATAACTTACATATACAATGGGAATAATACAAGCAAATTGATTGCCAGTAAACACATTGCATCTGAAAATAGTCTCAATGAACGGGAATGCAAAACATAAAGAAGATAGTCTTTCACATAATATAACGGGAATTCAAAACATAAAGAAGATAGTCTTTCACTTGATATACTTCATAGCTTACATATGCAACACTCCAATAAAAACAAACTAAGTTGACAGTGCATACCTAGCATAACAAAAAAGTCTAAAACGCCCGTTTATCACATCTACGAATCCTATAAGAATGTACCGCACAGTGCAGGGCATTCTGATCCAAGAATGATACATGTAAGGAATGCACTTCAGTAAATTCCATGGCTCACGAGAGGTTCACATTTTCCCGCATAGTATTATGTTCTAATATGAATTCTACTACCCCTTCATATATTTCATGGCTCATGAGTGGTTCACATTTGCCCTCATAATATAATGTTCTGATAGGAATACTACTCAAGAAAAGGCTGAGAATTCAAGTCATAAAGAAGATATCTTATTCCATATTTGACACGCTCTACATGAGAAGTGATCCTCTACATTCTAAATTATAGAGAATGTCTACAATTATCTCGGTGGCTGAATAAGATGGGCTCACTCAATGAGACCCACAATTAAGAGTTTTCTTTATATAATTTATTTAATCAATATGATACATGGAGTCCATAAAGTGAACGGTACTTATTAGTAAGTTGTACTTGTCTACATTCTCTATAATTTAGAATATAGAGGATCTCATGAGTTCTTCATAACTTACATATGCTTCCTCAAAAAAAAAAAAAAAGAAGGTGGGTACATTAACCCAAAAGTGGGGCTGGGCAGCGGGATGTGCTGGCTCGTCCTGCTGACTAGCCCGTGTGGGCCTAGTGGCGAGGCTAGCCAGCTTGTGGCTCACAGCAAAACTAGCGAGCTGCTGATCCACGTGGACTGAAAGCTAACTCATCCGAACCCACAGCCCGCTATTGTAGCAAGTCGAATCTAGCCCGACTCACATTGGGCTGAGGCTAGAAGACCCCAAACACAGGCCGAGTGGGCGGGCTCATGGCCCGACCTAGCCCCACGCCCACCTCTACCCAAAAAAGAATGGGGCATTCAAGACATAAACAGCAGCTGACATGTGCTACTTCATAACTTACATCAAAAACATTATAATACACAAAAACTGAGTTGCCAATATATACATTGAGAATTCCAGTACATTCACCTATCACATTTAAAGAAGGGAGAATACAAGTCATAAAGAAGATATCTTATTCAACATTACCACATGCTCTGCTTCATATCCTACAGAAACATTATATACAAACTGACGTACCAATATATACCCATTTTGCATCTCAACAAGTCTAAGACATTCATACATCTCCTCTAAAGAATGGAGGATTCAAGAACGAACTCGAGAAAGTACCCCCACCATTTGGAAAGAGAGTCAAGAAGCAAACAAGAGCAATAACAAAGCCCCAAGCAAAACGCTCATCACCGAGAGGGGTGATCTCATCCTTCGCGGGAATTTCTTCTCCACCACGAAAAAACGTAGCAAACAAACCCCATGCTAGGCAAAGGACACTACCACTGAGGCCACCAATACCAAGGAGTAGTGAAGTCCCAAAAGATAGCAAGCTCGCAGTGCTCCTACTGAACAAAGCCTGAGCTATTCGCCCACCTTCAAGCCTTCCACATGGTAGCAGATTCAGCGATGTCACAACAATACCTGTATGATCATTAGAACGACATCTCTTGATGTTTCATAAGGGATTTTTCATCATAACTTTGATTTATTATTATCCAAGCTTACTACTCACGTTAATGTCATTTATTAGATTTTCCAATAGTTTAGGGGTTTTAGAATAATTTCAAATGTTCAGGTGGTTTCTCTAATTTATATCGTTCAAGGAGGTTTACTCTGCTAAACCCCAAAATTCAGGAGGGTTTTGTGAGCGAAAAAATATGTAAGGCTTTTGTAATATTAGACCACCCATATCTTCGTTGCTTCTATATCAGACCCCCAAATCTTCCTATTTGTTCGAAATGAAGTTTTAAAACCACTTTATAGATTTAGGCTCTTACTTAAAACAGCATAACGTATTTGGAGTCTTATTTCAAACAACTTACTGATTTGGGGTTCTAATCTAGAAATATGAAGATTTGGGGGTCTAATATAGAATCAATAAAGATTTGGGGGTCTAAACGACAGATCCCGAAACATATATAATACTAGAACAAGAAGCGTACCTAGAAGTCCAGCGAAAGCAAGAGGATCCACAGGCACCCCGACACCTTCAATAGCACTAGGAAGGACATTACCCAGCTCATCAGAGTAAGGACCAATCACCAATTGAATGAAAGAGAGCAAAGGATTATTGTAGAAGAACTGAGGCCTTATAAATCTGCAAACAGGAAAATTGGCTTTCAGAAAGCTAAAGAAGAAAGCAGCTGAAGACGAACAAAAAGGAAACTTCAAAGTCTTACAGAGCATTTTCTCCTCCATTGAAACTGCCATCAGAGATAAATGCAGTGATCGCAAGCGCTAATGAAGTCAAATATGCACTAGCTGTTCGGGCAACAGGAATGTCGAACAGGGCTTTTTTGTTTGGTAGTAGTGACTCATAGTTGTTGATTACTCCAAGACATCCTGTCCAATTTGATGGGATCAGAAATGATGGACTGAGTGTGACACCATAGCGAGCCGCTGTTACCTTTGTTGCAATCTGGACAGTTATAGAAATTGTTGGTACCATTTGATAGGAAGGATAAAAAGATGCAGAAAAAAAATACTAAAAGTTACCCTTTGATGTGTATTTGCAAAACTACCCCAAATCATCAACTTTGAAAAGAACACCCCTCAAACAACAAGATCATCAAGTTTGAAGGCTAATTTGTAACTGCACTATAAAAATATCAACAAAATAGTCAATTGTTTACTCACCATACCCAACAAAGTTGACGATTTGTTGATTTGGGCTCTGTTTCCTAGGTTGATGATTTGGGAAGTAGTTTAGCCAATTCTGAGATTTGGGCAGTAGTCTGCATATACGCACGATTTAAGGTTTATATATATACCAAAAAAACCCCCCAAATATTAAAAATCCAGCTAAAGATAACCATACAGCTACGAACTAAGTTACACAGTAGAAACTTAGAGGTTGTGACTACGCTATATCATCAATAAAGAAATCATTCTTTTCCATAATACAAAACTCTCAGCACAAGTCAAAGCACACCATAGAACGGGCACAAGGATGACCCTAAAGCCAATGATGGAAAGTAGGTAAAGAGGAAAAGAGAGAATCAGCCAGGAGCATTCTTAGATAAGCAACATACAAGCAAGAAATACTAACCTCAGAAACACCTAAGATAGTGAGGAAGCCACCAAAAAGAGGGAGAACGTCAGCTATGTAGTCATCAAATGTAGCTCCTGGTTTGAGAAAGAAGCCGCTCATTAGAGCTATCGTTCCGAAAGTTGCAACCCCTAAAAGTGTTGCACTGACATATCCCCAAAGCGTGCTTAGCTTTGTATACTCAAACTGAAGATCTATTTCTGATTTGGGTTGCACCATGCAAACCTAAAGCATCAGATGTTCAAGCTTTAATAATTTCTCGCTTTAATAATTTCTCAGGAAAAAAATAGCCAAAGCTTGATAAAGTAACCATCACTGATACACAAAAATTCAAATGCAAGTCGACTGAAAAGCCATTTCATCACCGGAAGGAAACGTAATATATTATATGCTTTTTCTAACTATAAAAATAAAATAAGCAAAGATATAGGTAGTGGTTTGTACACAATCTGAACTAAGGAGCAGATAAAGAATATTCTTCTAGATTAATTAAGGTTTCACCATAACTACAAATATATTCTGGAGATAATGGCAAAGCAAAGCCACATGAGAGATACACAATGTTTTGAGTACAGATCTCTGATCCAAATACAAGGAGATAAAAGACCGATTGAGACAGATGAGTTGTCAGAAAGTTCCGATTCCAATGCAAATACAAGATGAATTCCTTCCCAACACTGGTCTCCCCTCTTTCTTTCCATTTTTTTGATTTTATGTAGAAATGTTGGAAGTTTTATGTTGCATTCATCTCCAGATTCTTTTAGGAATAGCTGTCATCCATCTAATACTTCCATTTACTCATGCTTAGAAGGAAGTCTTGGTGACTTACTGGAGGCAGTATTCTATTTTGTACTCTTTTGGAATCTATATGATCGCCTTCGCAGATGGCCATAACGCTACTCTTTTTTCTTGTGATGATTATATGATCAAACTCTAGTGCTCTACATCTTTTACATCATTATTGATCTCCTAAAAGCGGCCTGGTGACTTTGGCTCTATTTCTTGGGTGCGATTGAAACGAGTGGAAAATTTTCGTCTACGAAATTTGGGGTGGAAGAATCAATAAAAAGAATAACTTCAATCTCTGTAAAATCAATGATTCAAATACTTCAACTCAAGAAGGCTTAGGCAAGGCGTTATATATGAACACAACGAAACCAATTTCTCGACGATGATTTTGATGAGAAGGTCATCAGAGCTATTCATCTTTGTTTCCTAGGTAAGATAAAATAGAGTTTTGTAGGTGAAATGCACCAGTAGCATTATGGAAAAACTCGATAGCCTCTGTATAATGAATACCCAACAATGCATTGCCTCTAAAGCAACACTTTTAAAGCACTCAATGAATGAAGGTGCTTCTTCATGACAAGTAGAGCTTCTTTAAGAAAAATAGTCAACTATTATTCGAAATGATGATTGACAAAGAAAAAAACTTTAATTGTACTCTTTATTTCCTTTCTATTGATATCCTGTTAACACTCTATCGTGCAGGAAGAGTGTTAAATTTATTAAAGGTCTTCCATCCATCTTGGTTGTGGAAAGAGGCACAAGTATCTAGTACATACTTTTACAGTGCAAGAGTCAGGATTTTATGGCTAGAAATTGAGTATATAGTATATACTTTGTGTTCTCTTTAAAACCCCAGTTATCTTAATAAATGCCTTTCCTTCTCCTGTAATCTTTCTTAGTATCTGCTTTCTTTTCTGCAGTTTCTTTCAATATTCTTCTTCCTTTTCTATAATTGGATTCTTCATTTTTTGTCGAATTCGTGGATAACTTTGCGCTGGAAAGCCTTGTTATAGAAGGAAGAGTATGAGTTATTTTTGCATAAGTTGATTGCTTTCTCATTGGCTAACGAAAATATATCGGTTGGAAAAATACAGTGGATCATAACTCGGAACTTCGAAAAGTATCTAAATCCAAATTAGAGACTACTGCTTTTCAACCTAATATTCATGATGGAAACCCTAAGAACTTTCATCTAAGATATTGAATATTATGAAGAGAAACAATCTTTTGAAACCCAAGTCAGACAATTGTTTCCAGCTGACCTCATTTTAGGGAGGTCTCGAAGAAATATGTGGAATATCTGTGGTCGTGATGGAACATGTGTTGGTGGGATATGTTAGTGACTTTGAATTTTCACTGTGCCACCAAACTCTCACCTAACCTCTACTGTACCACCAACCCTTTTTCTATTTTTTTATTATTTTCTTATGGTTATATAAGGGGGGTGAGGGGAGAGGGTTTAAGGCATCAGACAGAGAAAGAAAAGAGAGAGAGGTAGAGAGGAAAGGAAAAGAAAAAAGGAGAGAAGAGAAAGAGAGTTTTTTCTTCTGAGTGTTATTCTCTTTAAAAGTTCGGAGAGATATTAGAGTGGTCCCCTGTTTGTAATCTTCTCCTCTGATTAGTAAAAGTTCTCTGTTGTTCTCGCCCCTGGACGTAGGTCATACTGACCGAACCACGTTAAATTATTATGTGCTGTTTTCTTTGTGTTCACTGTGCATGTTCAGTGTTGTTATTATCCACTCTGTATAGACATCTTTTGTGTCTGTGAAGCCCCTCCGCTGCAACAGTAAGAACTAGTGAAGAGAGTTTATGATGACCACGACAAAGACAACACCAAAAAAAAGCTTTTAGATTTCTTACCTGCTTGGCTTGCACGAAGATATGACAAAATACAGATACAATAGAAAAAGGAGTCATGATTATTGACAAATGAGGAAAATTTACTACTAATTCAAACAAGGTTAAAAAAAAATTTAAACAAGTTTACAGTGGTGGACAAACTTTATAAATACAGATACCACATCCTAAATTTAGTCCATAGTAAAAGTCACTTGTAGACCTCCATGTTTCTCGTTCAATTTCATTAATCACAAGAAAGTTTGTTCTATTGAAATGTCACGGTCATTCATTTTCTATTTCATCAATCTCATCTAGTTCCTCATTCAATGTACGTACGCATAAAACACAATCAAAAGTATATTTGAAAATTCTCCAACCATGTATTTAAAAGCTACAATGACTCGTAACAGCTCTATCGGAACTCTTTAATATGTCATCTTTCATTTCACCGCCTCTCGATATACCACATCAAATCTCATTGACTTCAGCACCAAACAGCTCCTGCGGTTGATGATACTTGTTGTCTAAGCTTCAGTTTTCTGCTGACTTGTATTTAGTACTACATGTTTATATCTCTCCTGATGATTCCGCTTACTACATGTCTATATCTCTCGTGTAATTCTCTCTATGAGGACCCCAAACTAAGTCATACCTTTTTAAAAGCAGGGGTTTTCTTGCAAGCAGCGAAGTTAGAACTGCCAAAAGCGAATAAGATCGGAGAACCAGTTTATGATTCTAACCCGCTAAGTCATACCTTTTTAAAAGCAGGGGTTTTCTTACAAAAGTGCCATCTAACCATCCATCTCATGGGTCATGACTCCCTGTATTAATGCACAAGACGTAACCAGCCACTTTGAACTGCCAAAAGCGAGATTAATATTCATGACATAATGTTCATCAAGAAATAATCTAAGATTACTTGCATATTTTATTAGTGGATTATAATCCACATGTTTGAATGAGTAAAATACAGAAATGACTCACTTTTATCTCATTGTTTCTCTATGTCTCTCCTTTCACTTCTGAGGGTTTATGTTTGTGATTTCAGCAAAAGACATGGATTTTAAACTATATTCTTTACCAGACGCCTAAAATTTTATCCACTTAGATTATAATCCACAAATAAATTATACTTTAAGTAGATCATAATCCCAAATTTTCACACATGCTATGTTTAAATAAATTATACATAAAAATGCACTCTTAGCTAGCTGTGGGATGAATGATGAATAAGGAGCATTATATAAATCTATAAAGAATATCGAGTGCAATTTGATGTGACTGCAATTGAAGTCTGCATGTAATTTGAACTAGGTGCTATCTAGTCTCTAATAAATCCATTATTTTCGGTGATTACAATTTTTGATATATGTATTGTCTCTTTACCAAGTCTTTTTTTAATGAAATTCTTTCTAAAATGTGCTTCTCCTAATTATCTTTTCCATCTTGCTATCCTATCTGTAAAATAATTTTTCGCTAATATGATGTTATATCTGCATCATGCATTATGATCTATATGGTTTTATCAAATAAGACGCATGCGGCTTTCATTTGTGAGCACTGCTATTCTCATATGAGTCTCCTCTCTGGATGGTATGAAAATACATTAAAAAATACAAAATTATTGCAGTAGCTATATTTCTTTACATAAAAGAAATTAGTCCATCCTGCTTCCATAACCCAAATCTACATCTGTATATGACTAAATTAAATTAGATTAGTACTTTCAATATATAAACTATACGAGTTTTATATTTGCCCTTGCACTTTGTGAACTAGTTTATATAGCGATATAAATGGTAGTAGTCCATCTTGCAAACAAGCCAAAATATACTACTCTAACTTTTGAATGTTGCCTATTAAAAGAACATAACACCATAAAACTATAGTACCTAAGTGGAATGCCCTCGTTACACTTCGAACGGGCTAATTCAATTTGCTATGAGTTAATTTAGTATTTGTAGATAGATTTGGGTGCAATTTCAAAATTTTATAGGGTGAATGTTGCCTATTAAAAAAACATAACACCATAAAACTATAGTACCTAAGTAGAATTCCCTCAGTACACTTCAAACGGGCTAACTCAATTTCCTATGAATTAATTTAGTATTTGTAGATAGATTTGGGTGCAATTTCTAAATTTTATAGGGGGGACAGATCGTAAATATAATAAGGGTCTGCATGCAATTTCTAAACTTTCAAGGGTGCAACTGCAGCCCAACACAAGACCTAAATCCACCCCTAAGTAGCCGGAGGAGGAGGAGAGCTAGCACTACTGGACATTGTTTTATGTGATAAGCAAAAGCCAGGGTTAAGATTGTTGGGTAATGTTTTATTGGCATAGACCTTTACCTAGAGATAGACATATAGCCAAGAACCTGAAAAATTGTTTGTGGGTATTGACTAGTAGCTAGGAGGATATCACCCAAGGATCTTTTTCCCGAAAATTTCCTAGATAATGATCACTTTCCATAGTTTTTTTTATCTATACCTAGGAATTCGTCCCCAGGTAATGCCCCATTTTCCGGTAGTGATAGAGTGACACAGTTTGCTGTGGAGGAGCTACATAAAAAGAGACAGGAGTCTACTCAATGACGAAGTTGTGTTGTGAGTAGAGTTTAAGAGAGAAACTTGAAGGAAGAAGGAGATGAACCTAATTTTTCCTTTCTCTTCAACACAATTTCTCCTTTTTTGGTGACTTTTCCTCTTCTTATTTTAAAATGTTCACAACGTGATGTCAGTTGCAGAGAGAAGATTGGTCAGAGAAGAGAGATAGGAATAGACTAAAATATTAGATTAGTTTATAAAGTGATACTCATTTTCCAATAAGAAAAACAAAGTACTAAAAATTGACACACTTAACCAATAGGACTTACTTCGATCGTCAGAGTTTTGATTTATGTGGAAAAATTAAGGTTTGTTACATATATACCCCTCAAATCTTTGTCCTCTTACTGATTTGCCCTCCAAAATCTAAATATTTGCAAACAAATCCATCTTTTTCCTCCAACCTCCCCTCCCTCCCTCCCCTTCATCCTCCTCTCCTCCCCTTCCCACTCCCTCTCCCCTTCCTTCCCAAAATACTTATCCTCACCTCTAGTGGTAGAGGTGGGGGAGCTAGGAATGGCCATGCAACCCCC
>JBAKGM010000326.1:15384512-15402653 GCA_037177215.1 Asparagus racemosus | reverse complement strand
GAGAATATGAGAGTTGATTATGTATATGAGGTTGAGAGATTGAGAGACGAGAGTTGAGTGGTTCCTCTTGTAGTTCTCCCTGATACATAATGAATTTCTTGTATTGTAGCCCTGTAGATGTAGGTCGTAGTTGGTCGGCCGAACCACATAAATCTCGATGTTCTTTCTTCTTGATTGTGATGTTTCTTTCTTGTAGATTGTGAGTTGGCTTCCGAGTTGCGGAGATCGTAGTAGGCGAGAAGACTAAAATCCCCAACAGACTCATGCAACTTTAGCACCTGAATAGCTAACCCTCTGCATTCTTAACTAGCCTCTTATAGTATGAGATTGCTGGAGACGCGACAAACCGTTGCCCTAGTATTGACAAGTTACTTGAAAATTATCAAAAGAATCACCTTAAAGATATAAACTCCTCTCTTCTTGAAGATTAGGAAGTTACGTACAAATTGCTTACTCAGTTTCAAGAGGTTGACTATCAAATGGACTCGATCGAACATTCACTTCCTGCAATCGCCTTCTTATTTGTGTTTGTACATATTTACACGTGCCCCTAATAATTTATAAACTATCTTTTAACACTACTAAAACTTCGACCGCCCCCCATAGTTTCAAAAAATTGCACCAGATTCTTATTTATATGACCGCTAAACAAATTAGCACCCCATTTGCAACTAGCATAATTGCATTTATTAGTCCATTTGAATTTTTAAACAACCAGTCCAAATGGATTGACCCATTTGAATTTAGCTCATTAATCATTAGCAATTAAAATTCGAAACGTGCATTTTTCCGTTAGGTGCTATAAGTTTATAATATTATATTTTTATATTTAGATAAATAGATATCCTTCATTTCCTCTATAGCTACGAAATTTTTTCTGAATCCGCCACTAATTAACTCATCCGCCTCATCCATTCCGCTAACCAAATTATAGAAGTCGGTGCGACATTAGGAGACGATTCTGAGGATCCAAAATTCCGATTCACTTTTGTTTCGGACCAAGCAATGATTGCTCAAAATAATGTACACCAACCGCACTCATCCTACGCGGTGCGTCGCTGTTGCCAGCGGAGCAACATGCCAGCTCACACCCTCATGTTGCTCCGCTGGTCATGGATCAACGTCACACGCAAATTCGAACCGGCTTTTCAAGTCTGTCGCCAAACCCGAGATCGAATTGAGCTACCTTTAGCAAACCCACGTTTTAATTGAATTAAATTTTGCATAGTTTTCGACTGGGTTAAAAGCGAGAAAGTATCAATTAGTTCCTTGATGCATGGCATTGAAATGGGTACCAAAAAGAGTTTAACTATTATTTGATGTTGGGATTCGAGTTAATAGTTAACATCTATTTAGTGCAAATTAAATATCATGAATAGTTCCAGATTGATACTTTACATTGATGTGGTTGGAATCTACTCGTTAATGACAATCTCTCTATTATTACTATTTACTAAAATAGTTTTTACTGGTTGCATGACTAACAAGCAGTAATTGTTTTAAAAATTTTACTATAGTATTTATTTTTAATTTTTGCGTATTTGGAGCTTAGGAATTTGTACTATTTTGTAGAGTGCCTCGCAATCGTTCAGTTAAGTGTAAGTTTGGATGGTAGAAAGCATGGGATAAGATTTAGCATTACATGGGGAGAAAAAGCATGACGTCTTCAAAAATAATTAATCTTTTGAGTTTTTTTAAAAAATATATTACTCGCTCAAAATATCATATCTATATAGAAATACTCCGAAACTCATATTTGAATAGAAATAGTCTCTTTTAATAGGCTTTCGACTAAAAACATGATCACGATAGCAGCTCACGTTGAACAGATATTTGCCAAATCACCATAACATTATCGAAATGTTTCTATAACAATATTGTAATACTATGTCCGCACGTATAACAATAATTAATCAAAAAAGATTTAGCATTTCAAATAATGAAGTGACCAGGAAAAGATTTCAAATAATGAACTCGATTCTAATTTTAAACTATCAAAATCTAGATTAATTGTAAGGACACAAGTAACAAATTAACAATCACATGCTATAAGATGTATGGGGTTTCAGAAACCATCTTTAAAATAGGGTCATTATGTTCAAACCATCTTTTAAGTTATATATAAACCATCTTTAAAGTGGGTTTGTACTGTAATTAATCACCTCTCGGACAAAATTTTAACAAAAAGCCCAAAATACCATTAAAAACTCACATTTAAGAGACGTGACTCATTTATTAATGTTTAGGTCAAGTTAGAATACAAGTCACGCATCTTGAACTTAAAATTTTGGAGGTTATTTTTTATTTTGAGTGAAAATTTGACTAAGAGGTAGTTGGTTGCAACATAAATCCAATTTAAATATTATATATGTATAAATTAAAAATGCTTTATGTATAATAGTCCTATTTTTAAGGTGATTTGTTGGGGAAAAAATCCCTAAAGATGTATGTAGACTAAAATAATCACATTGTAATCGTTTACAAATTGATAAATTATATTTTATTGTAAATCACAAGCATATCCACAATGAGCAGGGTGAGGTTACTTGACCTCACTATGCTCAAGCAATACTAGGACCCCATAGTAAACATCCACCAATCATAAAATTTTATCACGCTAATGGGCATGTGATCCCACTACAAAAAGACCCAATATCTCCCACTCATCTGATAACCCACCAATTAGACTAATAATTCTATTAAAACTCTAACTGCACCCGCCCTTGTGTCCACCCGCCTACACCAAACTTAAAAAGTCTCTTGCAATCTAATTGGCATCAATGTGGATAATCTTTTATTTTTCTGGCTTTACTATTTTTAAATTCTCCGCATGTTCCGCCCCTAGTATCTTCAATTTTGACATAACTCGCTTGCCTCCTCGCACCCTAACTGCTCCTGATCCACTCTAGTAAGATCCCCCTCTGATTACTCCTTGCCTTGCCCTTGTGTTGAGTTATTATTTTACTATTATTATTAATATATAGAATTTATGATTTTTCGAGATTTGTCGTGATTACAACAACTATGGATAGAGCTTTTTCTTCAATGGAGTTGATAAAGAGCAAGTTATGAAATAAAATAAGTGATGATTAGCTCAATAATTTTCAAGTGATATACGTTGAAAAAGATGTATTTGATATTATTACTAATGATGCCATAATATATATTTTTAAAATATGAAATGTCCTAAGAAATAATAATTATTATTTTATTATTAATATAATTATATAGTCACGCCACTTCTTAAAAATATTTAATCCACCACTGCGGTTAATATTGTCAAAACTTTATATTGAGACCGATCGAGACGAGCCGACGCTAAGAAGAGCTGAAACTTCAATTGTTGGATTTTTATTATTAATCATTCACTAGTTTTAGTCCAAGAGTTGCTTGAAGCCATGCGATAGGATCAGAGCACCAAAAAACACAATCAGTGACACCCACTTATGACGTGGCCCACATGTCCTGCCCATTAACTGAAATTACATAAAACTCCTCAAAGTAAAGTGAATATTACACGGAATTTGATGGTTGTAGTTTTTAGGGAAAACGAGTAAAATTTACCCGGGCGATGCCACGGCTTTACTGAGGAACAACAAAAATTTCTATATTTTCCGCCCTAATCATAAATCTCTCGTTTTTATTTTTCTCCCCCAACTCTTCTTTTATGATCAGGCCTAGCTAGACCAGCTGATTTCAAAGTTTTTTAATGGAAACTGACTCAACTCCCGTAAAACCCCACTTTTGAGGAAACCCTATACCCCACCTATTCCCTCAATGCCTTTTGCTCGGTAAATTTTTTTACAGTTGGGGAAAAAGGTGAATGGGTTATAATATTTTAAGTAGAAGGGTCTTTTTCTAAGGTGGAGGCATTTTAGTCCACACAGAAAGTATGATGCCACCGTTTAGAGGTTATCTGCAAAAGTCTGAAAGTTTGTGGGAGTTTTCGACAAGTCCAAAAAGTTCGTCGGCGTTTACTCTGATTTTGAAAGTTTGTTGGGGTTTAGTGCAGAAGGCTGAAAGTTCATGGGGGGTTTAGTGTAATTTACCCTAATATTAATCTCTGAAAACAATAAATTTTGCAACTCATGACTGACACTCACAGCCGACCAATAAGAATTCGTGGACTGGATAAGAAGGACCACGGAGACCGGAACACGAGAACTACGCAAAACAAAAAATTAATTATAAAACAAGCGCCAATAAATTTATGTGCGGCTACAAGATAGCCCCGCCACGTGTCACTCCCTTCCCTCGCTCTTTTTAACTCCCTCCGCTTCTCACCCTTCTCTTCAAACAAAAAAACAAAGTCTCTATCCTTTTTTTTAACAAATAAGTCCCCCGAGTTTTTCCATATTTGATGGAAGCGGCTTTTGCAGTTCAACAGGCGAGCTTGGCCAGACCGGAGCTGGCTCCGGTTCGTAGCGGTTGGGCGAACCGTCCCGGACCCAAACCGGCCTCCGTTTCGGTGAGAAAGCGGCCGGTTTTAGTCGGTCTCAAGGCCGTCCGGTCGGAGATTTCTGTAGAGGGGAAAAAGTCGGCAGCGTCGAAAAATTCGGTAAACTTTGTTTCATTTTGCACTCTTTTTTTTTGGGAAATGTTTGTAAAAGTAGTTGCGGAGAAGCGTACAGCAAGCAATTTGGTTTGCAACCAAAATAAGAGAAATTTGAATCGCAGTGATTTTGATAAGCCAAATAATATTTCTTAACATGAATCGGGTTTCCATGATTCATTGACATGGAATTATACAAATTTCTTGATCTACGTAGCGATAAGCAGCAAATGTATCAATTTGGTTAATTAACTTCATCCGTTCAAAACTTCATAGGTTTGATAATGCTGACAATTTTTTATTTATTGTTTTTGTTGTAGTGTTAGAAGGTTTTAGGTCCTTTTTGCTGAAACAGACGGTGAAGAGTTCTCTTCTCCGATAATGACAATGGATCTTTTAGTGGGTGATTAGGGTTTGTCTTGATTAAGAAGTGGAAATAGATGAAATTCACATAAACTATCATGTTACTTATTCATGAGGGAACGCGTTTTGGTGCTCTTCTCTGTATACTAAGCTGGTGTGTTGCTAATATGACACATGTCTAGACCCCCACAATCCTCATCATCGTGGTATCCAAATTATTGTTGATAATTTGGAGGTGTGACACGTTAGTGATGCACCAGCTTAGTGCAGGAAGGGACGGAGTAAACCAATTTACTACTCATAATTGGATTGATTCTTAGCAATTTTAATGTAAATGAACAATTGTGATTTTGGAAAGTTATGACAAGCAATGAATTCCCCTAATCTTATGCTTTTTCGAGTGAAATTTTCCAATTTTCTTGTTACTTATTGTTCCCTAACAAGACATATCTACTCTTGTTTTCCTTTGTTTCAGACATCTCCAAACCGACTCTTTGTAGGTCTACCCCTAGACTCAGTCTCCGATTGCAACGCTATAAACCACACCAAAGCAATCTCAGCCGGTCTAAGAGCCCTCAAGCTCTTGGGTGTCCAAGGAGTAGAACTTCCGATACAATGGTCCATCGCCCAACCAGAGTGCACTTCCGAATACTGCTGGTCTTCTTATCTCGCCCTCGCTCGCATGGTTCAGGATGCTGGCCTTGAGCTTCGCGTTGGACTTCACTTTTATGGCTCCAAGAAGAGCAGACAGGAGTTTTGTCTGCCTAAATGGGTGAAAAGGATTGCTAAGGAGAACCCTGATATACTATTTACTGATAGAGCTGGTCAGCGACATGCGGAGTGCCTTTCGTTCGCCGTTGATGAGTTACCAGTTCTTGATGGGAAGTCGCCGATGCAGGTGTTTGAGGAGTTTTTCTTGAGCTTTCAGAGTGAATTCTCTGGTCTCATCGGTTCAACCATTACGGTAAGAAAATGCTACTTGTTTTCGTATTTACTCTATGTAGCGTCTGTACATATTTGCACTTTGAAATTGTAGTTTATTGCAATGCCAATACGCAGACAGAAAACTTGCAGAGATGACTCTTACCACCATGACTATTATCACTTTATTGGATAATGATGAGGGTTAATTGCAGATAGAACCCATCGACTGTTGCTAATTGAACTTACTACCCCTGCAGTTCTATTGTTGCAGATAGACGCCCTGAGTGAAATTTTCTTGACCCTTTTCAGGGGTCTGTCTGCAATAGTATATTTTCTCTCGGGGGGTCTATCTGCAACAATAGAGCTCTTTCATGGAGTCTATCTGCAACAATAGAACTACAAGGGTAGTAAGTTTTTGGGGTAGTTTAGGGGATCTATCCACAATTAACCCTCAATATGCTTAATCAAAGCTAGGTCTTTAGTAATGCCAAAGCTAGTTCTTTCGTAATGCAACTTTGTAATATCCAATACCCTCTGTGGACTCGAGATTTGAGGACCCATTTTTATCATAAAGAGTATAAAAATTATATATTGGGAAAAAGGACCATTTTGGAGGAACTGGAATTGTTTCGTCCTTACATTGCATATGACTGGTGCCAACTCATGCTTGAGTAGGTTTTAGTACTCTCTGTCTCTAGGTGGATAAGATTGCTAGATCACAATTTAAGTAGGAAGATCTTATTCAACTCCCTTTGCCTCTAAATTTGGCATGTTACTACTTTGAGAGCTAGGACTAGATTGACTGATTCCAGCTACTTAACTATCACAATTTCTTGATTGAATTACTGTATTTGATATGCTTTCTTTCTTTTTGGCTTCATTACTATCTTTGATGAAAGAATGGGGCTTATCAACCACCATTTATCCACTCCAAAAAAAATGAAATGTAAAAGAATAACGCGGTTTCAAACTTACTACGCTTCTAGCTTTGTTTTTGCAGACAAACCCCACCAATTTTTTTTTTTTTTACTTACTTCTTTAGAGTAAAAAATATTCACTCAGAGAGTCCATCTGCAAAAAATAAAGCTAGAGGGTAGTATGTTCAAAACACATATACCATAAGGGGTCTAACCGCAATTAACGACAACGAAAATAGAGAAAAAGATATATATTCTCTAAATGATTTTGCAAAGAAAAAAAATAAAGAAAAGGAACTAATTAACCCACTTTATTGTTACAATTTTTTCTAAAAGAACCTGTTATTAATTTTTCACCCCTTACTCTCATTTTCAGGGCATTCTAGTCGGCCTTGGACCAGACGGAGAGCTCCGATACCCATCCTATCCACCAACCACCACCACTACCCATCCCTTCACCGGAGTCGGAGAATTCCAATGCTACGACAAATTCTTGCTCGCCAATCTCAAATCCCATGCCAAAAACTCCGGCAACCCCTGCTGGGGTCTCTCAGGCCCTCACGATACCCCAAGCTATAACGAATCGCCAAACACAACCAGCTTCTTCAATGACCAAAATGGCTCATGGGACTCGCCCTATGGAAAATTCTTCCTCTCTTGGTATTCCAGCCAACTCCTCTCTCATGGTGATCGCCTCCTCTCAATTGCATCAAAAAGTTTTGCAAACTTACCGATAACCCTCTCTGCGAAAATCCCGCTTTTGCATAATTGGCATAAGACTCGGTCTCGTCCAGCTGAACTCACTGCTGGATACTATAATGGTTATGTCTCAGTTGCGGAGACTTTTGGGAGGAATTCTTGCCAAATGGTTGTATCGGACATGGATTTGGTCGATGAAGACCAGCCAGAAGGATTACAATCAAGCCCAGAGTTGTTGCTCGATGAAATTATCGGAGCGTGTGAAAGAAACGGAGTGAGGATTTCTGGAGAGAATTCTCGATTGGTTGGCTGTGATTTTGGTAGAATTAAGGAGAAGTTATCGGTGGTTGCTTCGTTTACTTATCAGAGAATGGGGGCGGATTTCTTCTCGCCGCAGCATTTCCCTAAGTTTGCAGAGTTTGTGAGGAGTATGAAGGAGATGGAGTTAGGGGTCGATGATTTGGCGAGTGAGGAAGAGACATTGTCGATGGCAATGGAGGGTGCGTCGAGTGGAGATAGAGAGATGCAAGCAGTGTAAGGATTATGATATTTTCATGTGCAAAGGTGCGTATGTGTATAATATTGAGTTGAGGCAAATTTATACTGGAAACAAAGTGAAATTGAATGCTGTAATCTTGTGAGACTGTTATTTTGCGAGTCTAATATACAATCTTGTCCTGAATGTATGATGAGAGCTGAAGAAGATTAAAGACGAAAACATGTAAGTGATATGAATTTGTTTCATAGAAAAGCTACGCTGCACTGAGATGGGAAAGTGAATAGATGACACTATAAAAGCGCAACCCATAGATTAGTACCGAGAGCATGCTTTTGCTTAGATTAATACCGAGAGCATTCTTTAGCTTGCAAAATAAGTTTGAACTGTGAACGCCTCAAATAATACTGTTTTCGTCACATGATTACGTATTGAAAAACGCTAAGTATACTGTCCTCCCTGTACTGTTTTGGTACTACTGCTCACAAAGAGTGGGATCATGATAACCCACCACTTGAAAATTGTAGTGGTGAGTCATCATGATCCCACTCTTTTGTGAGTGATAGTGCCGAAGTAATGTAGTAGGAGTAGTAGCACACTTACCACTACTCTTACGTATTTCATGGGCACCGAAATGATACTTTGTATTAAATTAAGCTCATAAAAAAACAGCAAAATTTCAGAGGCAGCCGCATGAACTTTCTCATCTATTCGTCTTTATTAGAATGCGCCACTTCCTGGATAAGTATAGGAGAATCGAGTAGAGACTCGAGGAATTGAGGAAGAAATGGAAAATATCAATTATTTTCACCAAAAATGTGCAAAAGATGTTATTTACAGGCACTAGAAACTTGAAGAAGCATTAGGTTGAGTGCTAATTAGTCACAAGGGAATCATGTGTACAGAGAATCATGTGTTTAAATCAAGACAACCATCGAAGGGAGAAGGGAAAAACAATCATCAAGCATCAAGGTGCAACAAATTGTGTAAAGCGTTTCAGTTGACCGATGAGCTCCTTGGGTATTAATATCCAGCAATACATTCACATGTACATATACAAGAAGAAACACAATATAATGAATATTACATGCAACACAATATAAGCTCCAAAACGAACAAATTTTAGTGAAGAAAGCATTCAAGATAAAAATATCGTCACAAAATATGCCAGCTAAGAGACACAATATAACTTCCCATAAAAATGCCCATGCTACACGCTACATATGACTCCAACAGTCTTAGGTTCAATTCTGTGCCGGGTTATCATAAATTTTTTTTAAAAAAATTGTACAACATAACAGCTAAGAAGTTCAAAACGCAACAGGTGAAATCGCCGAAACAAAGTACAAAAGGAAATTGCATTTGTCCAACTGTGCATCACGCATTGGAAGAAACCAAAAACCAAATATGTGAACTCACGCGGAAATCTTTTGGGGCATATAGTAATACTGTGATAATATTTAGAAGCTATAAAATAACAAAGATGCAGAAGTATCCTGCCACATCATCTATCGGATAAAACAACTAAGAATTACAACAGGTTACATTCAGCAAAGTAGTGTACATGGAGCCTTTCCCTTCCTCTTTCAAGCCAGATTTTTAAAAACAGTGTTATAAATTAAATTGTACTCAGCTTTCTTAACAAATGCCAAAGCCATGGCTAAACAAACTCAGAAAAGTTATGTACATCAATGAAGAAAATAGTATACAAAAGCAACAAGCAACCAATGCAAGCAGCTACTACCAGCGTGTCAATCCGTGATCGTGAAACCCATCCTCCCTAATCTTTATTCAGATGGCTCGGCATCTTAAGATTCCTTGAGGTTTGGCTGCTTTGAAAAAAAAAAATTTAAAACGTTAGACAAAAGTTATACAAGAATGAAATAGCGATTTCTGAAGATGAGCAAAACAAAATCATAAGTCACTAAGTAGGCACCTTAGATTCAATCTAAGAATGCTCCTCTTTATGAATGGATTGAACTATTCCAATAGATGATCCACTTTATTCATCATGATTTAAATGCGTCTCAAAACATCTATAAAGCAAAAAATAAAGATTTTTTGATACTCCTAACACAATTTTCATTGTCCCTTTAGTTGTATTATCGTATAACTGCTAATTTTACAATCATTTGATGCATGAATAACTATAACCCAATACGCCTAATTTTTTGTATATATACAATCCAAAAAATATCGATCAAAATGAACGGAGTGGATCAAGTAAATTGATTGCATATAATGTGCATCCTTAGATTGAATGTAAAGATGCGTACTTAGTTTCATATTTCCCTGTTTATAATATGTACTACGAAGGGATTGTTTAGCTACATGGCAAAATTATCTCATACTATTAGTATTATAAAATCTTTCGCTTGTTTAGCCATCAATCAAGTTACTGTTTTATATGAGAAATTGAAAGTAAAGTCTCTTAATTATTATTATTATTATTATCAAAGAATAATATTTTCTTCAATTTTCTAATTATATTGACTAATTTTTGTAATAACTAAGTGAAAACAATTTGCTTAAAATCTTATCTATCAAAATATTGAGCTAAAACGAGTAATAACTAGGTTATGGCTCATTTACACTTTTCAAGGTTTAATGAGAAGAACTCAAATGTTCTAACTTCAAAATGAGCAGAACATAAAGGGGTCGAACATGAACTAGCCCTATTGGATTTTGAGCCAAATTCAACAAGCTTGCCTTATATGATATGGGAAAAAAACTGTTTATAAACACGCATGATTAATGCTACATTTAAGTATAATTTCCTCGAAATACTTCTTTTCAAATTATTCTAGCATTATTTGGGACAAGATCAAGAAAACTCTTGCCAAGATATCAGCATTACTATCATCATTATTACTTCAATTGATCACTTCTAACATGGTAGGATTTTTTCTGCATGTGAAACATAAAGTTCTCTTATATCTTATATGAAAGATCACAGCATAATCTGAAGAAATAAGACACACCTTTGCCTTCACTCACAAGCAATTTTGGTGTCAAAAGAACTGAGGCAGATCGCAAATGCCTGGAAAGCTGATATGGGATAGCAAAAGTCCATTGTAAACAAGTCCTTCCCAACCTTTCCAAACTGAAGAATAACCTTATCATGCTCCTGCCCAGTCGTTCCATTTTCTTCTGAAGCCACCAGCTGGAAATTCTTCACTGACGCAACTGTTACCCTTCCTCTAAAATTCAAACACCAGCACTGTAGCTGCTCATGCCATCTTGGAGCCTTGTTCTTCAACACTAATTTTTCTTCTTTGTGCCCAGAGAGAGCACCTGACATGCTTTCCATGCGAGATGACTTAGATCTGAAGAATGGCATTGATGAAAAGGAATCAAGGCTGTTGATAAGGAACTCAGCTTGGGTAGGTGCTGTCCCTCCAGGTTCAATTGCGGAGGCCGGGATAGAGTCCATAACACACTGCATTCTCCTAGGACCCCTGATAATCACATGATAGTATAAGAACAAGATCAATCATAATAATCAAATTTATAACCTACGTAATACAAGTTGGTGCATAGTTTCGTGCTTCAACATGTTCGGTTAACATGGTGGTACGGTGCAGTTTTGTATCCATTCGCACAATCGATAAGAACTGCTGTATTTGGGAAATCGACTTTAATATCAGATACACTTCTCATCAGGCCATACTAAGCAACAAAAGTATTTAACCTGCGAAACCAAGCTCGTGGAGACTTTTCAATTCACAGATAGCCTTTCTCGGATGACACACTTTATGAAAACTCCCCTGAATCTTGTAACCCGCAGGTTGAATCAAGTATCAGTGGGAATATCAAATGCAGAAGCAGGGAGAGGGCAGCTAGTGTGAAGGTTTAGGTAGTTTAAACTGTATACATATAGGATATAGCCTATAAGTGATCCCTTCCAACAACCACACCGCCAAGATAACCATAATTGGAAAATTGATAATAATGCAATCTGGAATAAAGATATAGGTGAACTAAAATAATTAATATGGAGCTGTCACTAGCTAAGGCTTACCAAGAAGTTTATCAGGATCCATTTAATCTTTGCTATTAGATTCATGCCAGATCTTTCTCAGCTGTCAAAGTACTGTTGTGATGTCATATGTGACTATGTAGTTACCCAAGGATCTGGATCACCACTGTCTTTTCCTAAATGAAAATGTTTTAATTTTCAAATAACATAATTTGGGTTGATCTTAAAAAAAAAAAGATTCGCAATTTGGCTCAATAAGTTGTCTGATTAAGCCAAATACTCTGACTAAGAAATAAAACAACATTTGGCGCAATATGTACTCCTCCATTAAAATTAAATGATGTTAAGAGAAGCAATCTAAGCTTGAAAGCCACGTAAATTCCATTAGGTGTTAAAACACATACCCATTAGCGTGCATGGACATGCACAAACGCAAGAATGTATCAAAATGCACATACGAAAAGTGTTCAGGAAATAACCTAACTAGACAAATGAAAATTTATACAGATTACTTTTTATTGGTATTCAGGCTTATCATCATGCTTTATCCACACGCAACAAAGATGCAACTGAGTGCCATTACACTTCCCAGAAAAAGAAATGAAAATAGTAAGAGTTAAGACTTCAGATGTCAAGTAGTTATCCTGAGCTTATGTGCAGATCAGCCTAAGCAGACACAATATTTTTATTTTTATTTTTTTTTAAATTGAGATGAACCTTTATCTGCTAGTTACTCAAAGATTGATGTTCCTCACCTGGCACCTAGGACATTTAACTCATAAGAAATGTGGGCAACTTGGTAGTTCCCAGCTGGAGCTCTCGGCGAGACTTGTTTGGAACTCACTAGACGAGTGGAGCGACTTTTTGTAAACATTGCTCCAGTGTGAGGAGGCTGAGCATCATAGACTGTAAACTTGGTTCCTAAAAAGTTTGACCTGTTCAATCAAAACATGTTAGAATATCATCAAAAGAATTTTCTTAAGGCAACACACAAAGTTAATTCCAGAGGCGTTCTCTCCACAAAGAAATCAGTTCTTATAAATATATAACACATTCGTGGAGAGTGATTTCGTGGTCAGTCGGCGAAAAATGTAATATACATCTCTTTTTCCTGATAACTGAAAATTTTTTAGATCGATGAATGCAGAAAGGCCGTGTTACCATAATGTTTTAGCAATAAAACCCCTTCTCTATTAGGTTTCACAAATTACCATGTTGTAGTTAGATTTGCAGATAACCCATTAAACCAGATCAATCAATTAGATTTATGGATAATCCATAACACTTACGTTAATTCTGCAGATAATTCCCCAAAAGGGCCAAAACTGAATTAAAGGTAGATTATCTGCAGAATCTAATAGGCTGAAGGTTTTGCTACAAAAACTGAAAGAGGGGCTTTCTGCAATTTGTGTTATAGACTTACAAGCTTTTACTTGCTACCTACTCTATAGTTTAGAAACCAAAGGTTTATCAAAATATTAAATGTCTTCCCATCAATGTCTGAACTGTGTTTTTTTATCACAAGTCACAACTATTAAAATGTCCAATAAATATGGTAGGCTTATCAAGTAAATAAATGTCTTCCCATGAATACGAGTTATTTCCTTGTTTACAAATATTCAAATGTCCAATAGGTACATTCACATTCACCATACAAATAAGAAGGGTACTATTAACTTTCATACCCTGTATTTGCAACAAATCTTAGAGTATTAGAATTCAGATACTAGGAATATAACATGCTCTCAATAAGCAAACCAGATTAGCTGCATTTCAAATTCCTAAAACATCCCACTGAAACAAGTATAGTTATACACCTAGGAATAGTCTTTGTGTTAAATTTTATTGTCATCCACTTATTAGTTTTTCATATTTCCCAGAGATTGAGTAATTGATACCAAAGTGCGAGAATTTGAAACCCGAATCAAAAATGTTTTGTCCGCTAGAAGAGATCACAAAACATGAAGGAAACTCATAGTCTTGCTACAAATCTCAAGATTTACATGCTTATGTGATTTCAGTAAATTTCACCTCGATAATTCTTACTTTTCAGAAATCTAGTAAATCCACTTATACAATAGGCAGCCATAACATAGCACACGTTACATGACAAAAAAAAAAAGTTTCCGTGTGCTGTGACAAATCACAATGAAAGCATATTAAAAGTATACCTCAACTTTCCAATATAAGTACCACTTCCCTTTGACATGTCATCTGCATTTAGTGAGATAAGATAGTCTGTACAAGTAGTTCTTCGGCATTTGCGAGCAGCCAGGAGAAATTTGCCATTATCAGTCAATGCTGCAAGGTTACAGTAAAAGATGAAACAGAAATATGAGATTACCAACTTTGGTAATAAGTTGAAGGAAATTATGTAGATATGGTAGAAGATTAACTAGAGGATTGGACGAAGATGAGGACTACATTACTTATGTAATCCCATCACTCCCAAGTACACTATGGTGATTTAATACACTTCAACCGCAAACAGATATCATTATTATACCATTGAGTTGTTATATGTTGATATGGAAGCTGAAGTAAATGAAGAAAAGTTCTGAAATATATTTAGTAGAAGTTGCATGAAAAATACAAGACCAGGTATCAAGAGAGGAGCTCGTTTAGCAATTAATAAAAGGTAAAATATGCAACATAAGTTATAGCACATGATGACAATAGTAGTAAAAGATGCACACTCGGATGCTAATAACAAAATGATTGTGATGATAACTTTTGAAATAAAAGTTGTCGCCCGATCCTAAACTTGGGACCTTCCATAATCCAATTCATCAGTTTACCACCAAGCAATCAAATAGCGGTCTTATGAAGATAGTTTTACTATGGCCTTTGAATGTGCCCAGAACATATAAAATGCATTAAATATCTACTCAACCATAAAAGGAAGAAAATTGAATAAGTAATTGAAAGGGCTATGAAATACTAAAGGCAAGAAGCCACCATGACATATCGAGGTATAAACTATTTTTCCTATAGAAGAAGATTCAGGAAGGCCGATTAACTCTTTCTGGAGGAGCTGAACAGTTAGTCCTTGTTGTTTTACCATACACTATTTCCTCACACAGTCCTTTCTGTTATACCATACATGCATCACAACAATTTAAGTTGCTATCTCATCCTGCTTGCATGAACTTTCTTTGTCACGGCATTTTGGAAATACAGTCTCTAAACGAAAAGGTGTAGGTTACAACATATTCATCCTCAATTTAAACAATTTTACAAACAATCATGTTGCCTTGCACACCTTTGTTCACCAATATCTTAACCTCTACTAAATCACAACCATGTAATTCATGGATTAACTGTTTTCCCTTCACATGCCAATGTATTCATTGGATTTGTAACATCCTAGAAGCACATTTGTTATTCATCAATCAGAACCAATCTGCCAGAATACCTTCATCTATCTTTATATTGACATGAAGGGACAAATCCTGTATGAGTTACACAAAAGGGATTGACATGCAACCTCTTAAATGGTCAAAACTAATGCTTAAAGAAGCCTAGCCAATGCATAATGTAGAAGTTGCACTTCCACAGCAAGCATAAGACACAGTGAGCTTAAACATAAGAGCATGACCTACCGAATGTTGTTCGACATGATTGGAGGTTAAATGAACATATACTTTTCTATCGTTTTGTACATTATTCATTGATACTCATCTAGTGTCTAAAATATCTTTCAAAGTGCATGTATCATGTCCCTATCACTCAGAGGAATTTTCCCCTTATAAAGCCCACATCATTCACCTATATTATAATCCAAGTAAATGATATGTGAACACTGTAACATAGTTTTTCTAACAACTATGAGGTGCCCGACTTAATAACCAGAGGGGGAAAAAAAGCAAATTGAAGAAATAACTTGATTGACACATGTAGTTTCAACTGCTCCATTAAAGTTTTCAGACAACCACTCTATCAAATCCTGGCCTGATCACCAACAAATATAGGCTCAGAACGAATCATATGCACACATACCATATTGCACACCATGATAAACATATATTGAGGCTTGGGGTTATTCCACTGAAATTGCAAAATATTTAATAAGGCAAGAATATAGTGTGAGGTCTGCATGGAAGGAAACTAAAAAGTGGAAAAACCAAATTGAATTGACAAATGTGCTTTCAACTGCTCCATTAAATTCTAGGCTCGGGACAAATCATATGCACATACATTTGCACAACACGATAAAGCATATAGTGAGGCTTGGGGTTGGTCCACATAAATTGCAAGATACTTAATAAGGCAAATAATATTGAGTGAGGTCACAGGAAACTAATATATGGAAACAATAAAGTGTCAGTAGCATCAGTAGCATTAGGATTCTAAAAGAAGCATCCGACTCATTCAAGCCAAAGATGGTTTCCTAAGAAAAGTATCTGACCAGCTGAAATATCATAGAAGATATGAATTTCTCTATATCACTGACTTTGCTAACAGGTAGATAACCAAATAAACCCACAATTACCAAGCATATTCATAGCCTTACTAAATAAGCATACCTTGAGTTAGACCGAGGTAAAGATGGTATGTCTGATTCGTCCTGTTCCTCTTTATGAAGCACTGAAGGGGAAAGTCTCTCGGCCCCGGCTGCAAACCGCATATAACATCAAAAAATAAATCAAGAATATCAAGCTTAAGAAACATAGCAACATGCTTCTTTTAACTCTTTGTTCAGCTATTCTTTACAGTTGGACGTAGCTCCCTATAGCAAATTAACTTTTTCTTAGTCAAAGCAAATTACAAAATGTTTCTTCACTTAAACTAAATGACCTGTAAGCTATATGTTCCTAGTTTACTTGTGGGTTAAATTTTGTTGAAACTCTTGTCCGAAGAACCCAATTAAATGGGAAAAGAAGGCTTCAACATAATCTCTTTCAACATATCAAATACAAGACCAAGTCACTGCCAAAACTAAGATTTTGACCCTAATCTCGTCAACCCATCTAAAGAGAAATAAGATTTTTTTTCCCCCATAAAACTCATATAACATCAAAAATGAATCTAAGTATAGTAGGCATACACAAATATGGCAACATGCTTCTTCCAGACTTTTCTTTAACTATTCTTTACCATTGCATGCAACTCCCTAAAGCAAATTGATTGTATTTCTCACTTCGTGATTAAATTCTGTCAAATCTTTGGTACAGCTAACCTAATTGAATGGAAAAAGAGGCTTCAACAAAACAAACAGATCAAATGACTGCTAAAAAATGAGATTTTTTTATCCTAATCTCATCAATTCACAACAATTGACAGACCAACCAAAATCTATACCTGCTTCAAAGAGATCGGGAACGTAATCAACCCCGAAACCTCGGGAATCTTCACAATCTCCTTCATGATCTCCCTCCAACTCCTACAAACCCCAGCGCAAGCAACCACATCTTTCCTCGGCGGCCACGAGTTCTCCGCCTCCTCGATCCTCATCAGCACATCCCTCAGCAACTCAGTCGGCATGTTCGCCCAGCAACTCTGCTCCAAAGCGTCGATCGCCGCCGCCGGAATCATCGATCCGTCGGCGACCACCGCCGCCCGATGGGATCGAGGCCGGAGCTTCACGTCGAAGCCCCTCCTCGATCTGCTCCCGATCTCGTCCATTATACTCCTGAAAGACATCGATATCGATTTTGGTTTGGTTTTTCCTAGGGTTTGGTTTTTTTCTAGGGTTTGAGAGAGGAGGAGGAACGATACATGATTAGCGCTCGTTGGAGATATCTTTTCCCTTATCTTATTCGCTTATTCTTATCTACTAATACTGTAGTGGGTTGATATATATTATTTTCGTGGAATGTGTCCTTTTAGTAATTTTCTATGTAGGTGGGGAAAATATTGGGAGAAAATGGAGGGGTGAATGGGAATTTTAGCTTTTCGGAAGGAAGTGGGGACCATGGCAACTATTGGATGCTCTAAACTGTCACTGGGTTGCTCTTTTTGGGTTTTGTTTTTGCAGGAGAAGCTATTTTCATTCATTCGTTAGGTTGGGTTTTTGCAGGAGAATCTATCTTTTTTTTTTTTTGCTTTATAAAGAACAAAAAAATCTGTATTAAGGGGAAATTTTATTAGGGGCTGTTTGGTTGGTCAATTTTATAAATTAGGATTAGGATTTAGCTCTGACAGTGGTAGAATCGTAAATAACGAAATCTAACTAAATCCTAATACAGTGTTTGGATTACCAAAATTTATA
>JBAKGM010000326.1:15369195-15383062 GCA_037177215.1 Asparagus racemosus | reverse complement strand
ATTCAACTAATAACCATTAACCATACATGAACAATATGCACAGAAGCATAGCTCTACTCATGATAAAAGAACAAAAGCATAGTTCCACTTCTAACAAAAGCATCAACTAGAGGTGAACCATCATACATCAAGCACAGTTCAACACTCAATAAATCAACAATAAAAGGCTATACATGAAACTGAGCATGTACAAATGATAATATCATAACTGTATACCCTTCTTTTTGGATCTTTGCTAATATCATAACTGATAAATACAGAAGAATATTACTATATTTAACAATTACTATGCCATATTTTTCTTTCAACTCTGTACTATATGGCGATACCTTTGGAGTTAGCTCGTTTATATTGCTGCCACGATGATTCTGATTCTCCTTAATGTTGATTAAATGATTTGTAGAGCTAACACAAATTCAGGTAATCAAAATTATATCAGAATACTATTTTTGATATAGAAAACCCAACTTTGGCTGCAACTTAAAACATATCATCATGATCATCATCATTACCATCACCGTTGCTCGCGGTTTACATTGATGGGATATATCTCATAGCTAACAATTTCATAGCAATCTATATTCAAAGTAATCATCATCTTAAACTTTTTCCTTAGCATCTTCTTTCTCTGTCTTTTTTTCTATTGACATTTCAAATTAAGAGGCTTTTGTGTTTGAGATTCTCGTCTTGGCGTTCCTAGAAGTTGAAGGGTTACATTCCTAACTTGATTAGAGAAAGACCAAGAGACAACTTCTTCAGCCACAATTGGTTTCTCATTAATTCTTGAATGCTTAATTTTCTTGAATAATTTTCTGAGGGAGAATATGGTATTTTTGGAAACGGTTCATTGCTTTGATTTATTGCATTCTAGACTGACTAATTAATTGTTGACTAATTGATAGCTTTGATTAGGAGTGCTATAATTGGCAAGTGATTTACTTGGAAAGTTTTCACTAATAATTGGAAAGAGTAGAATGAGAAATCAGTTAAAATTGAGATATGTAGTATATATATATATATATTATAGATACGGAAGATTAATGATCGAAGCTCTAAACTTTTGACACGTGTCATTCTAAATATTATTTTAACATATTAGATAGATTAAATAAATTATATAAAAGCCCTCTTAATTGTGACAGTAGGAAACTACATGGATAGACTTTTGGGCCGCATGGGATTTCTACGATAAAATTACCTTTCCACTCAATATCTTGCAATTAGATGCACATTTCTATTAGCTACTAATACTAATTTTAACTAAAATCTCAAGAAAATGACGTATGTCAACTTATTCGGTAATTGATTCTATGATGTTTAGTAGGAAATAATGCCTTAGGGTCTACAAGTTCTAAATGGGTGACCTTCAACGTATGCCGGAGTGACCTTATAACTTATGGCGTGGGTATAATCTAATCCGTATCATAGGTCAAGGCAAGAGGAAGTTCTCTGTTGTTGTTGTTTTTTTTTTTTTTTTTGTTTGGTATTTTGCAAATAAACCTCCCGAGGGCCAAAAAATTTCACTCGAAGTGCTTTTTGCCAAAAATAAAATTGCAAGTTTAATCATGTTCCCAAGCGCGGCACTACGTAGTGTCTATGTGCAATCAACCCAAAAAATAATCACATCTACTTATAATACATACTTTCTAAGGGTTCATGAATGAACTCGCTTTGGAGGAGGCAAAGATAGGAGGGAATGCTTAGCAGGGATTTGTACCTATATACTGCGACATTAGCAAAGCTAAAAAAAGAGAGAGCGTTGATGGGAGTTCTCACTTACAATAGGCAGAAACAAAGGCCAACAGTTTGAGTTTTCAACGGGAGGATTCATTCCCTATTGACTGCGGACAAGAGTCTACATTTCTCTAGCACCAACATTTGTCTTTCCTCCTTTTTCTTGGTCTCAAAGATATCTCCTTTTTCATCTCTGTATTCATTTCTTTTAGGATGAATTATAAAATCAAGCTCACAATGATGGCCGTGTCCCCCGGCAATCTTATCCTATTCTGGTTATGATTTGTTAATTTAAGATGGATAATTGTTTTTGGAAGCAAATTATGGGACCATTACATGGGACAGTTGAATTGGCATGTTTCAAAGTGTCAACTAAAGAAAAGGGTTAAAGGCCAATTTGGTTCCCGTACTAGGGCCTCGTACTCAAATTGGTCCCTGCACTTTTTTTTTCTCTCAACTTAGTCCTTGTACCACACCTCAGTTACAAATTGAGTCCTTTTTTAACTTCCGTTAAAATTTCGGTGTTAATTTTTCGCTTATGACCACATTACCCTCAACCTTCATATTTAAATTGGTTCTCATACTTATCTTTTCTCAACTTGATCCTCGTACAAGTTGAGAAATCATTAGTGGGAGCCCAAGGATCAAATAAGAAAGAACAAATGAAGAATATTATTTTATTAGGAATATAAAGGAAGTGCCATAATGACCATATTAAAGTTTAAATTAATCAATCCAAAGTTCCAAACCCTTCAACCAAATCAACTAGTTTCTCTGAATAACCAAAGTATATGTTCTTCTAAATCCAACAAATCTTCACAAGACTCATATACGAAAGTCCTTATCGATGGAGTATGGTCTTAGTCACTGACGGTGGAGGCTCGTCGGAGAGTCTCGGTCATCAGTGGTGGAGGTTCTGGATAGATAAGAAATCTTCATCGGAGAGTGAAAAATTATTGGTTAGATTGGAGTTGGGTGTTGTTGATTAAAAGAGATGAGAGAAGATGAAGAAATCAACGAGATGACGTGGAGATTTTGTGGCATGTGTCACTAACTTATTGGGTGAGTTATGGGTGATGTGGTGCCTTTGAGGCAGCGGATACTTTGTCGAGCTTATCATAAGCTTTAGGCTAGTGGCGGAGCTAAGAATTTCGGGAAGGAGATCTAGAATTAAACACGATAACATATAAATTATTTTTGCAAAAAAAACATATAATTATTATTCTATGGCAAGACTTTGAAAATCATATTCCCAATTAGAGGATAGCACTAACAATAGCATTATTATTGCGACAAGTTCGTGCTCATATGGATTATCCATAACTTTTTAACGTGGCGGGTGACAGTGGTGGTGACAATGATGGTTGCGGGTTACCTCACTCCAGTTGGTAGAAGATACTCGGTTTCTTTTTTAAGAAATCATTTCATGATTTAGCCATCCTCGATCCTTGTCATATAAGATACTCGATTTCTTTTAAGGAATAGCTATGTGACTGAAACAAGATAAAATATTTGGATATTGTTTATGTCAGAAAGTTAATTGTATGGGTAAGTAGATATTTAGAGGATTTTAGGGTCCCTTAATCTTTCTTGATAGCTGATCAATCAGAAGGAAGAAGATTCATGCACATGAAACACCTGTTAGAGGGCCGAAGTTTGTTGCTCCAGCATGCCCTCCCACATTCAAGTTAGTAATAGATCAAGCAAATTTGCAGAATCTAATTTCAGGATGTTATTTAGTAATTTTTGTGTATCTTTGTAGTGGAGGTTGCCCACTATTTATAGAGGGTTGGCAAGGGCAAATTAGTAATTTGATCAGGTTGGTGCAGTCGGCTGATTAGATAGCATTTTACATGTGTCGACAATCAGTTGAATGAGTCACATTTGCGTTTAATGCGGCAGTGACAGAATGGCTAAAGTGATGGCATAGTCTGAGGAGTCATAACTTTAGCCTAAAGAGTCATAATGACTCTGATCTAGCATTAATGCAATGGTGATTGAGCGGCAAAGTACGATTGTTTAAGCTGATAGATCGTATTGTCATTCGAGATATTCATTAGCGAGTGCCCGAGTAGAAGTCGCATTTCGTCTCGGATTTAGGATATTCTAGTGGATCCCTGCTTGAAGAGACGTTTTTCGTCTCAAACTTAGGCTGCTAGAGAGGTCGGCGATTCTCACACTTGAGTCAGGTCTTCAACCTTATAGGATTAGGCTAGTTCATCATGACACGTGGCCGATTCCCAAGAGTTCATTAGACTTAGTAATTCTCAGGATACAACAGATATCAAAAGTTTTAAAGTATATTATTATGTTCAAATATAATCCATAGATATTCGTAAAGTTTAGGAGTTAATTGCAAAAATGCACTCTTTTGGTCCTTCAATTAGGCCACGAGAGGAAGCCTGACCATCAGCTTTTTTTAGTAATTAAATATAAAAAACAGTGATTCCTTTATTCCAAAATTCGTTCTACTCCTCTTATAACTCCTCTCTTTGCCCTAGTTTTTTCTCAGGGCCAGCGCAAGCAAATCCATGGCAGAAAGAAGAAGAACCAGAGAGTGGAAGGAACTTGCGACCCTTTCAAGCAGACTAGCGGAGTTTCTGTTTGTCAAGGGCTTTACATTTTAGCCCTTCTACCAAACTAACACTTAATTATCGATTAATTACATTCATTCCTAGATACATTCATATTCAAATTTTAATAAAGAAATCTGTCCTAACTTGCACTAAGAAAATTCAAAACTTCTAGAATGCAAGTGCTATCATATCCTGTCTACTAAAAGCAATGTGTTTTGAACCATAAGAAGAACAACAAAGATTTCCAGATGTCCCACTATCGTTCGTACCAAACGCCTTACTTCTATGTGAGCTGTTCTAATAGAATTTGTATTCAAAATCATTGAATCGGAAATTCGTACTAAACTTAAACATTCGAGTTAACATTGATTTTCAATTCCATGTTAACAATATAAATGACACCTCAGTTAGATTAGGTTAGACTAATGAAATTAACAGGAAAACCCATGATTTGCTTTCCGTTGTTATTAATTTATTTATTCTAGTATCTGTTAACGTAAGTATGAGACAACATACAATTCCTCCTCTTTTACTTCACTTGTTACCATGAAGAATTACCTTGGACATCATGCAACCATCATTATCTAGAATTTTTCTTACGTGTCCAATCTAAATAAAGTATGAATCAATCATTCTTGCGTTGAGTAAAAATCTCTCATGAATACAACTGTGCGAGAACAAAAAGAATAAACTAGCAACTTGAGAATAAACTAGCAAGTTGCATCACTTTAATATTCATGAAAATAACAATCTATGTCCTTTTAAACATTAAATTTAATGAAAATAATTGGCATTTCTTGGAGGGTCCGGCATTGTGTGCGTGCACGATTGAAACAGACAGGTCCTTGGTGTGTTTGCATCACGTAAAAATAGAAGGCACAATTATCAGATAACCTCGTACAACTTTTAAGGCATCAGGAAATCCTCTTAATTAAGTACCAGAAGACCCCCATTAAGTTTGAGATTTCATCAGAAAACCTTCTTAATAGAGTTGACTGTAGTTTTTCCTAGTAAAAAACATCCCCCGCCTAATTTTACTCACTCGTGTGAAAATTGTGGTTTTTTTAATATTTAGCGTGTTATGAGGAGTTTTATGATAAATTAAGCTTAAAAGGGTTTTTCTGATAAACCCAACTATTAGGGGGGTTTCTGATATTTTAAAAACTATGGGAAGTTATCGGATAATCGTCTAAAGTTGAGGGGTTTGCTGATAGTTTGCCAAAATAAAAATTAAAAAATAAAGCTAGATTAATACACCAAATGAATACACAAGTAGTAGTTGAGTCCAAATAAAAATAAAATTAAATTGAGAATTTCAACGTGTCAAAAAAAGTGGTCAAGTTGAGCTCGTATGCTATGATATTTAAAATTTCGTGAAAGCGACTCCGTCAGTTTTATAAGAGATATCCAACTTCGATTCTTGCAACTTCGGTGATTAATTTTGAATTAATTAAAATTTTGATAAACTTTTCCTACCTAATGAAAATTATATTAAACCCCTGCTTCACTTGATCTTAGGCCAGGCCAAAGGGCTATGTTGTGTGACATATTATTTTAGAATTAAGCAATCATTTCTCTTGGAATTTTTTGTAGTTAGGTTACGATGTACATTTGGATTTTTGTGATAGTTGTTAAATCAGATAGAGAGGGACGAGAAAAGGATGTCACGGTCAAGATAAGTGAGAAAACATGAAACTCTAAGTTTCCCATGAAATAATAAACTTTTATCATATTGCACATCTACTTCTATTATCAAATGTTCTGTATCTGACACTATGCAGTACTTCTATTTGATACGTATAATTAAGAAGTTGTCGTGCGTTAGGCTAGTTGAGAGTTCATTCACTACAACTGTAGTTGCAATAAAAATATCAGTTGCAACTGTTGTTGCATGGTGTTATTTTGTTCATTTTCAAATTCCACAATTTAAAGGTGCAATTGTAGGTATAGGGGTTTCTCTCTTGCATCATTTTCCCCTGAACTTATTTTCACCATTGGTTGCAATTGGAGATATATTTAAACCCCATTTACAACTAATAACTGCGGCTTTAGCCAAGTTTATCACCAGAGGTCTTTTTGAAATTATAGTTGCGACTGTATTTTATTCATGGTAAACAAATAACTGCAAATGCAATTACCTCATAATAGTCTTGCATGCAACTGCAGTTACAATCAATTTAGTTGCAGCGAACCAAACGGTGCGGTGATCATGTTTGAGTTTCTTAACTTTCAAAGTCTTATTCTAGCCATTTGAAATGAATTTTCTCTTTCTCAGAACTTTGGTTTTTGTTCTAATAACTTTAAGAATTTAGTTACTAAACACAAATACAAGTACTGGTACAAGAATACTTAAACAAAAGATTGAAAGCACACATGAAAATAATTGAGAGAAAAAAATCCTCTCTAATGTCTGTTACAAACACAAACATTATCTTGTACAACTAATGCTGACATCGTAAGAATGAGTGAAGAGATACATAAATCTCACAAGAACTCTGTTTAAATGATTGAAAAGTAATGTCAATACACTACAAAACATTACAGATACAAGACAAAACAGAACATTTCCTAAATCCTAGTATCATACACCACTCTTTGAAGGGGAAAAAAAACATTTTACATACAAAAACAGTTAGCCTTGACATCAATGAATGCAATCAGCCACACACAAAAAATCACACAAAAAATCTCCTATAAATACTAAAATCATGCACACCAATCTCTAATTTCCCCTTGAAATCAAATCATATCAAAAAACCCAGATTTCTTTTTCTTTTTCCGTCGGTTTCACCCTCTGTTTTTCTCATTTTCATCCATGAAAACTTTGTTCTGTTGGTGATCCAGGAACAAAAGGAACAAACCCTCTTCCTCCAAAAACTGGACGCATGCAGGCATCATCGAACTTTCTCCAGTAGTAATGAACAGTGTGAGTTGGTTTACTGAGGAGCATTCGGATGCTTGAAGGACGGAATAAATTGCGGTTTTGTCCTCCTCCTTCGGCTTCAAATCCTGGTACATTCTCAAGGAGTGGGGCTGAGAATTCTGATGTAAAACTTTCAGTGATGCCCTTTGGACCCGGAGGTAAGAGCAGCCTTATCAAAGGCTTTGTCAGCATTCCGAACACCTAATGCAGTAAAATTATGGTCATTAAAGTACAAAGCTTTTGAAATAATAATAATATGGTAGTCTATTTGCACATGTAAATTTCTTGGAAAAGAAAGATATACTCAGAATGTATTAGTGGGACTGCAAAGGTATGGAATCCTATGATTACTTAGAATGAAAACTCTCTTCGAAAATAATAAATATTGAGTCAAGAGAAATACGTAGAGAATATTAAATTTTGGAAAGATATTACACATTATATGGTGAGAAACAACACGATCATCATATTGATGAATGTAATATGATTAGAAATTCATAAAACTGCCAGCAACCAAATCTTGACAGTAGTCAAGATATCAGTATGCACGTCTATGTGCATTTGCTTGAAGAACAAATTTCCATTAAAAAATAATTGTTTTGTTAATGGTCATGGAGGGGGGTTTTCTTGAAACAAGGTATACATGAATAAGGTTTCTTGTAATTTGCCCTTTAAAAAGATTTATGCAACAATATTTATTTAGTTGTGAGCAATTTAATTTTTGACAAATAAAACTAAAATGCAAAGTTTAGACAGCAAAGTAAAAGGATGTAATCAAGCAAGAGCATAAAGTACACTTATTGACATAAATTCAACATAGGAGACTAGCAACGAAATATATTCACCGCTATGACCTAAGTCAAAGAGAAGATCAAATTATGAAACCTACAGCGAAGTTGTGACTGTAGATCGTCACTCTATATTGTAAGCGAGGAGCAACAAGGATGTCATTATTATGATTTATCAAGTAAAACACAAAAGATATGCACACAAAGATGCACAAAAGTATATGGAGTCACAGCCTGAATCATCATACCATCGTGCTGAAGAGTACAACTGTTATGGTACTGGTGATCATGATTGCATTGGCCACTAGTTGTGTGTGACCAGATCTTGTAAACTGCAGATTTGAATACACTTCATTTATCAGCAAAATGAGACTACATATAGTGCACAAATTAAAAAAATCTATCATATACCTTATTATAAGCAAGCGCAATTGATACAGCGCCTCTCATCAGACCAGCCCACCATATTGTAAACTGTATGTTAAGAGGAACGAGTTCGATTATTAATTCTCGAATCAACTAGCTAAGAAGAGAAAGAACAGAATGTTCGAGCACCCACTTGCTGCTTAAAGATGATCTTTTCACCCGAAGACTTCTTAGTGAAGTTGGACAAGAAAGAAAGTGGGAAGACAAAAGCAGCTCTGCCTACTAAAACCAAACCTAGTAGAATCGAGCTAACACATATTGATTTAGCAGGACTGCAGAAGGTAAAGACAAAGTGCGTAAATACCAACCAATCCATTCAATTAACAAAAATGACCAAACTTCAAATTTTAAAGCAAAAGGACGTATAAGAAAAATACTAACAGATGCTCAATTATAAGCATAGACTTACTCATCAATTCATGCAAAATTAGGTGCAAGATGAATACTGTACCAAATATTAGGAAGAAACAGAGATGGATCTATATTACAAATCAGCCATCAGAAAATGCTTGTAAGCATCGTATCTCACATTCCTTGAACACCTGCCTGGCTTTGTATTGGTTGACTCAGTAGTGGTTCTGGGTCGAACTGTGGTAATAATACCATTAGCTGGTGGGTAAATCTTAAGCTTTTCTAGCACTATGAATAACTCTTACAGTTGCAAGGAGGGGCCTTGGTTGTTTTTTTGAGTGGTGGGGGTGAGAGTAACATGAGTTTGAGATATGACGAGGAAGATGAGGAAATATTAGAGTTTTCTGCCATAATCTTGTGTTGTTTCATAACATAGTGATTATATCCTTTGCTGCGCAACTTAGTATCCCATGTTTCTCTGGACACACATATTGTGTTCTTGATTTTCAGTGCATAGAGTGAGTGATCTTAGGGTATAAACATGCAAGTTCGTTGTCATTCCCACCAAAGCTAACAAAACGTATAGAAAGCAGTTTTTGGAGCCAACTCACTTCAGATATCATAACCGCAATATGGATTACATCAGATCTTTGTTCATCATTATATGCATTCAATAAGCACCACCGTGCACACGCACATGCTTGTGTGCGCGCTCACACACCCACCCATCCACTGACACCCAAGCACATGCATACAAAATAACGGGGATCACAGACCATTAAAAAAATGTATTGAAGACCTTGTTGGTTTTTCTTTCCGTCTCAAAATAAATGCCAACGTAATCGTAGTTCTAACCACATGTAGAATAGACAGATAAAGTCCACATAATTGTCTAGAGATCAGATAATACAACTCACGTATCCTTGACAAATTTCCACTTCTCAATGTCTAATGCATCCATGCCAACATACAGGAAGAGAAAGATTTCAGCAATAAAAGACAAAGTTGCAAAAGCATGCCTGCAGAAAAATTTAACAAAGAAAAAATTATTAGTTGAATCAAGGGTGCATGAACGAAACAATAACTTTGCTTGATGAAGCACACAAGAGAACAGCATACTTGGTGGTAATTCTTGAACTCTCTGTCACATTGTGCCAGGTATAGTGAGACATTACTATCCCACAAAAGAACATTGTCAGAATACCACTTAGATCTAATAACTGCAATGAAATTGAATTTGTCAATATCTCCCTAAGGCATTCAATAGAACAAAAAAGAAATATATATTTTAGAACTTGTCTGGTTTTAGCTGAGAAGATTCTCACCTCAGCCACTGTATATGAAAGGTAAGCCATAAGCATCATGAGTGCGACTTCACGATCAGTGGAATGTCTGTTGTTAAAAGATATGTTAGTGATAAGTGACAGTTGCATTAATAACTATAGAAGATTTTGCAATGTGATAGTTCTACATTGTGCTGCCTCTACGTTTAATTTAAGAGCGCCATGTTAAAATCTCACCAAGAATGGTTTTCTTTTTCTTTTCTTCTTTCCTTTTCTCCTTCCACTGTTTGAACTTTTCTTCAATGATATAAATGGGAGGCAAAATCTTACCATGGGTTTTTTGAAAAGGTAACTGAAACATTTGTCAAATTCTACACTTTAAGCTAATCATTAGAAAGCAATGATCAAGCTAATATCTAATACAACTAATGATCCTTGACATGCCAGCTAGTTGACTAAAATGGTCACAGAGGCTAACATAGTTGACAATTACAATGATAGGAACACTAGCACATTTATCTTCAATGTACAACCAAAGTAAAAGATAAAAATTATCACGTTAAATATTCCACAAACCTGCCAAAATACAATTTTTTGATGATGTAGGCACTAAGTAATCCAGCCTACAGATGAGATATATTATTAGCCAATATACATGTAATAGAAAAGAGAGGGGAGGACAAGAGTGGTACTTAAAAACTTACAAATGCTCCCAAGAAGGTGCTGGTTGCAAATAAATAAAAGAAGTTCCCTAAGAACTTCAGTGCTATGAGAACATCAATGTGCTCAAGATCAAAATTCTGGATTGCATTAAAAAGCACCACAGATGTGGCATCATTTACAACACCCTCACCAAAAACCAAACTATACAGCAAAGGCGTCTCATCCTGATTAAGAACCTGCGAAGAAGTAAAAAACTACTGACTAAAACGAAATTTTCTTTAAAAAGTTACGATAAAGGCACTACTAAACACTAAATCTGCAAACCTGCAAGGTGCAAACAGAATCTGTTGCAGAAAAGATAGCCCCAAGTGCTGCAAATATACAGACGTGTAAATAGAAAGAAAGACCAATTGCAAAGAAGTGAATACAGTCCAGGAAACAAACAGAAGGAAGTAGAGAAGTTACCAAGAAAATCCCCAATCTCCAGACCTATATCCATATTCCTAAATAATCTCATTGCGCCTGGTTTAAATAAAAAATGGACAAAAGAGAAAAACTCAAAATTTGATATTATACAACATATTGAGGAAAAGCAAACTTTATCTAACAGGGGAAATTAAAAAAACCCTGGGTTGTCTCAGCACTATAAAATAAGTTAAATCGAATGGATCTATGTAGGGAACTATCCAGATTAAGTCTAGTTGAATAAAACTTATCACATGCCTTGCAAATTCATTTGTAAGAATTTATAAATTGCTGTATATTCAATTAATTAATCTTGAAGAAATCAGTTTCATTATAAAGATTTCCATCTGATGGAGTCTAGAAATTGTATTAACGACTCAATTTTTTACCTAAGAACTTATCAGGATTGAACAGTACAATGGATCGCAAGAGTTAAGTTGACGTCTTACCAAAAGATATAATGAAGAAGGAGATAAGGGTTCCAACTGCACCAAAGAGCATAATCGTCATAAAATTGCGGAAGAACTGTTTCTTTTTCACTTGAAACCTGATTTTTTTAAAAAAATTGAGACAAATTAAGCAACAAACGGGTACAAAATCCTAAGATACTAATTATATTAAGTTTAAAACGGAAAGATGAGTGATTGAAAAGAGCACCCACATCATGATTCTACAAGATGAATTCATGCACCCCATCAAGAAGAAAGAAGATAAAAGCACCAATTTTCACGAACGATTTTAAGATTGAATGGCTTTCTGGATTGCCCAAACACTAAAACCTTCAGCTTTATTTGTCTATGATTGCTTTAACAGACAAAATTTCATCAAATTCCTGAGCAAAGAACCTAAAAAAAGGTTGCCTGAAGGAGTACAAGTATAAGAGAGAAGACACTAAATTGGCCTCCAGTAAGCCAATCAGCCACCAGACAAGCACTTGTTGTGCAATCATTTGGGAATCACTTAGCCTTCCATAGTTTTTGCACTTGTTGTGCAATCATTTTGGAATCACTTAGCGTTTCATAGTTTTTCCAGTTCGGGATAATATTAGCATTTCAATCAGCTTCTTGCTTCTGCAAGTAAGAATTGCGCTTCAAATCTCATAGTAATACTATTCTCAATTGAAGTAAAAAAATTCTACATAACATTATCTGTTGTAAGCAAGTAATGCTAGCAACTTCTAAGACTTAGGAGCAACAATCCAAAATTTTTCAAAGAAGGCGAAACAGAGGGAGATCAACCAAACCCATTAAAATAAACTGAAAAGGTCCGAACAAGAAAAAAAAACAAGGAGAAAACTTACCCAGCATTGAATATAATTGGTGGCAGCAGGTAAATAAAGAAGAGATCCTCACTGAACATCAAAACATGAGATTTCTTCCCGTTGGTGGTGAGCAGAATCAAAGCGCCAGTGAGCAACCCCTGCCATCAAAATCAAATTAAAAGCAGAAAAAAAGCTAAAATACACTGTTCATACCAAAATAAAAATAAAAACTTCATTAACTAAAAAGTACCTCAAAGCTTCGCTATTTTAACATTAGTATATTATTACATGTGACCTCACAGTCCAAAATCCCATTCTTCCTTCTTTACATATTCAAGCATAATCCCGAACACAATTGACTCAAAATTTCCCTTAAATTCTAAACTGACGTAACATGGTCAAAAGTGGTCACATTTTGGATTTTTTTTTTAAAAAAAAAATCAAACTTTAGGGTATTAAATTGCAATTAACCCAATAAAAATCAAAACTAAACAAGGATTACTGACAATGGCGAGGGCGGTGATGGATTCGTTCATCCATCGATTCTCCTCAAGCAAGTGCCCAATCACAATACAAGCACAGAGCAACGCAACAAAGAGGTTGATGGAGACAACCGAGGCGTGATCCGACGTGGCCTTTAGAATCCCCAATCGAACCAACTGCGCCCCAAATTCGAACCCCATGGCGAATTCTCCCCTCTTTCGTCCAAAAAAAAAACAGAGAGAGAAATTAGGGCGAGAAACGAAGCATGTATTGAGGAGAATGGGTTGGGTGTCCTAAATGAGGTAACTTGGAGCTGATATTGGAAGAAATTTAATGGAAGCTCGTCGCAATCAAATCCTTCTATTTTTAAATTCTCTCTTTCTCTCTCTCCAAAAAAAGAGAAATTTGAGAGAGAGAGAGAGAGAGAGAGAAGAATGTACGATTTCATCGTGCACATTTATGTGGAATCCAGAGAAGCGGAGGAGGGGGAGGACACGTGGCGGTTTATGGTCTGGTGATTGGCTGTTTGGTGTTCAGTGAACAGCTAATGGACAATGGCCAGCGCGCGGTCGGCGGTTTGAACTCTTGTTTGTAGGGTAAAATTCATGGGACCCCCTGAACTTGGTGTGATTTGCAAACGACTCCCTGAAGTCTAAAAGTTTGGCGAAACCGTCCAAATTTTGTGGAGTTTCCATAAACCCCTTTAAATTTCGCGAAGTATCACATAAACGTTAAGGGGGTGTTTGGATCAAAAGTTTTAGGAAAATTTTAAGAGAAATGGCAAATTTGTAGATAAAAATTTTCCTATAATTGAGTTTTCATGTGTTTGGTTCGCTCGACATTTATGGAAAACATTTCTTAAAAAGTACAAAATAGTAGGAAAACAACTTCCTACCATTTTGAGAGGAAAATTT
>JBAKGM010000326.1:15319424-15343377 GCA_037177215.1 Asparagus racemosus | reverse complement strand
GATATTGACTAAGTTCTGAGCCCTCAGCCATAAATTTCATATACATGTGGCTGGTATATTTTATGGGATATCAACAATTTGTTGATATCCCATAAAATAAGCATTGGAACAGCTGGTCCAATGTATCTAATTTGTCTCCCACCAATCAAATTCTTCTAGTTACATCATGCATTAATTAACAGCATTAGCCCACTTCCATAAGCCTTCCTATATATACAACCTCATGAACGCAAACTCAAAACACTTAACCAAATCCTACATTAGAGAAGAAGACATGGAGGAAGTGAGAGTTGTTATAGTGGGAGCTGGTCCGTCGGGGATAGCAACTGCAGGATGCCTAGCGGTTCACAAGATTCCGTCGGTGATAATTGAGAGGGACGATTGTCTTGCTTCTCTTTGGAGGAAACGGACTTATGATCGACTTCACCTGCATTTGGCTAAGGAGTTCTGCCAGTTACCTCACTTCCCTTATAGTTCCGAAACTCCAACTTACATCTCTAAAGATGGATTTATTAAGTATCTTGATGATTATGCGGAGAAGTTTGAGTTAAGGCCAAAGTTTCAACATGAGGTAACATTTTCCCCCCTCCAAAATATAGGGAAAAAGTTATGTTTTCTTCATCTTTTATATAGAAAAGTTTTGGCAGTTAAGCCCTCCATTTTGATGTTAAATAATGTTTAATTAGAAGGTTTTCGGTTATAGGTCCTTTAACTCTTCTTTATTTTGAAATAAGTTGTTCAAAAGATGGGTTTGTAAGACAAAGTCTCAGATGTGAATATGGATGTGTCAATTTATGTGCGTTCATTTGTTCTTTTAGCTAGAATTTGAATCCTGTTTTCTTAGATTTTCTGTAGTTTTTGATGTTGTTTGCTTGTTTTTATTAAGTAGTAGTTGCCATTTTTATAATATACTGAACTAGCTGTGTGAGAGCCTAATATTTGGTTGGTTTTTTATTTTATTCCACCGAGTCTGTGACACTTAGATTTATTGTTGACAAATTTTGTGCACTAAGTTTTTTTGTGTCGACAAGTTTTTTGTGTCTGAATCTGTGCAATCAATTTTTGTGCACTCTGTTTTTGTGCGTTCAGTTTGAAATCACTGCCATGAAATATTAAACAAGAAAATTTAAAAAAAGCAACTCACAAAGTAGAGAGATGAATGGTAAGAAAAAGTTATCTTAGATCATTTTTAATGGAACTGATTATGACTCGTAGTCCAAAACAAGAAAAATCATTTCACTACCTTTTCTTTGGCTAAATATCACAAAAGCCACCACAACTTTTGAAGATTATTATATAATTCCCCAAACCTTTCAAGATATCAGAAAACCCCCTTAAGTTGTGGAGGTGTAGTTTTACCTACCCATGTTAAAAATTGCGGTAACGCTGTCTGGATTTTTTTTTTTTTTTTGGATAAAATCTTTAAATTAAAGGTGGGTTTTCTTGGCAAGCCTTAAACTTAAAGGGGGGTTTCCTGATATTTTAAAAGTCATAATATAAGGGGTTACTTAGTGATCGTCCAAAGTTAAGGGGGGTTCTCTGATATTTAGCCTTTTCCCTTGTTTGTTATCACACTGCTATGCTGTCAACAGGTGGAATCAGCCTCATTCGATGAAGAAGAAGGAAAATGGCACTTAAAAGTAAAAAAGCTTGATTCTGGAGAAGAAATCAATTATGCAACCAAATATCTTGTTGTTGCGAGTGGAGAAAATGATGAAATGTTCATGCCAGAGATCAATGGACTAGAGAGCTTCGAAGGAGAAGTCCTGCACTCTAGTCAATACCGTTCAGGTTTAAGGTTCAAGGGAAAGAATGTCTTGGTTGTGGGCAGTGGAAACTCAGGAATGGAGATCGCTTTTGATCTCTGTAACTACGGAGCCAAGACTTCTATTGCTGTTCGTAGCCCGGTATAGTTTTCTAGCACCATGACTAAATACACTTACTAAGATTTTCTTTCTCAGAAATCTTTCCTAAAATATCACCCTGCATGATTTTACCCCTGTGATTTGCGCCATCTAGGGGAATTCTTTGACAAAACCTGAATGTCAAAGGGGTATTTTGATAACCCTTAAACTTAAAGGGGGGGTTTTCAGATAATTAAAAAGTTATGGGGGGTTATCTGATAATCGTCCAAACTTAAGGGGGGTATACTGATATTTAGCCTTAATTATAATTATGCTAACTAATACATTCATCACTAAATTTTTTGCTCCTCCTCTTATTAGTACCTTTACAATTAGAGTTCATTTAACAACTCTCATTAAGATTCATAAATGTTGATACCCATGAAGAGTTAGTAAATTTTTATTATTATAATAAACACAGTTCCTATCTATAATTATCTTCTTTATGATTTTCTAGACAGAATATCAAACTAGGCATGTTAAGTGAATATGGGAGGAGACAATTCCTTCTATTTGTCTTGACGATACTTAACAACGTTAATCCCAGTCTCTAGTGACACAAAATCTATTTTTAATGAAAAAAAATTCAAGATACATCCAAAATTGTTGTTTTGCAGTGTGATGACAGCGTGAAAACATTCAATAAAGAGATTGAGATCAGCTTTGATGCAGGTACATGTGGTGAGCAGAGAAATATGGCGCCTTGGGATGTTTTTGATGAGATTTTTGCCTCTGGGATTACTTGATGCTTTGGTACTTTTCCTCTGCAATCTAAAGTTTGGGAGTACATCAAAATATGGTATTCATAGGCCAAAAGAGGGACCTTTCTATTTGAAGCTCTACACCCCCATTTATCCTGTTATGGATGTAGGCACTTTCAACAAGATCAAGTCAGGAGAAATCCAGGTAGTCTAAATAATAATAATTATTATAATAATAAATATTTTATTTATTTGTGCCATGTACAACTATAGTTTAAAGAGAAATAATTATTAACATTGTCTACTGTAAAATGTTTTACAGGTACTGCCATCTTTGAAAAGCATAAAAGGCAACAATAATGTGGTATTTTCTGATGGAAAGGCGCTTGCCTTTGATGCTATAGTTTTTGCAACTGGTTATAGGAGTACCGTAAAACATTGGCTCATGGTAAATGGACTAATATCTTACTGTTTAGTTATTTTAATTTTATTGAAAATTATTTGATAGCCTTAAGTTTAGTTTCTATACTAAAGTCCTTATGTTTGACATTTTTTATTTATGACTTTAATTTTTCAGAGTGATGATCATCTCCTTGGAGATGATGGGATGTGCAAGCAAAAAAAACCCAACCACTGGAAAGGAAGAAATGGGCTATATTGTGCTGGATTAATTAGGGCAGGAATTTATGGATCTGCTGAAGATGCCATAAACATAGCCAATGATATTAATGTTGCTTTAAAATGTTAGTCCAAATTATATATTTGGAGTTTGATATTGGGAAGATTCAAGAAAAGTTAATATGTTGCTTACTGGAAAACTATTATGTTATGGTTTATTTGAATTCAGATTATTTTTAACTATTATGTTATGGTTTATTTGAATTCAGATGATTTTTTTTCTTTATTTTTATCTCATTGAAATTTTCATATGCAATTACTTGTTTTTACTGGTTGAGAGTAAATATTTTTTTTTTCCTTTTAAAAAATAAGGACCTTAGCCCATTTTCTTGATTAATAGAATTAAAAAGTGCCAGTGAATCACCAGAAGTCAATGAGATCACTTGATCAAAGGAGTGATTGGAGAATCTCACTTTTCTTCTTGTTCATGTAATTTGTCAATGGCTGCAGCTTTCCTTGTATATCCACTTGCCTTTCATGCTCCTTCAGTCAACGAGAGATTACAGTCTTTCCTTTTTCAATAGCCAAATAATAGGAGAGATTATTGGAGTGTAATATGTATACAATACCATGTAAAAATAAATAAAATTCAAGAAATTCATTCATTCTCTACATTTAGGGGTGTTTGCAACTCGAAAGTGAATTGAAAATGTGCAAGTTATTATTATTATTATTATTATTATTTGCAAATGACTTTCACACCCATGTCAGCATGCAATTGAAATACTGTGTCTGTTTGAAAAAAGAAAATTATTGTTGAAAGTGCAATGTGAAGATGACATGGTAAAATAAGATTAATTAGTGAATATAGTTTAAAATTTTTAATTAAAATTGGTCACCATTTTTTCCACTTTCATGTGAATTCACTATTTTTTTTAGAGGAAGTCAAAATTGCATTAAACACATGTGTCAACTTTCTTACATTTTACTTCGTAATCACTTACATGCAAATAAACACCAAAATTGTTAAAAATAAGTCACTTTCTCACTTTCACCTTTTACTCGCGTTCAAATAAACACCCCGTAACTTCTATTAAATTCTTTATGGTATTAGAGCTCTCTCTAAATTGGATATCACATTCATGATGATGATCTAACTATCCATGTTCTCAACGGATTGGGATCAGATTACAGAGAATTGTCTGCTGCAGTCCCAGCTCGTGAGCAGGCAATTTCATTTGAAGAATTAGTTGACAACGCTGAGGAGCATGAGCACTACCTACACCGAGTCAATTCATCCACTCAGTCTGAGGTAATCACGGCTAATTTCTCTAAGACGAAATACCAGTCTTTCTGCAAAAGAAATCCACATAAATCCGTTGGTTACTCTCAAGGATTTAATCAACCTCATAGTATGTATTCCAACTTTAATGGACGACAATATGGTGGTCAAAATAATCGAAATCAATCTTTAAGCATAATAATGTCTTGTGAGTTCCTTCCATCCACAATAATCTTTTGTCTGTTTCAAAATTATGCCAACATAATAGCATCTCTATTGAATTTTTTCACAAATTTTTTATCTCAAAGATTTTTGTTGATAACTTCTCCAAGTATGTGGCTTTGTCCTATGAAGTTTTAGTCTGATGTTTACACCATTTTTTAAAGATTTCAAATGCCTAGTTGAAAAATATGGGGTCATCCAATTAAAGCTATATATCCCAATGGTGGTGGAGAATATGTGAAACTTTTAAAAAAAAAATTTGCTTTCTCATGGTATGTCTCACCTTCAAATTCCACCACATACCCCTCAACACAACGGACTATCTGAAAGAAAACATAGACATCTGGTAGAAACGGGCTTAGCTTTGTTACATGAAGCCTCACTTCCTCTTAAATTTTGGTCCAGTGCTTGCTTGGCTGCTACCTATGTTGTTAACAGACTTCCAACTCTTGTTTTAGATATGAAATCCCCATATTCAATGACATCCCAAGCTACTCCAAGTTTAGGACATTTGGTTGTAGATGTTTTCCTTGGTTAAAACCATATGCTGCCAACAAACTCTATGTGAAGTCAAAGCCATGTAAATTTCCAGGATATTCTTCGAATCAAAATGCCTGAAAATGTCTAGATCCAACCTCTAACAAAATATATATTTCTAGACATGTCATTTTTGATGAAGAAACATTTCCGTCTTCTTCTTTGTCTTCTGACAGTTCACCTGCTAATCTTTCTGTTTGTGTTGCTTGAAATTGGAGGAGTTCTATGTCAGAGGAGTTTAATGCTCTAGTGAAAAATAGAACATGGGTTCTTGTTCCTCCTCCTTCTCATCAGCATAATGTTAGTTGTGAATGGGTTTTTCGTGTCAAACGAAATCCTGATTGCTCCGTATCACGTTATAAAGCCAGGTCGGTTGCGAAGGGTTTTTATAAAAGTCTGGGGTATGATTTTTCTGACACCTTCAGTTCAGTTATTAAACACACCACTGTGCGTATTGTTTTGTGTACGGTGCTTGCTCAAAATTGGCATTTGAATCAATTGGACGTGAATAATGCCTTCTTGAATGGTGTCCTTGATGAGGTAGCGTTCATGCAACGACCTCCTGGATTTGTTGGCAAAGACAAGCCATCTCATGTGTGTTGCTTGAAAAAAGGCATTGTACGGTCTCAAACAAGCACCACGACAATGGTATTAAGGCATTGTGTGAGTTTGTTCTAAACTTTGGTTTTGCTCAATCTGTTACTGATACATCACTTTTTTATCTACATCAAAGGGACAATCACTGCTGATTTCTTGGTCTATGTTGATGATTTGATAGTAACTGGGAATTGTAAGTCCTTTCTTTGTGTCTGCACTGTCAGCTAAGCTTTCCCTCAAAGACCTAGGATCGTTGAATTTCTTCTTGGGAATTGAAGTGATCCGCACAAAACGTGGTTTGTTTTTTTAATCTCAACACAAGTATGTTCGAGATCTATTCGAGAAGAAATAATATGGTTGGGACCAAAGAGTTGCTCACGCCCATGTCCACTTCAACTATTCTACAGTTGCATGATGGTTCTTCAAATGCAAATGCTACAAAATATAGACAAATCATTGGAGCTCTCCAATATCTTCTTATTACAAGACCAGACATAGCTTACGCAGTGAACAGGTTGTCTCAATTTATGAATTGTCCATCAGAGATTCAATTCATACGGCAGCAAGTAAACGCATATTGCGATACTTGAAGTGGACAATTCATCATGGTCCTTCCTTTATACAACCAGCTTCCTACCACCTTCATGCATATTCTGATGCAGATTGGGCAAGTGATAATGATGATCGATCTTTAACCACGGCCTTTGCCCATTTATTTGGGAGGAAATCCAATATCTTGGTGTTCTCGGAAACAAAAGTCAATAGCAAGGTCCTCCGTTGAGGCCGAACGTAGGGCCGCTGCCACTACCGCAGCTGAGCTCGTTTGGGTGCAAAATTTGCTGCATGAGTTGGGTGTTAAGTTCCCCGTTGCACCTGCGATACACTGTGACAATATTAATGCAACATATGTGTGCGCAAATCCTGTGTTTCACTCTAAAATGAAGCACATAGAGCTCGATTTTCACTTTGTCAGGGATAGAGTTCAAAAGGGTCTTCTTCAAATAGCGCATGTCTCTACCCGGGATCAGTTAGCTGACCCTCTCACAAAGCCTCTTGCAAAGTCAGTATTTCTTTCACATCGGACCAAAATTGTCGATCTTTATGGCACCCCACTTTTGAGGGGGCGTGTAAGTGATTCACTAATTGATCAAAGGACTGATTGGAGGATCTCACTTTCTTTTCTTGCTCATGTAATTTGTCAATGGCTGTAGCTTTCCTTGTATATCCACTTGCCTTTCATGCTCCTTCAGTCAATGAGAGATTACAGTCCTTCCTTTTTCTGTAAACAAATAATAGGAGAGATTATTAGATTGTAATCTGTATATATCAAGAAATTCATTCAAATCTACATAACTTCTGTTTAATTCTTTAAAATGGAGAGGAAGTACATTTATTGAACTGCATGAGAAAGATTATCCGATGTACTAATTGAAGTTAAACATTTCTAGCTTTGTAATAAAACCATAAGAAGTCAATAAGCTGTACATGATATCAAACATCAAAATTTTGGAAGAGCATTTTGAGTATGGCAAAATCTTGAAGATTCCAAGAAGACAAACGACTTTTACGTTCTCCATCTAGCATTTGAACTTGCCATGCAATGAACACGCAATCTTGTAATTAGTTTATCTTTAGATGAACACACAATCTCTACTATTTGAACTTGTCATGGAATGAACACACAAGCTTGGAATGGACCCTTAACCCTTTGGATGTATCATGGAATGAACGTTAAAATTTCTCGTGACCCTTGACCACTCGAAGATGCAACAGGAAGAAAAATTAATCATATATGCCCCTTCATTTTCCATGCATAGGAAAGAGAAATCCCTCCTCAAGACATTAATTGACTAGTCAAACTTTTACGGTCGTAACAAAAAACAAATACATTGTCCACCATGGTCCATGGACCATCTCCCATTCATTAATTTGTGTTGGGCGCAGAGTCACGCCCACACGTCGCGGAAGCGATATCACCTGAGAGAAGGTCCTGATTATATTCACGAAGTAAATATAATCGCCGACGGGGATTAGCTCACGAAGGAGATAATCGCCGGAGTGGGTGAAATCGACCAAGCCAAGTCACGCACGGACCCTGAGATTAAGACCAAGCTTAATATTGAGGGTGGATCTGAGAATCTATAAACAATAACCAAATCACACAGTAAACAGCAAATACACGAGATTTACGTGGTTCGGCAAACTTACCTACGTCTACGGGAGAGGTGAGGGGTGATTCAACTATGAAGAAGATCACTGACGACTTGTACAATCCACAAGCTCGTCAAAAAAAAAAAAAACGCTTCGCTTGGCTTCACGTGGGTTCGTGGCCTCACGTTCTCTTTTTCCACTTGTGGTCCCCACATCCCCTGAGCCCACGTGCTCACAAAGTTGTTTTAAATAAAATCCTCAGTCTGATATATGTGGTTTTAAGTTTGAATTTAGCGTCTCCGTTTGCTACTTTTCATGTAGAATAGTACAAGTTTGCCGCATAATTGATTAATTATTTACAAATATCGTATTTTAAGGCTATAAAGTTAACTACTTCTCCGGAAAGCAAAAAATGAACCAACAAGGTTTTAGCCATTGAGACATCCAAAAAGTTTCTATATACTTTACGGTAATCATATCATACTCCCTTTAAAAGAATTAACTTAGGTAAATATTTTCATGGTCAATACTATCCTCTCCTTTTTAGAATTTAATGGTGATGATGATGGTCAATATTACACTCTAATCATATTCGAATAATGATGATGAATTTAAATTTTAAAAAGATTATCTTTATTTAAACTAAGCTATCATCTCAACCAAATCATTATTTGGTGACAAATATAAAGGTTCCCTTAAAAATCTGATCTTATGTACTAACCCACTAATCCTATATACGTACATCATTAATCCACCAACAAAAACCCACAGAAATTCAACCAAGAAAAGAAAAGAAAAAAGAAATATCATCAGCAGATTGAGACTTCCCCCATTGTAGTCATATTCTACTATTCCTTGTTGAAAATATATTGAGAGAGATAGTCATTTGAAAAAAAGATAGAGTTCATGATAGTCGATTACCCTTGCAGATCCTTTTTGTAATATTATTTGTTTTGTTTTGAAGAGTAAATGACTTTCCATCTCTCTTGCTTATAACTTTCTTTCACTTTTGCACCAGATGGACATGCTACTCTCATCTGCAAAAAAGTTATACAAAATAATTTCTTATTGAGTGGATATATAATTCAAAAAAAGTGAAATGAGATTTCTTTTTTTTAGTTATAGTACTAGCATTTGTTTTAAACTTTCAGAAACATTCTACAACGTTAAGGAAGACAACATCACTCATGAACTACGTCCAAGCAAGTCATAAACGCCTGTGAGTTGTTTTCCTTTTTAAATTTATTTAAGGGTTAACTGCATATTAGTCCCTTACATCAACTTTAATTGCTAACTAGTCCCTCAAATCTCATTATTTTCTTATTAGTCCCTTATATCTTCAATTTGGTTGCCAATTCATCCCTATTGTTAGGTGGTGTTAACAATGAGGGTTAAATATAATGAAAACAGGTTCATTTCCCATTATACTGTTACCTATATTAACTATATCATTTATAAACCAACCTACCTAGTTCATAATGGGTTTAAACCCGAAACTCACTTACTATAAAACCCAAACCCACTAAGTCTTTCTTCTCCAATGGTGCTCTACCTCCCCAAACCCAAATTTGTGCTGATTCCCCCATGAGAGAGCAGGAAAAATTTGGGAACAAGGAATCTTTTAGTGACTTGAGAGGGAAAGGTATACCGAAGGACAATAAGGTAGTTTGATATGTTGAGTTAATGCTTAACATAACCAGAGTTGGAGGAATTAACAGATTTTCTAACAGAAGGGCTATATGGCAATAAAATTGAAGGTTTAAGGGGCTAATAAGCAAATAACAAGATTTGAGGGACTATTTGGCAATTAAGGTTGATGTAAGGGACTAATATGCAACTATCCCTTTATTTTACTTTCGTACCTTCAAATAAAATTTTCTTTCTCATTTTAGTCGTTTTTCCTTTCAACTTGTGCATTAAAGTGGAATTTTTAATTTTCAGTAATACGTTAAAAACTTGAAAATCTTTATTCGTACATGCCTTTTAGTTTTTGAAAAAATACTATATATATTTTTTACTCTCATCACTGAAACAACTATTCATCCGCTCTTGGCTCAATATTCAACAAGAGGGATGAGAGCCGAGAGGGATACAATCAGACTCTCCAGACTAAAAATAGAAAAGATAATAAGTTGAGGGACTTTGCTGGCTCTCTTCTATGATTCAAGTTGATGTCTATTTCCAAAATCTAAAAGGTTGTTCTTTGATGGAGAATGTAGGAAAAATGTAATTAATTAAGCTGCTAAATCTGTGTGTTTATTTTTTTATTGTTAATTTTGTTGGCACCTATCATTCACTCATCCAATTGTAATTTTTTTAATCTAATTGTTCTTACTATAATAGTTTGAAAAATCATATTGGCTTCTTGAAATCAATATCTTCCATGTTATTAATAATTCTAATTATTTATTATGCAACTTTTTCTATAATTTATATATCTAAAATAATTTTGAAACAATTTAATTTTTAGTAAATATGCAATTCTCATTATGAGTGAACAATATTGTAATGCCTGAGAATGTATATATGAGAGCGTTAGAGTTAACCAACACAATTTTCCAGACCATATTGGTAATAGTAAACTATCGCTACCCAACTATAGTAAAGACGAAGAAAATCCAAAAGAATCAATCAAGATATTTTGATCACGTGCTTTGCATGTGCGTCCCACTAGTATAAAAAAGTCATAAGGGCCACTAGCCTGCTTGCAAACCATAGTTCGCAATGCCCCCACGAAGACACATGCATGATTTTCCTATAAAAAAAAGAAAAGAAAAGAAAAAACAGAGAAAACATGTATGATTTTGTTTTCCTTTCTATGCAATTAAAAAAAGTACTTATTTATATTCTGCTTCCTCTATTTTCTCTTAACTGAAAACCAATCATAGAGTACCAAAGTTTCTATCAAATTTTATTTTGATACCCATGTTTATATCCCATTCAATATTTTGTTAAGTTTGTATAACATGCTTAGCTACTGGGTAAAATAAATTTAAATGTATTACATGCTAATCACATGCTAAGGATGTGATAAAACTTTAACAAATGTTTTCTAAAGAAATATGGACGTGGTATCAAAGTGAAAATGTGATTTAAACTTAGGATATTAATGTGTTAAAGAAATCATTATGGGTATCAAAGGGTAACAAGATTGGAACTTTTGGGTTTTAAGTGTTAAAAAAGTACTTTGAGGCATTAGCGCTAAAAGGTGGGTACACTTACGGGTGCACAGGTGAAAGTAAGCCACCAAATAACCAGAAGGGTTTTTTTTCTTCTATATTAGTCTCTTAATCTTTCATATTAGAAATTAGCCCTTCAAACTAGTTAAATTGCTATTAGGACCCTGAATTCTTAAGAAATTTTGAAATTAGTCCCTCAAATCATACTGATATTGCTATTAGATCCGCTGATTCTTAAGTCATTTTGAATTGAATCTTTCAAATCAAAATAAAATAGCAACTAGAGAGATCTATTTGAAATGACTTTTAAGAATTGAGCGTCCTAATAAAAATTCAATGTGCACCATTCTATAATAGTAAATTAATTAGTTTGTAAAACCATTGCGCCTCATTTTGTACGTGGAAATGAGTAGAAATGTAATGAAAATTCTCACTTCTCTCATTTCTTTGAACTAGTACAACCTTAGTTTGGAAGCTTTAATGCTCATTCCCACTTCTTTATGTGGGAATGAGCATTCCCAATCAGTGATAGGGAATGAATGTTCCAACTTAAGTGGGAATCAAAAAAATCCAAAGCTTTCAAATATGTCAATTTCCACTTCATACTTTAAAACTGCATCTGAACGTGAGAATAGAAATAAGCATTTAATTTTCATATTAATTTCATTTTATTCCTTTCTTCATTTCATTCTCACTTTACTCGATTCCCGCATACGAAAAGCATGCAATATTTACTTATATATTTTCTTAATTTTAGACCCTCTTCTGCTAAAGCATTGAAATTGATCAAGTCCCTTTCATTCATTCTCTATCGAGAAATTTCTTGCTCCCCGCGAGTCAATCGCTTTCAGTGTGAAGACCAACTATTATGTCATCAAACTTAAATCTAAAGAGCATAGGCTATGACATATTTAATCATTTCTTCTTGCCTCTTATTCCATATTATTTGCAGTTGGTATAAATTATCTCCTTTATTGTATGGAAACATATGATTTGTTTAAGGGTAAATAAACTAATGGTTAGATTTTGTCTTTTTTTTAATGTTGTTTACTTAAATCTAAAGAGCATAGGCTATGACATATTTAAATGTCTATAACCTATCAAATTAAAGCCTAGAAAAGTAACAAGTACTTTACTTACTTAGGTCTAAAAAGCATAGGCTATGCCATATTTAAATGTCTATAACCTAATAATTTAAAACCTAGCAAATTATAGATTCATTAATAATTATTCTAGACTGAAAGATAACATTAGAAATAATTGACTAAGCATAAGATATGCTAAATTTAATTGTCTATAGCCCTATCAAAGTCAAGTTATTTCTATCAATTATGAAGAGCCTAGACTAATTAAAACATGAATAAATTAAGCTTAAGAGGAAAAATTAATAATCTAAAAGAATAATCTAATCTAGCTTCATCATCCTAAGCAACCTACTAAATTAGCTAAGCATGATGAAAGAAGAACAAACAAATAGAAGAAGAAGAAGAAAACATTGCAAGAATTAAAAAGAAGAGAAGCTTTTATTAAATAAAACTTATAAGAAAGACTAAAATGAAGTTGGCCTCCTTCTAAGATAGCCAAGCCCTTAGAACTATTTACAAGATCAATTGGTCGATTGATGAAAAAAACAGGGCTCTAGGGTTCTATTTGTACTATACAAGAGTCACTCATTACCATAGGATATGAGTTGGTTTCCAAGTACGCTACAACCATAAGATTTGAATTGATCTCTAAGTAGTTTTTACGCAAGATTTATCTTGACCTTCAAGTAATTGAGTATATAATGGTTAAATTTGGATTTCTGGCAAAATTAGGTACTACTGATAAAATTTTTGGAATCTGCCAACTTGGAGGCTTTCGTCTTGTCGAGATAGGTGATTTTCATAAATAATATGTTGGATTCAACTTTTCTGATTTGGAGATATTGTCGTTTCTTTGTGCTTGACCATCCTGAATGCGAGTTTAACTTGATTTCTTTCCTAATTTGATTTAATGCTTAATTGCTGGCCATTATTAATAATTGTTGACCAAGAATGTGATAATTGCTAAGATTTTGATTCTAGACTTGGTCTTCGGCATCAGACTTGGATTTTTTTGGACTTGGATCTCACATTTGGGCTTTAATTGTTGAATTAACCTTTTTTCTTCATTAACAACTTGTAACTTGAAAATTACATTAAAATTACTCGAGTAGCATTTAAATATATACAAAAAAAAAGGTAAATGAGAGTATAAAAATAATATAAAATGTATTACTCATCCCAACTTCTCCAACCCAACTCCATCCCAATATTAGGTGACATGCCTCATAAAAACCGTTCACAATCTCTCGACTCACTGCCCTCGCTTCTATCTCAACTCCTTTGAGTACTGGCATTTTGAACCACCCACACTGTGTTATTCACTGCTGCTGCTCAAGTCCTACTATTGTAGCAAGCTCAGACCCTCCATCCACCGACCGCTATCACAAAAACCCTATAGGAACACCCACCACTCAACCTCGCCACAACAAACTCCTCTTGCAACCCTCGCGAAACCCTAGTGCTGCCACTTTGATGCTATCCTTGTGAAACCCTAGCCCTCTATTTTCCATAAATTTTGATGAGAAACATGGTGATCTTTCAGAGGATTCTAACAATCAGTGGAGGTATACTCTACTTTATTTTGTTTAAGTGTGATATTTCCACGTGCAAATATAGCTTGATTTCGAGCTTTGTTGACTATATGATTGAGGTTGTTGGAGCTGATGCCATTTAGAGGAGTTAAAAGATCAAGAAGGTCATGGTTATATGATTTAGGTTGTTGGAGCTGATGCCATTTAGAGGAGTTGAAAGATCAAGAAGGTCATGGTTGGAAAAGATGCAGTTTGGTCTTGTTCTCATAGGCCTTTGGACGACCCTCTTGTGAGAAGAAGATAGGTCCGCCTAGGAAGTGGTTGCTCTCGTGGGTGATTAGAAAACCCAGCGCGACTAGAAACTCTTTGAGAGGATAAACTCCATTAAAGGAGTAGTAGTGGCTCTTAGGTGATTAAAAACCCTAGTGAGCAAGAACCCTATGAAGGGAATAGCTCTCTGTTGAGCAATCAAATAAGAAGGCCCAAAGCAACCCAAGGAACCCTCCAAAGATCAAGGATCTTTACCAAGAGATGAGTCCAAGTCCAAGCCTTCAGGCCTCTAGAAGAAGAAGAGTTGAAGAGATTAGGAGCAAACGGAGCCTAAAAGTAGAGCCAATGTGGGAGAGGCAGTCAAAATTTGGAGCCTTTTACTTGTGGATGGAGGGGCTTTATTTGCAGAGAGAAACACCTGCCCTCTTTGCATGCCTTCAGAGTTTATGACCTAAGATTTATGTGGAGCTAAACTAATTGTCTGCAGAGTACGTCACTCTGACAAACAACGCAAGGCATGGACATACAATATTTTTTTCAGAAAAGGTAGGCTTTGCACCAACCAACCAAGCTTGCGTATTGAATCTCATTGTCATTTTGCTAGATCTACATCATCGGAGGTGCTATTATTTGTTTAGCATGTAGCGCTACTCTTATTTGTAATAATTTTGCCTGTCACTTTTACTGCTTGTCTGTGGCTGACATGGAAGAGTTAGGGGAGACCTTCATAAATCCTTAACTTTGTGTAACGGCTATGAGCCCTGCATAAAGGGTTTTAAACCAGCATTAAAGAGGACTTAGGTGATTTTGGGTGAGCTTTTGAGTTTATTCTCTCCCGGCCTTGACTTTTAGCTGTGTAGGTTTGTGACCTCACCCCATTTTGGGCCGATATAACTTTAATGGACCCCTTGGTCATGCTTTGAATGACTATTTTTCCCTTGATAGACCCTTCATAGCTTGTAAGGTGTTTGGACAATGGCTCATCATTTTCTACACCCTCACTTCTGGCAGACCTCAAACTTGTCATCACCGCCTCTCCATTGACCACCACTATTCTCACTTTTGCTTGCAGACATTCCTTACAGTACTCCTCGCAATGCCCAAGCCTAACCGAAATCCCACCTAAGCACTCGCTGCAAGCATTTGCAAGAACTAGTGTCAACTACAGCAAGCTGCAAGGTGTTTCATAGAACGCCCCAATGAACACCTACCTCTTCCATCGCCACCTCATCCACTCTCTGCTCCATTTTTTTGGGGGATTAAACTGGTTCAACTGAGAGTTAATGAACCTTAAATAGAGGCTAGGAATCAATTTTAACCAAAAAAATTAAGTTCTTAGGTTTTAGTCTCAACTTCTATTTAAACCTATCATTCTTTCTCATTCTTTTCAATAGGAACTATGCTCACACATGATATCTAACACTGTGCACCCTGCTACCAGGATTGCCACTATAGCTTTACTTTACCGTCAATGACGGCAGCCACAATCATCTTTACCTTCAATGGCCGCTCAATGTCCATTGATAATAATAAACACAATGAATTCAATAGAATGTTTGAGGATCACTTATTACAAGCCTTTGTTGCCAACCTCCAAAAATTACACATAAGCCGTTCGACGGAACGACTGAGCAAGATTTCCCACCCTTTGGTTAGCCCCCATTGCCAGTTCCCATAGCCAGCTCTCGCAACCATCATCCTCTGACTAGCTCTCCTCGGCCAAGTTCCCTCCGATCAAGCTTCCCCAGCTAACCCTCTCTAATGCCCATGATATCACTAGATAGCCACAACCTTGCCCCTCTGTCTATCCTATCACCAGACAACTACAACCTCGCTCTCTCTATCCATGCTATCACCAGATAGTTATGACCTCCCCGCACTATCTGTGCTGTCACTGGATAACCATGACCTCCACGCTTCTATGCAAGCCCTCACCAAATAGCCACAACCTAGTTGACTGTAACAAATAAGCTAATCATCATTCCCACTCTCTTTTCTTGCAAAACTGTCTTTGGTAATACCCAAAGACAGTTTGATAGGGCGTGTTAAATATTATAGTGAGCCTCTATTGTTTTCCATTCTTTTAGTCCCATATTGCTTAGGATACTAGATCTCCTACTCCAACTCTTGCATAGAACATCTCAATGTAATGAGTGAAATTATCTTATTTTTTTTCCAAAAAACTTTATTCTTATGAGAGATCTCATTTTCTTCCAAAATGCTTTAGGATGTGTTTGGATTGAGGGGAATAGGGGAGAATGGAAGTTAGGGGAAATCATTCACCCTAGTTCACCCCGTTTGGGAATCCTTTAGAGGGTAGAGCGTTCTCCCTAGTTCTCCTAAGATCACCCTCAAACAATACTGTAGGCATCAAAAATTGCCGATGAACCCCAAGTGTGATTTAATCATGAGAAGATAGAAGAATGACATCATCAAGACCCTAAGGAAATCAACCGCAAGAGTAAAACTGGCGCATACATACTCAAGACACTTATTGTGTCATGGTCATTGCTGAGACACTTGTTGTATTTGAAACATTTCCACATGTTTTATTGCTATTTATAGGGCCCATTTGACCTTTTCAACATGTTGGGACGTTCATTTACATTAGTGGGCGGTTACATCCTTAAAAAATGCCCACTAAGCGCATAAATGAGGTATTAAACATCCCTTAAAAGAGGGAAGAGCGGTTACAACAGGAGGAGACCCGACCCCTTTGGCCGAGATAGTTTTGTGCCCAGACACAAAAAGTATCTTTCCCACTATGCAATTCTGGCAGGTCACAATTTGTATTCTTTTCAGCGGTTACACCTTTTAAAGGCTATAAATTGCCCCCCTACGCCCATTGAAGAGGAGATCTTGAATTTTGAGGGGCTTGGAGATCTAAAAAGAGCAGAGAAAGAATTCAAGAACATTCAACTTGGAGATTCCTCGAGTTTAAGGTTCGCCTTAAATCTTGGGAAGGGTAGATATTTTACTTGGCTAAGATATTTACTTAAGTTCTTATTTCCTTAGTGAAACATAAACTCAACCCTGTCAATTCGAACAATCGTTGTTCGGTGGTTCATGGACGACACGTCCCCGACATAGGCAAAGAACCTACACAAGCAGGAGTTGGCTACATAGTGACTTCTGTTCGAGTTTTGTACGAGAGTGAGATCGTTTCTCTGTAATAGAGAGAGTTACACGTGTAATGTTTCACTTGTTTTCATTTTAAAACATTTTAGAATGGAAACTTCAAAGAAACTCGTTCTTAGTGGAAACACGATGGCGACCACAGTGGGAGCCAATAGTCTGAACGTTGAGGCTATGGTGTCGCAGCTAGACAACGATCAAGCTGAACTCATGGTCGATGGACTAGATTACATCTTCGATCAAGCCAAGTTTGAAGAGTACCTCTCCTCCTCTTCATCAAGATCCTCCTTATCTCGCAAGCATCGGAAGATTTCATCTCTAAGGAGGGAGGTCCGACTTGTCACCAAGGGTGATGAATCTCACCTAGTTGTGGCGGAGGTTTCCCCTAGCAACAATACCCCAGCAAACTGCAAAGCCAAGAGCTCTGCTCATAGTGACTCTATTCTGATTAAAGAGTCATCTTGCAAGATCTCTATAACTCTGACGAAGAGGGCTCGTCAGAGGCAATGTCAGAAAATGGCCCGCCAATTTGCAAAGGCCATGAAGTCAACGGACGGAGTTCATTATTATACGAATTCAAGTATTCAAAGGCGTTAAGAAACTACAGCGTCTCAATTCTAAACTCTCAGCACTCTGATCAAGGAAGAATGGATTCCCGTCAAGAGGACCCGTCTGACGAGGAAGGAGCTTGCCCAAAAGCGTCGTGCGCGTGCCGCCCGTGTGCGTGCTATTATATGCAAGGCGCAAGAGTTGAAATCAGCCAAGGGATCAAGCCACAAAGTTTAGATTCTGAAATCTGCACAAAGTTCAAGACAAAATCTGGTCGAAGGTTCTGCCTTTGGCCGACACACTTCTAACTGTCTCAGCCAAAGAGCCTTTAACCGAGACACTTCCAACTGTCTCAGCCAAAGAGTATTTAACTGAGACACTTCCAACTATCTTGGCCAAAGAGCCTTTAACCGAGACACTTCCAACTGTCTCAGCCAAAAGAGCATTTAACCGAGACACTTTCAACTATCTCGGCCAAAGAGCCTTTGACCGAGACAGTCTAAAGTGTCTCGGTCAAAGAAATCTCAGCTAGGACACTTCCAACTGTCCCGACCAAGAGGTTTCTCCTCAGCTTCATCCATCCACTTCTCCTACTGCTGAATCAATGACAAAGCCCGAGAACCCATCCAAATTCACAACTTCAGTGCTTAATCACCTCGGTCTCTAGCCTGGAAACCAAGGCAAAGCACTAGTGAAGGAACGCTTGGGTTATGCAGTCCATACACGACAGCAGACTGGGGGTTGTGTCCAAACTCAAACTGGTGCTCAGAAGTGTCTCGAGCAAGCTGGGACGTCTCAAGCCCCAAGAATTCCTATCGCATCTCGTTTGATCATTTCTCAGGGGGTCCGTGAGTCTACTGAAGGGAAAAATTGTAAGCGTGTAATTCACAAAGTCACAAGAGATGACCATACAATTTTGGTTCATGCAAGGGCAACCTCAGTTGACAAATGATCAAAAGTGCCTCCTAGCGAGTGTGCCAAGTCAAATGGTCAATGTCCCCAAAAGAAGACGTATCTTCCAATCAAAGACAATGCTACACTTGGGGGTGGAAGTGCAATCCACGACAATCCATGACAGCAACTAATATGGCGCCCTAGTCGACCACATCATCAGGCTAGGGGTGGAGACACACGAAAAAGGGCAATTGATGAAATAGATTGTTCCTGCTCATGTGCACGCCTAATCAAGACATTGCTATCAGGATGTGATTGCTCTGAGTCGAAGGTTCATCCGTGAAAAGCTTCAGTGTTTGAAAGGCTTTCCCTACCATAGCAGAAGAGTCGATGTCAAAGCCAAGACGCTTCTGAAGAAGAAGATCTGCCATCCAAAGAGATGAATTCGCTAAAGTTACCATTAACATGGTAGACAAAAGGAAAGGAAAGGCTGCAACAGACACAGATCCTGATTTCACTCCTGAAGGAAACGTCGGCGCCTGAATTTCCCAAGGAATGTCTCGGTTACAATTGTGAGCTATACAACGCAGGGATTATAGAAGGATGCATGAAGGGGATTCATTTGAAGATGAGATCTCCGACGCCTACTCAGCAATGGCATCCGATGACACGATGCCGAGCGTTGGTCAGGCTAGAGAAGCTTATATGATCACCCCTGAAATGCTAGCCTAAATATTGCAAGAAGCCTTAGCTGAACAGAGAGAAGAGCTCAGGGCTGAAATGAAAATAGAAATGGAGCTAGCCATGTAACAAATAAGGGAGTTACAAAGCCAGAAAGCTGCATAACCTGAGTCCAGTCAACAAGACGGACCCAGTCACCATGTCGCTCATGATATTGAAGATAGCGATACAGAAGGGCATGAAACCATCCTTACCAACCCACCTTCGAAGAAAACTACATCAGACACTCAAAGTGGAGATAGCCCAACCCATCATACTAAGAGTAATCTGAAGCAAGGCGAGGGTGAAAGTGGAAAAATGAAAGAGCTTGAAGGCAAGATCAATGCTCTGATATCCGCTCAAGAAGTCAGGAAGACCGACATTTCATGTCCATACCCGAGAGAATGGGACTCAATTCCATACCCATCAAAGTTCAACTTGATTAACTTCACACCATTTGATGAGAGAGGCTCACCTACGCAATATTTAATCTACTTCAAATCCCACATGGGGGTTATTTTCGGTAACGAGCCCTTGATGGTTCAGTCATTTGTTGGCACTCTTCGGGGAGCTACCTTCAATTGGTACCACCGTCTCAAATCGGGGAGCGTTAATAGTTAGGACGACATGGGGACCATGTTCCTCCTCCATAAATTCTCTCACTGATCAAATTCATTGACAGTGAGTCCACTAAAAAATTTTTCTGGTCTAATCCACCAGCAAAATCCCCTCTTGATTCCTTCCATGAACAAGAGGTCTACTTTCAATGTGAAAATCCTCTTTAAATAGAAGGGCTCTATCCTTTCTGTTTCAGCCATGCCTTCCCAAGATTAGGGCTGAAATTAGAATTTTATCTCGATAAATGAGGAAGTCATTTCCAGATCAGGTAGCAAATCTTATAAAAGTGAAAGTGATCTGAATATTTTTTGATTCTCAGAGTGGAGATCCCACTCTTAGTTTTACCTCCTACGATTCTCGAAGTGGAGATCTCACTTTTAGTTTCCTTTGTCCTGGAGATAGAATATAAAATTCTTCCTCTCCAGCATCGGGAGATAGAATATAAAGCTCTTCCTTTCCCACATCAGCACTGGAGATATGATATAAAATTCTTCTTCTCTTACTTTGGGTCCGTCTTTACCCTAAATGATGACATGGAGATAGAATATAAAATTCTTCCTCTCTAGGAGCAAAAGATAGGATATAAAATCCTTTCTCTCTTGTTTCAGGTCTGTTTTTACCTAGAGATAGGATATAAAATTCTTCCTCTCCAGCATCGGGAGACAAAATATATAATTCTTTCTCTCCAGCATCAGAAGACAGAATAAAAAATTCTTCCTCTCCTACATTAATTTTACCGTTTTAATAGAAATCCTTCAATCCAAGATTTATCTTGGAGAATTTTATCCCGAATCCTAAATAGGGATGAGTCTACGCCTAACACGCGCTGCCAGTTTAGTTTTTTACTGATTGAAGAAGATATTAGAATTCAAGTCTGGAGAATTTTATCCCGAAGCCTAAGTAGGAATAAGTCAGGGTCTAACACACGTCGCCGGGTAGTCAAATCCTGTAACAATTGACCAAGTTTACGTATTTAGTATCGTAGCAAACAAAGTCTATGTATTCAATACATAGCCAGTCTCATTACTGACTAATGATCTATTAAACCTACACCTATTTATGCATAGTAGGTGTTATTTCTGTCCTTAAATTAGGAATAAGTCAGTGTCTAACACACGCCGCCGGGTAGTCAATTCTCGTGACAATTGACCAAGTCTATGTATTCAGTATCGTAGCAAACAAAATCTATGTATGCAAATACATAGCCAGTCTCATTACTAACTTAATGATCTGTTAAACCTACGCCTATTTGTGCATAGTAGGTGTTATTCCTGTCCTTAAATTAGGAATAAGTTAGTGTCTAACACACGCCGCTGGGTAGTCAATTCCCATGATAATTGACCAAGTCTACATGTTCAGTATTATAGCAAACAAAGTCTAGGTATTCAAATACATAGCTAGTCTCAATACTGACTTAATGATTTGTTAAACCTACGCCTATTTATGCGTAGTAGGTATTATTACTGTCATTAAATTAGGAATAAGTACGTGTCTAGCACACACTGCCGGGTAGTCAATTCTCGTGATAATTGACCAAGTCTACATATTTAATATTGTAGCAAACAAAGTCTATGTATTCAATACATAGCTAGTCTCATTACTGACTTAATGATCTGTTAAATCTACACCTATTTATGCATAGTAGGTGTTATTCTTGTCTTTAAATCACGAATAAGTTACCGTCTAACACAAGCCACCGGGTAGTCAATTCTCGTGATAATTGGCCAAATCTACGTATTCAATATCGTAGTACAAAGTTTAAGAGAGTTCATTGTTTTAGCACAACGTTACATGTAGAACAGACTTAGATAATCTACATGCTAGCCCAACTCAAACGGTAGTTGTAAAGGCTTATCAAATCCGTTGATAGCTGAGGATTTGCTAAAACTTCTATCAAATTTATGCTCAATTATTCAAAACAGAGTAGATGACGGTAATTGGCGGTAGCGGATCTGTTCTTCCAGGCTTGAGAGATCCTCTGTTCGCGAGAAAAATTTGAGAAAATATAAAATTGATGTTATTCTCTCTAACTGACTTAGAAAAAAAATGTGTTACAATCTCTCAAAGTAATCCCTCTCTAACTGACTTAGAAAAAGAAATTACAGACTTCCACGATCGGTTGCTCGATTTACAAAAGAAGGAAGGATCGACAGAGATCCTTCCTTTTGTTTAAGGTTGGGTTCTTCACGGTAGCGATGGGAGCTTGAGTCTTGTATCCTGTTGACGATCCAACCGTTTTGGCTCGTGGAGTAACGTTGGAAAGAACTCGCTGAGCAAGTTTTGAACTCTAACGATTTTTGCGAACTCAAGAAGGAGTTTGATCCCTCCAAAGAAGACTTCTTGCCCCCTGTGGAAGTCCTCTTCATGGCCCTTTTCAAAATGGGCGTTGGAGATCTGAAGGAAAAGCCCTCTTTAAGTCTGGTTGAAACCAAAAAGAAAGCCCCTCAAAGCCAATCCTCTGGCCCCCGAGAGCATGAGCCTCTTCAGCTGATTTTTCAGCTATTTATAGGGGATTAAGAGGTTATGACCCTCACGTTTTAAATTTGAGCACAAAGGTGTCCTCGTTTTGAACTTTGAACGCGGTAATGAGCTCCGCGTTTTGAACTTAGACACCGTGCTGAGTTCTGCACTTTGAGTTTGAACACGCAGTGGCCCGCGTTTTGTGCTTGGAAATGCAGTGGTGATCCTCGCATTTCGAGCTTGAAATACTGTAACGAGCTCCGTGTTTTGTAATTTGTGATGCGATGGTGAGCCCCACATTTTGTGCTTGGAAGCGATGCTGAGCTTCGCGTTTTGAGCTTGAAGTGCGGTAACAAGCTCCGTGTTTTGTAATTTGTGACGTGGTGGTGAGCCCCACGTTTTATGCTTGGATGCGATGCGGAGCTTCGCGTTTCGAGCTTTGAAGAGATTGTTTTCTCATAATCTCTTGGTTGGATTTCATAAGGATTAGCAAGTTGTAACCCATATATTCCAGATTCATCAAATTGTAACTTTTGTCGACAGTGTTTTGTGGGTAGTGGCTATCTTTAAAAAAACATTTTGATAGCCTACATCCTCCTAATATTTTGTTCTAACTCCCTTTCTAAAAAGACTCTCGAGGAATCGTCAGGAGTTAAAAGCTGAATAATCTCTCGCTCCAGCTCAGCGGTGTAGGCGTTAAAAATTGCCTATAAGTGCCTGAACATGCTCGCAACGATGGATTGGCTCTCGACGACACATCCGACGATGCGACCAAGAACCGCTGACAACGTAACCACGCCACAAAACGCATGAAGCGAGTCGATAAACACATAAAGCAAATTGACAAGGCGTGCAAGTCAGTGAAGCGATGAATCATGAAATAAATCTAATAACGAAGCTTCAGATTAGCGAGTTTCGACAAAAAAAATCAACCGGATTCAAACGTCGATGAGACAGGATCAACCAGACTCGAACAACAATGGAATTGAGTCAATCGAACTCCAGAATTGATGAGACAGTCAACCGAGCTCGGGAATCGAGGCGACCGGATAAATCGAGGCGACCGGCCAAGACCGAGGTGACTCAGCCTTGGCTGAGGCACCTCAGTCAAGACTGAGACTGCCCCGGCCAAGGCCGAGCCAAGTGCTCCCATAACCGCATTCCCCCCCATCTCTCTCTCATTTGCTTATAAATGGGAGGGAGGGGTCTCAGTTGTAAAGGGCTAGAATTTTGGAGATCTGGTTAGAATTTTTCTGCTTCTGGGCTAGTTTTGTGAGAGCTTTTTGCACTGATCTGAGCTTTTGCAAAGGAGAAAATTCAGATCTACATCCCGTGCAAGCGAAGAACTCATCCCGACTCAAATCCACGCAGCGAGGAGAAGATTTGGAGGAGATCCAGACCAGATCTACATCGATGCAGGTTAGATCTACAGGTTTACCCTCTAGATTAAGCTTTGTCTTAATCTCAAGGTTCGTGCGTGACTTCGCTTGGTCGATTTC
>JBAKGM010000326.1:15284610-15309807 GCA_037177215.1 Asparagus racemosus | reverse complement strand
TATATATCACCTCATTAGATTTATTTTCTCGGTTTCTTATTTTGCTCCTCTGGTTCTTCTTGCTTTAGGCGCTACTACTATTAACGGACGTGTCTCTGGGCTCACTCCAGGGCATCATGGGTTTCATGTTCATGCACTTGGTGATACCAGTAACGGGTGTAACTCTACGGGTTTGAGTCTTCTTGTTTTTCCCCCTTTTTCTTTGAATTTTATTTATACTCTCCAGTTATTTGTCAGTATGTTGCTCTTTCATTCAGGTCCTCATTTTAATCCCTACTGGAAAAGAACATGGAGCACCTGAAGATGAGGTGAGGCATGCTGGTGATCTTGGAAATTTGAATGCAGGGAATGACGGTAATGTCTGATGCAATATGTGCTCCCCAAATTTCAGTTAGTTACAGCAAGTAAATTATTGAAATTGTTATACTGACTGCATACTGTAGCCTACTTGGCGTTTACCATATTTTATAATTAGGGTTAGTTACCGATCCGCTATTGTGCTACAGGGGTGGAGTCAGTTCTTATCCTTAAAACTTTTATTAGCGCTTCAACATCCTTGTTCTAAGATAGAGTAATCCCCTTTTAATCTGTGCTCGTCACATGCGTACTGCATGATTTCAGTGTGCTACGGAGAGACCCTCTATTCTCTTATTGTTGCTGCGCATACACGCCTTATAATACAGGTATATATATATATAAAGAAGACGTTAATTGCACAGAGACCCTCTGTAGTATCGTTGTTGTGAACGTACAACCCCTGTAGTTCTATTTTGGCGGATAGACCCCTGGCTCTCAGATACTCACTAATTTCACACAGGGTAATATCTGTTTAAATTCCACCAAAAAGTCCAGCTAACGGGGTTATCTTCAAAAATGAAACCACATGGGCAGTAAGTTCAAACTAGCGATACTACAGGAATCTATGTCCAGTTACCCCATAAAGAGAAGACAATTCTATTTGTACATTGTGGAGTCTAAGTGCTAGTAAAAAAAGTTATCGAGTAATAAGTGAGTGACCTTGGATCTGCAATTAATCCTTTTAAGATAACATGATGCGAATTAAATCTTGGTAAAATGCTTATCATGATCTGAGAGCAAATTAAGTTGTATATCTTGTATGCTGCACAGAACAAAAACTTTGATTGATAAAAGTGATTATTGGTTCTTTTGATGTTTCAGGAATTGTGGAGTTTAATATTGTTGACAAGCAGGTCAGTTATGTTATTTTGCTGTTTCCTTGCATTCCTTTTAACTTCTTCAAATTCTATATGAGGTTTGTAAACCTTCTCATATTTATATGAAGGATTCACATGTTTATCTTTGCAGATTAAGCTGTCAGGACCGCACTCGGTCACTGGAAGGGCTATTGTTGTGCATGCTGATTCTGATGATCTTGGAAGGGGTAAATTGACACTATTGCCTACCTCCCATTAATCATTAATTATTGCTCTATTTGAGTAATTTATGTCCGAAGCTGGTAAGGGTTGACATTTAGAAGTGGTCATGCTTGTAACAAGGGCTGGTTGCAGATAAACCTCCTGCACTGTCACCTACGTGCAGATAGATCCCCTTTAGCTCTATTGGTGTCGATGGACCCCCTGAACTATTCGCCAAAGTGCGGACAGATCCCTGAGTGTATTTTTCCCCCTCTTTAAAGGTCAAAAGAAGTTTCCTCAGGCGGGTATATCTACAACTGCGCTATATAGTACAAGGGGCCTATCTGCAAATAACCCTATATTAATGATGGTGAAAATGTCCAAAAATATTCCTTTTTATGGAAGTGTGAGGCCCCTATTTAATTAAAATTCAGGCATTAATGTCCAAGGGATTATTCCCCACCCTATCTAGATCAATTGTGCTAGATGAACTCACAATAGAAAACATGGGGAAGTTGGCATAGGTTCTCAAGTGTAGTGAAGACGGTCGCAAATTCCAGGCTTGAGAATTTTGAAACATTAAAAAATCTAATGGAATTGCATCAAGAATAGTTATTCTCCTGTTATCTGTTGTAGTCTCACAAAGATGATGTTATATGTTTACAGGTGGACATGAGCTGAGCAAAGAAACAGGAAATTCAGGAGAAAGAATTGCATGTGGTGAGATTTTCTAATATGCGTACTGAGTTTGTAACCTTCATGTTGATTTTTCTCGCGCCTCTTCTCCCTTGCATTTATTTTGAACTTCCGGCTACATGTAAATGTTGCTCACTTGTGTTTCGTCGTTGTTTCTCCTCATTTCCAGGCATCATTGGGCTCCAGGGTTGAATGTGTTGATTCTGGATTTTACCAGAGCAACAAACCAGCGTCCTAGATCATATAAATGTATATGGTACCTTTGTATTAATCTGCATAGCATATGCTTCTGTGTATGTTACTAGTATTTCGGTTGTCTAGGCTCAACTTATCAGCTTGCTTGTATTTTGGTATCAGTGACTTGTGCTAGTTACTTGCATGCTACATGCTCCCTCTTTTCCTCAATTTCTATCCACAGCTGCTATTCGGGTTGTGATCGAAATGCAAATAATCCGATCTCCTAGCGAAAGTAGATTTTTGTATGATCTACTGATCATCATGGGAGTATGGAGTATACAATACAAAGTATATCGAATGCAAGGGATGCAATAAACTTTAGATGAGCACACAGAATTTCCTGTGAGCACAATTTTGAGGACACCTGATGTGAATGGAAGCAGATAAAACCCCACCTCGAAGCTCTGATCAAATGCACATTTTTTTTTCATAACACAATTATTGTATATTTTACTGCAACCAATATTAACCTCAATTAAAAAATAATTAATGGAAATAATACAAAAATTATAGTCATGGAGGTCTATTTACCTGCTAGGAGCATCTACAGCACTGATTACTGGAGGCTTCATCACTCTCCTAATATTCCATTTCCATGATATGCATGTAAGTTCGCTAATGTAATATAAGAACCAGAATCTCCAAACAAAATAGATTCTTTGCAGTTAATTTACCCCCATTTTAATACCCTTATATCTGCGAGCACCTGTTAACGTTGGAAAACATAGAGGTATCAGTACAAAATCCTATATGTGCTGAGCTTTTAGTTCCCTGGTTGGAAAAATGAGACATCCTTCAAATCTCTCATCAATCTCCACAAAATGAGCATGAGAAGAAACCACAGATGAGTCCCTCTACTGATTTTGAAGATATTGAAGATAACATCTTCAGGTCATGTTCAGGCCTCAAATAGTATCACGGATATCAACAGTCAATTCACATGCAACTTTAATATGATCAGATGATGTCAGATTCAGAATCCGCAGAAAAAAGAAGTTTAAGGGTCAGTTTGGCAAATTGCACAAAACTAGGCTAGGACTGTCAGGACTGGTCCTGGCCCAGTTTTGTACTAAACTATTTTTCATTTGGATCAGCCCCCTTGGTCCAAATGAAAACCAGTTTAGTGGCGCTATTTGAGCTTAAAATATGGGGCTAGTTCTAGGCCACAAATTTGACAAACAAAAAACAATACAAAATTGGGCCATGTTCAGTCTTGGCCCAATTTTACAAAATAGCCAAATACACCCTAACTTTCCAAGTTGTTAACTCCTCTGCATAACTTTGAAGATGGGAAACTGTTAAAACTTTTCGCGATATGTTAGCAACATAGCGGAATAATATCACGGAATAACGAAAAGAAAGAACAAAAAACATAGGGGTTTAACGAATAATATCACGGAATAACGAAAAGAAAGAACAAAAAAATATAGGGGTTTAACGAGGTTCAGTAATCAATATGATAACGTACGTCCTCAGAGTAAAGTCAGGTGACTACTAACAATTACAGCCAATCTCTAATTTCGTAACCTCACTTCCCTCTATCTTTCTACTTTTCTTTTTTTTTTTTTTCTTTTTTTTTTGGATGGATACAATAGGTGGCGGCGGCGGCTGTGATACAAATACATGATAGCGTTCCTGTTTATAGCTTCGAAATTACAAATATATCGACACCAACCTGACACCAAATTAAATTTTGCTTCCGGGCCCCCCTGAAATAGGGGGTTCAATTCTACGACCCGGTGCTATTTACTCTTCATGAATCAGGCGTCAGAAACAGCACAAACACTGAGCATACTCTTCAGACCACTCTTGCATTGTGCTTTTAACTTCTCGACCTTCTCTTGAGGGTAAATGTAGATCTTCCTCTTTTTTTTTCACTGGAGCCCTGTAGGGAAAAGTAAAACCGCATTATAAAGCATAGTTCATGTGGTGGGCAATTCACATTGGAACATAGCGCTACATTGAACAAAATTTGAAAGTTGGTATTAGTATTTAAATAGTTTATGTATCAGATTGGTTTCTCCACTTAGATATGATGCAGCTCGTGCTTGTTGGTGTAGATTAATTTTTTTTGGTTTATTTGCATATGATGGATAATATCCAAGATTATCTACTCCAAGGCCTTGCTTTTTGTGAATGCTAGCTCATGGTCAAATTGTGTTCTAACTTCTATTTAAGATCCGTCTCTCTTTAATCAAGGTCAATGAGCTTGTTAGATATTTTTAGTACTTAGATCCAGTGGATATTATGAGATATTGCGAGATGTGATTAGATATGATTTTATCTCACACATATTTTGTAATATCTTCTGTTTTCTATTTAAGAGAGGTTAGGATTAGCTTATTTTGCTACATGGTATCAGTGTCTTCTTGATCCTAGATAGACCTCTTTGTTCTTCCTTGACGTTGGAGTCGCCGAGGAGGTTTTCACCGCCTCCATGCTTCCCCTTGGCGGCTTCGACATCTTTAGTTCCGACAACTATTTCGAGATCAACAATTCCTAAATCCTCATAACAAAAACCATTTTTAAAAAACAATATTCACCGGATTACTGTTCATCTCGTGAACAGTAACCAAGTTCGTCATGCAAACAGAAGTTGGATTCCTGTTCACCACATGAATAATATCAAGTTACTGTTTATCCGCGCCGTATCAAGTTACTGTTTATCCGCGCCGCATTGTCTATCGACTCTGACCATCGCCACTGCTACCTCTATGACTCCGTCTGCAGTTAAAGTCATCTTTCTCATGGAAGAATGCTGAAATCAAGATCGAGCGACCAAGCAACCGATTGATCAATCAAGGGTTTTTCTTTACTATTTCTACTGGCATGCCTGCCTAGGGTGTTTTTACTGATGTATCCGCCTAGGGTGTTTCTACTGGCGTACCCATCTACGGTTTCTTTTGGCAGTGACTACACAAGTCATTCTATTTTCATTTGTTACAAGTTGGACGCATATAGTATATATGCTCCACTTTGAGGGGGAGTGTTAGACATTATTAGTATTTAGATCTATTAGATATTATGAGATATTGTGAGATGTGATTAGATATGATTTTATCTTATATCAATTTTGTAATATATAATCTTTATTTAAGAGGAGTTAAGGTTAGATGAATAATAACTTTACCTTTTCTATTTCTTCACAGAGCTTAAATCGAATTTCCTCAATTATGTCTGCCCTATTATTTTATAAAATGAAAAAAGTTGCCTCAGTAACCTACAATATTCTGATAGAAGATTCAGGTGCAGTTACAAATACTATAACCTGTCAATGATGCAGTTTGCACTTGCAGGTTTTAGAAATACGAAATATGAAAAGCTAGTAGCTTCCATGGCATCATGTGGCAGCAATCAATTACAAAGGGTTGATTCAAGGTAATGTTTGATTTGGATTTTCAATTTTAGAGTTTTTGAAAGCTCGTCAAGTAAACACAATTAATTAAATTGATGCTTATACTAAGTGAAAAACTCTTCAAGGTACTTACGACCATGCATAATCCCCAAGCATAAGTTCCTTATAGCCATTAAATTTCAAAAAGTCCACTGACCTCCCAAGTGCACTTCCCCGTTCATGAACCTAAATTCAACCCCAAAAATATCAATAATCATTTGATCATTTATCAATAAATTTGATATTTACTCAAAACCATACCATTACCTTGACGCAGCTACGAGCAACAATTGGGTGAGTCAAGCACGATTTCCGATTGACACTTCCAGAACCCCCAGATTGCTGGTACTTCCACTAGATGCTCAGTTCACGAACTTCTCCGCTAATGGTTTCTGAATTTCACCAAAATTGGCCAAATGAGGAGACATAGAGCTCACTGGAATTATTGAAAGTGACACAAAAGAGCTTAAGTACTTGATTTGTTTTCTTCATGAGATTCTGCAAACCTTTCTGATTTTTTTTCATGTATGATTTTAGATATGGTTCTATACAGTAATTTTAACTTTACTAGAGAGCATACCTAGTACTCTGTGCTTCTGGTAAATGATATAATTAAAAGTTTAGATCTTATTTGCATGTCAGATGATTAGATCTAAGAATTGTCTAGTTCTAGAAGCATGATCTGTTCTTGTCTACAATATGCAACTCCCATGTTCAAACTATGGGGTTAGCAGATGACTTCAAAACTTCAGATGCAGTAGTTTGTGCGTTGCTATAAAGGGCTTGTATTCTGTAAACTGTGAAACAAATCAGAAGTCAGAAAACTAAGTTATATGTAATGATTACAGTCTCAAGAAAAACCTAAAGGAATAACAAAAAATAAATAGAAGGTGATCATTTGGAGTAACCTTTAAGCCTCGACAATATTTTTTTTTTGTCCCAAGGGTATAAGGTTTTTTATGGAATAGCCAAGGAAGAGGGAATGAGGCTTGCTCAAAGCTTCAGGTGGTATCGGAAAGAGGGTTTGTGGTAGCAAACCAAATGGTCACCATTGTATTTGAGAGATTACGCTGGATACTGTTTTCTAGAACCCCAATTTACTATCTAATGATGTACCAGAGGGGAAAGTGCATGTACATAAGACTGAATGAATTTTCTCCATTGAATGTCATGGAAATATTGTGCATAAGTACTTTCCTCGTAAATCAATTCTGTTATGATGGATGTTGATATGCTTGTTCGAATGCAGATGGTATTCATGAACATTCATCACGTAAAAAATCATGGTTCAATGTATGTAATTAACAAAATATACAAATTACGATTCACTGTACCAGAGGGGAAAATGTATGCAAATAAGAGTGTGAATGAATTGTCTTCATTTGATGTCATGAAGACATTATTCATAAATACTTTACTTACAAATAGATTGTGTTACAATGAATGTTGACATGGCCATTTGAATGGAGATTGTATTCATGAAAATTTGTCGCACAACGAATTACGGTTCAATGTATATAATTAAGAAAAATGTATAATATGATTCAATGTCTAGGGGAAAAAGGCATGTACATAAAGTGTGAATGGATTGTCTTCATTTGATGTCATGAATATATATTACGCACAAGAACTTGCCACGTAAATAGATTGTGTTATGACGGATGATGATGCCGTTGTCTAAATGGAGACTGAATTCATGAAAATTTGTCGGACAATAAATTATGGTTCAGTGTGTGTAACTAACAGAAATGTTTCCACATTGCAATTAATACCTCTCATTTTTTAGTTAATGTATTTTAGCACGGTTCAGCAAATAGCTTAACCTATGTTCACGTGTGATTACAACGAAAGGAATTCATTTACTAAAATCAACATTATCATTAAGATCAGACTCTAGAAAACCCTCAACTTTGAAATAAATTTAAGGAAAACAATACAAGAAAACTATAGCAACCAAGGTCAATTACCTGCTAGGAGCCTCAACAAGACTGGTTCCTCGCAACTTCATCAATTTTCTATCTCGAATCATACTCCTGATATCTTCAGCACAATTCCACATTCCATGATATGCATATAAGTTTGACAATGCAACATAATAACCACTATTCTCAGACTCTAAAGAAAATAGTTTCTCTGCAATCAATTTACCCATATCAATATCACCCTTATCCCTGCAAGCACTCAACAAAGCTCCCCAAACATCTGACTCCGCTTTGCTTCCCATCTCCTTGACAAACTCATAAGCCTCATGAATCCTTCCAGCTTTGCCAAGCATATCAACCATCAATACATGATGCTCAATTGTCCCTTCGAGGCCAAACTCCTCTACCATTAGCTTATAATGTTTCCATCCCTCGTCAATTAGTCCACAATGGCTACAAGCTGATAAAATAGCAATGAAAGTGCTTTTTGTAGCTTTAATACCAAGATCAGACATCTTGCTGAAGAGTTCTATGGCTTTTTGACCTTGCCCATGAAACCCATATGCTGATATCATCGAATTCCAAGATGCAGTTGTTTTTTCTGTAGAACTTTTAAATACTCTTTCTGAAAATTCAAGTCTACCGCATTTGCTATACATATCCACAAGAGCAGATGCAATAAATATGTTATCACAAAATCCAAAACGAACAACGTTACCATGAATATCTCTACCAAATCTAAGATTTCCTACATGAGTACAAGCACACAGAAGACCAACAAGGGAGATTTCATTTGGTTGAATACTCGCCATTTTCATTTGGTGGAAATATTCTATTGCCTTCCCACCATCCTGATTTTGTGCAAATCCACATATCATGGAACTCCATGAGCATAAATTCTTATCTCCTTCGGGTTGAAACGCCAATTCAGAACTCATGGGGTCTCCACATCTAAAATACATTGTTATGAGTGCATTTCTCACTCTAACATCTGACCCTATGGGACTCTTCAGAACAAATCCATGAAGTGACTGGCCATAGGACAAAAATTCAAGATTCCCAGAAGCCGATAGAGCACATGCCATTGTGATAGGATCAGGGTCTAAGTTTAACATTCGATACATAAACTTATAGGCTCCAAGTGCATCCCTATAATGGCCGTTCTTGACATAGCCAGATATGATTGTATTCCATGAAACAACATCTGATGCAGGTAAAATGTTTTCTAATAGTACCAATGAAGCTCTTAGGTCCCCACAGTGTATGTACATAAGCATAAGGGCATTGACGGCCGAGATTATGGTTCCAAACCCGTACTTGAGCTCCCAACAATGAACTGATTTCCCAAAGTTAAGATCCTGAGGACTACTGCAAGAAGGCAGGATGGCTAATAGAGTAGCAAGGGTGCATCTCTGACCATTTTGAAGTAATTCTCTGAACATAAGCTGAGACTCTTCTGCATAAAGTTCAGAGCTTGAATACCCAGAGATCATCGTGTTCCATGTTACCAAATCTTTACTATGCATTCTACTGAACAACAGCTCTGCTGAAACTAAATTATCACATTTCAAGTACATATCAAGTAAGGTGTTAGCTACTGGTAGACTAGAGACCCAAATACCTTTTCTGATAGAAAACCCATGAATTGATTTGCCTTGATGAAGTAGGTTAAGTTCACCACAAATGGGTATAATTGTTACGAGTGTAATGGCATCAGGTTGGACTTCATATGCCAATTGCATTGAAAAGAAAAGGGTCAGACCTTCGTCTATTCTTCCATTCTCTATCAAGCATTTGATCATAGAATTCCATGAAATCATATTCTTTGCGCCAAGTCCTTTAAACACTTTACTTGCTTCTTGTACATGTTCACATGAAGAATAGAAGGAAATCAAAGAATTAGCCACCGAAGAATGCATTATACCTTCATACCCCAATTTGATCACCCAAGAATGCACCGACTCCCCAAAACCAGAGAGCTCTTCCAAACAAGAACATGCAGATATCACAGAAGATAGACTCATTTGGTCCGGCCGAACATCTGAACAACACATTTCTCGATAAAAGAAAGCTGATTTCAACGGAAGATCGTTATAAAGGCATCCATTGATGATCGAATTCCAGGAAGTGGCATCTTTAACTACCATTTCCCCAAACACAAACTCTGATCTCCTCAATTCCCCACATTTTGCATACATATCAATCAAAGCATTGCAAAGGTACACATCTCCCTGAAACCCTCTTTTTACAACAAAACCATGCAGAATTAAACCATGTTTCAAGTTTCGGACACGGGTCAAACCCGAAATCACAATGACAAGAGTAGTTGAGTCGAACTCTCCAAGCCCATCGATCATTTCTTCGAAAAGGTCGATTGACAGATCAAACTGTGAGTTAAGGACACAAGCAGTGATAATAGCATTCCAAGAGATCAAGTCACAGGAGGACGTGGACTCATTGAATAGAGCCAGAGATGAATCGAGGTCAAAGGCTCTCGCATAAGAGGTCAGTAAAGACGTTCGGATGGAGATGTCGGCGAGAGCATTGGTCTTAAGGGCGGGGGAATGTGCTGACGCGATGAGAAGGTGATCGGTTGGGCTTTGTTTTAAGAGGTCGAGGGACTGAGAGATGAAGGAAACTCTTTGAGGCATTTCATTGAACGCGTTGTGGGGATATTGGGAGTAGTGTAAGGCATTGAGGAGGGAGTTAGAGATGAGGGATAAGGATTGGTTTAACACGGATCTAAGAGGGGAGGATGAGGTTGGAATTGTTTTGAGGGCTTTCAGCATTTACTCTTTTTCGTTTGGTTACCGTTGGCCACTCTGGATTTAAACTTCGTGAGGCTAGGCTCCATGAGACTTCTCCAATATCACCTAAAGGATCAACTAGAGCATGTATACGTTGCCAGAAGGAAAGAAAGAACTTAAGTTATTGGGGTTTCCCCCCCTTTTTGTACAGTGTTTAATATGTTTTTAAATAAGCAAGATATATTATGTTTAGAGAAATTAAGATTACCAAGTGACTTGTGGGGGTATAAAGGTGTTTGGAAATTTTATATGATCTGCAGGGAAATATCCAAGTAGAGATGGTATGAGAAAGCAACTCGACGTTCAGCTAGGCTTTTTATCAAACACCATGCATGCAACATACTAGTGTAACTCAAACACGCAACATACTAGTTATAGTTTTATACTAAAATTTGAAAATTATGGTGAGTTTCGAGAGTTATAGTTTTATACCGTTAACAGTTTACTTTGGCAAGATCTCGCGGCATCAAACCTCGAAGGTATGTGGCAGCCCCCAAATTAGTTCTAACAACAATACTGAAAGTAGACTGCACGTTCAAATTTCTCCTTGGGACGTGAAAGTTCAATTTCAATGATTAAAAAGTCCCATTTTGAGTTTACCTCTCCCCTCCTGATTCAAGCTTTCGAGATCCAGAAGAAAACCACAGATACCTTATCCATTTATTTTTCTTATAAAAACAAAAGACCAGCTGCTCAAGATACTGCTGTCAACATTTGAAACCTTTAGGAAAAAAAAAGTTCGACTTTCTAGTTATGTTCACATCCCCCACCTACGCATCCTATATATTGTTATAAGCACGTTACTCCTTATTAACCCAAGAAACTGAAAACATGACACATCTTATACATTGTTATAAACAAGTTGCTCCTCATTAACCCAAGAAAACAGTACATGATAGTTTCAAGAAAGCAACAGGATGTCAGATTCAGAATCCACAAATGGAAAAAAGGGAAGGAAAAAAAAGTTCGACTTTCCAGTTATTTTTTACTCCTCTACCTAATTTTGCCACTAAACTTCAATTTACATTCACAAGAGATGGAGAACTGTTAAAACTTTCCCCAACAACTCAGCATGCTCTCCAGACCAAATGCTTCATGAAGCCTCCGGTGTTATGCACTTGAGCTTTGTAACTTCTCGACCTCCTCTTCAGGGTAAATGTAGATCTTCCTTGCTGATACGAGGAAATCCCTGTTTTTTTCAGTAGACGACGGATTAGACAGGTAAAGCTGGGCGATATATCAAAAACAGAGTGTTTTTCGTGTGCTTAATGTGGAAAAGAATTAGCAAGAGTACTGTGGGTAGACCCCTTTGTACTGTCGCCCAATTGCAGATAGACCCGACTTATAGATAGACCCTCTGAGCGAATTTTTTGTCTCTTTTACCCTCAAGAGATCTATTTGTCAAAACACAAATTTCTTTTTCTCTGAGGGTAAAAGTGTGAGAAAAAAAAATTGTTTCACTCTGGGGCAATCTGCAACAATATAACTATAGGGGTTATATTCGCAATCGGATGACAGTACAAGGGGTCTTCTGCAATTAACCCTAGATTTTAAATAAAAACTGGTATCAATACCTACAAGTTTTTCTGTCGGGTAGGTTCTTGACTTCTGTTTAAGGCACACTATTAGATGTGGAGATTCGTGGATGCTGATAGACATGATGAAACTACTTATGACAAGTTTATATTGATGATGGGCAGCGTTCTAAATGGATAGCCCATGATTCTGTGGATGATAGTCCATGGTCACATTGTTTTCGATCTCGATAGTCCATGGTCACATTGTTTTCGATCTCTGTTGAAATTCCTAATTAACAATGTGCTCATCAATGCTCAATATTGGGTAGTCATATTGGGTAGTCCAAGCGCTGAGGTGCTAATAGTGATGCCTTTCCTAAGGAAAGGTTGGCAAAGGCTCAAGTTTGCTTCTTTCCCCTTTCTAGTTAGGCTTGCGGACATTGGAGAACTACATATGATCATTATATATAAGTGAATAAACCTTGTGATATGACCATATGAGAGATTTATGCGCAGTTACAAGTACTTTGGCTTGTTAAAGGTTGTCATCAGGTCTACGGTTATACCAAATCAAATAATACACACTATGGGATCATATCTTTAATCAACTTCTAAGGCTTGATATCAGGTAATGTTTGGTTTGGAACTCCTTCAGAGTTGTTGAAAGATTGCTCAAGTGAAAATAAATGCATTTACTCACTGAAAAACTTAAGATACTTACGACCATGAAAAATCCCCAACAATCCTGATGTCTCCTTCAGCATCAGTGTAAATGACCTTCCAACCATTGCTACTGTCCACCAAACCTCCATGAAACTCAAACATCTTATCAAGCTCGTCAATAAGTTCCCTGTAGCCATTAAACTTCGAAAGGTCAACTGACCTCCCGAGGGCAGTTTCCATTTTGTGAACCTAAATCAACCATAAGCAAATAAATAACCATTGAAACTATTTGGAGTGTAAAATTATAATCCTCAACAGAACTCCGGAGTTACAGTATGGTGGAAGAAACTTTAAAATGGTATCAGAGTAATTCAGATTCAAATCCTACCAGCTGTGCATTAAATTGCATTTACCAAAAAAAAAGGTAAAATGCACATAATTCCTATCGTCTATACCTTGAGTTGCACTAAATCCCCTCCACTCATTGTCAGGCACTTAGCACCCTTGAAATTTCATATTTAGAAAGATAAATTGCAAATAACACTCTTCTTTCTCATGAATTGAGGGGTTTTTTAGTGCAACTCAAGGTATCAATGGGAGGTTATGCACAATTTGCCCAAGAAAATTATATTGTTGCGTCAGTCCATGTTTTAGCTGACTACTCCAGAGTTTTGGCATAATAAGAAAAACTTTAAAGTAAACATTTACCGAGAAGTCTAATATTCACTTCAAAATCATAACATACCTTGATGCAGCTACGAGTAACGATAGTGTTAGTGGAGGTCGATTGCCCACCGGCACTTACAGAACCCCCGGATTCACAATGACTTGCACTCTTTGTTTTCTCAGTTAATGGTTTCTGAATTTCACCAGAAGTGGCTGAATGAGGTAAAATTGAGCACACTGAATTTGATGGAATACTGACACCAAAGAGCTTAAATGCTTTGTTTTCTTGGTGAAGCTCATGCTGACGAGAGCAAGAAGGGCCCTCTGAACCTTTCTGGTTCTGTTCATGGAAGCGCATATGTGCATTCCCTGTTTCATTAGAGTCAACATGAAAGCTTAGACCTCGAGCTATCTTTTCTTGACCTTGTAAGACATCATGATGTCGAGCAGCAAGCTCGGTAGAAAGCATCGAAGAGCCTGGACAAGCAGAATAGTATACTACCTCTCAATGAAAAAAAGATAATTAATGGGGAAAAAAGGGCTAAGAGAACTTGGTTGGAAGCAATTAAGAAGGATATGTGAAAAATAAACTAAGTGGAGGCGATAGCTGTCAACATAAAAGAATGGAAGAATAGGATTCATGTAACTGACCCTAAGAATTGGGGATGAAGGCTTTGTTGTTGTTGTTTACCTCAATGAAGAAAGGCTGTTCTCCATACAATTATTAAATGGTTTAGTATGTCATTCCCCAATGTCCAAATATTGGGCCAGTAGATAAATTCAAAACTTAAGGTGCAGTAATTTGAGCATCAGGTGTTTTACTTTATAGGGTTTGTATTTAGTACAGTGAAAACTAAGCTACAAGTAATGATTAAAGCCTCGAGAATAATGCAGAGGGAAAACCAATAATCAAAATGAAAATCATTTCAACTAACCATCTCTTTGGGAAGCAGATGATTCCGATCGAGATGACAAATGAGCAGCACGCTGTCTCTTGGGGCGTGAAGTAGATGAAGAACTGCCCGTTGCAGCTGAAAATGGCATTATTTCCCAAGGCGAAACCCTCTCCGGTTGTGCACCGGTAGCCTTGTCAGCCCTTTCAGCCCATTGCACCTGGTAAAGAGAAGCAAAAACTTCTGAAGATGATGTTCTTGATAAAGGGAAAGTTTTTTGTCATATTAGACCTTCAAATCTCTGTTAATTCTATATTGGCCCATCAAATCTTTATGTTTCTAAATCAGACCCCCAAATCTATTAAGTCATTCTTAATAAGAGCCCTGAATTTGTTAAGTTGTTTTAAATAAGACCCTCATTTCAAACAAATATGTAGATTTGGGGGTCCAATGTGACTAAAACCCTAGAGGGAAAAGAACATATGTAATAACTTGGAAGGCACCCGACATAACATGGAAGTGGAACTTGGGCTTGCTCACCTTGAGACACTTCCATTTTGAATCAGGCCATGTTGCTGGCTCCCTGTCTTCAACGCCGATAATAACACCTGCATATCTGAAGTGCAAAATAAAAGTCACAAAAGAAGTGACTACTGAGAACCATAGCAGTTACAAAGATCAAAAGTTATGCACCGTTCTTCTTGACCATCTCGTCCTTCAACTTTCATTCTGAATTTTGTTCCAACTAAATAATCAATCTTCATGGATTCCATATACCGATAATAAGAAACAATAAATTCTGAAGGACTTGTCCTGATTCACATAAAATGTAGTTTAGATTCAGAAATTAAGTCAAAACTCTAATTAACATGAAGTATTTCTATTTAATCTTGAAAATTTTCTTCCAAGACTTAAAATGTACTATAACAAACTTATTTGGAGCTAAAAACTTTACTAAAAGAATATATCAGTCACTAGAAAAAAAAATGCGACATTTATAATGTTAATCTTTTACCTAGGCCGATAATAGACACTGAACATGGTCCCAGTGTTGATAGCATGTCTAGCAGATGCAAGGACACCAATCTGCATGCTATGTGCTGATATGACTGATAAAGATGCAAGGCTGCGTCGCTTCAGTGCACGACGAACTCCAACACGTAGTTCCCCGTTCTCACCTCTGCACAATGCATAAATGTCATTCAGAAGATATTATGAAGGGATAATTTCAGAACCCAACCCCCAAAAAATACCCCGCGGGGGCAATTTTTTGGGTTTGTCACAAAATCCCTGTGAACTTTGGGCTTTTCTCAATAAAACATCTGACTGTGTTATGGTGTAATTTTATAGGGGTCTTTTGTCTTTTTACAACAACCATTAACACTGTCAGGGGTTTGCTTGAAAAGGCCCAAAGTGCAGGGTGTTTACTGAGATAAAAATGTTCAGGAGGGGTACGTGCCAATCTGAACAAAGTTCAGCAGGTTTTGTGAAATCAACCTGTTTATGTATATTATAACAAGGATCTAAACATGTAAGTTAGCATGTTTCTTGTCACTGAATAACTCCCAAAAAAAAAAGACTGATTAGCCCCTTAAAAAGTTTCTTTCTTGGGCAAATTTTCAGAAGTCAAGTTGAAGATCGCCTGGATAATCCTTCAAAAGCGGAAAGATAGTAAGACAAACGAGCTGACCTGACGAGAATGAAAGCATCCCCAGCAGCAAGTTTCTTTGAGTTCACAAATGTACTCCAGCCAGTTGTAATCAAGTGCCTTTTTGGTTGGCCTAATTACCAAAAACAACAAACGTCAGATAAAAAGCTGAAAATAGAAAGAAATGTGAAATGCATGCATGCAAATAAATGAATCATTTCACTGCCAGAAACAAACAGCATCAGCCTCTTGTCTAATTCTTTCATCTGCACAAAACCCTTAATCAGAATGTGTAATGGCAAGGGCTCTTTCGTGAACACGAACAAAGATCTCCTCTTTTTCACTGAATGATTTATATAACACTAAAAAGGGAAATTTCAAGATAAGTTGGCTTAACTACCCGCATTGTCCCCAGAAAAATGTAGAAATAGAACAGGATTAGTGGATAACAGTTTTCAGTGAAAAACAAACAAATAACATCTCTATTTCAGCAAATGAGTTATATAATGCTAAGGAGAAGCTGCAATAAAAGTTAGTTCTCATTCCCCAGACCATCCATGGGAGGATCTACAGAGTAGAGGATATAATCCCTCTACACATTAATTGGATGAATGCAAAGCAGATGTCATGGCCATAAATATATAAAATTTATTAGTGAAATCAAGAATGCTTGTTTGGAGTTCATGCAAAAGGAAATGCTTTGGTTTCTCAAAACAGTGAGCTATAATGGTGACCATGATGAAAATGGTGATCATGATGACTAGCAATATAATGTACTTCGAGTTAGCAGTAAGCTATAACTGCGACCATATTGTGCTAACAGTAGAACACACTTCAACTTAGCAACAAATTTATGTAGTTAAATAAGGCATCATTTTCTTTGACTTTTGGTTTTCCTCTAATATGATAATAACAAGCTCCACGTATTCAGATAGAACACATTAACATGCAAACTCTACAATGTCCTAATGCCAACAGAAAATTGAATGTCAAGTAATGAAATACTACGATAAATATGAAATTAATACTTCTTATTTGTAATACACATACCGCGATAAATATGACGGAAGCCCCAGCTTGTCCCATGCAAATCCTTAGCTGCCAACTCTTGTTTCGGGGGGTTCTGAGTCATATCCTTCACAAAAATGAAGATACACTTGCATAATTAGTCACAATCAAATGCATCAGAATGGTTTTTAACTACATTGAATAAGTGATTTAAAATGTGAAATTCATGATCACTACACATAGCATTCAAGAGATTTTATTTCTTATAAGTCCCTTATATATTTCATATTTTGAAATCAGTCCTTCAAATCATTGGAATTGCTATTAGGGCCCTCAATTATTAAGTTATTTTGCATTAATCCCCCGAATCATTGAAATTGCTATTAGCTCTCCCAATTCTCATCCATTGTTTCAAATTAATCCCTCTAATTGCCATTTCTGCTCTTGACTGGAATGACTAATTTCAAACTATGATCAATTAAGGGACTAATACCGAGAAACCCAAAATTCAAACAGAAATATGAGCACAATTTAATCAAAACCCATATTAGGAATTCTGTTAACATCCAAAGAGTACAAGGAATCGAACCAGCTGAGGAAGGCACTCATCTGCATGTCGCTTTAAAACCGAGAATCCTCCATGTGTACTAGTATCAGAGGCTGTGAGGATTTTACAAAACGACACTACAGCTTGTTGAGGAGCTGCTGAAGCCTGTACTGTTTCCTTCTCAGAGGTGCTCTCATCCTGTTGTAAAAAAACCACCCAATCAAATCCAAAAACTATATAACCCCCTTATGCAAATTAGACCCAAAAAAACTTAAGAAGACTAGAATCCAACCTCGGATTGAGGAATCAAAGTCACGTGAGCAACCACTTCATCAGTGTCGCATTCTGCCTGTACGATGATACCAGAAAGCAGCAGCAAATAAATTATCATCCATGTCCAATATTGTAAGATACATATACAAACCAAGCAAAATTCTTGCCAATTAATGTATGCAAAAAAAGGAGAATAGACACAGACAGACCTTGAGCTCAACATTTACAACTCTACATAATATCTTAGAGGGCAAATCATAGTTGGGAAGTTGCCTATCGCCATCTCTACTTGAATGAGCAGCAATCTACACCAATACAAATTTAACAAGCTCAAGCTACATAATCATACTAACATATCTTTTGCAATGTTGAATCTGTAGCAATTTAAAGAAAAGAAAAACAAAAGGGTTACAACACCTCCTCAATGTGGCCTTGAGGGAAGTAGAAAACTTTATCATCAATACAAGGAATTGATACAAGAGGGCCGGCGCATGCGCGCCATAGTGCATTGTAGAGATAATCATTCCCATCTGATACACAGAAAACTAATTAAATCATATTGGTGTTAATTACCAAAAAACAAAGGAAATATTTCTAAAAAAGGTTTTTTCCCTATAAACTACCAAAACTGAAAGAAACACCCAACAACAAAATATAGCCTAAAAGTTTCAGGATAATTAACTTGAAATATAGTAAAATCAAACGCATGCACTACACAGAGATTAGATTTCACTTTAATTAAACAATTAGAAGATAACAGACATCTCATTTTCATCCAATTTCATCAATTCCTCAATCTAACCGTAGAAAACACAAAACCCACAAATGGGTTGTGGCTAAAAGCGAAAGAAACACTAAAATTAATCACATACAACTTAAAACATCAACAAATGGATTTAAACCATATAAAACAGCAAGATCAAACCATAAACAACACACAAATTATGTGGTAAAAATTCCATTTTCATCCAATCTGATGATTTCCTCAAACTACCAAAAAAATAAGCAAACCCCAAAATGGGTTTTAGCCAAAAGAGAAAGAAACACCAGAAAAATCAAAATAGTACCAAAAATATCAACAAATGCCAACAAAATAAAAAACACGAACAGCAAACAAACAGGAAATCTCACATTCATCAAATCAGAGTGAAAATGGTATATTAAAAAAATGAAGAAAACCCACATGCCCATTTAGACCCACAATCTAAATAAACAAATAAAAAAAAGCCAAAAGTGCTGATCCCAAAAGGAAATAAAATAATCAAGAACCAACTCTTGAGCTACCAACTCAATCTTAATAAAATAGAAAAAAATAAAAAATTTAATAACAATCTTCACCTTGCTGATTCTCTTCTGCATTGCTTGAGCCCACCATCTCTCTCTCACTCTCTCTCTCTCTCTCTCTCTCTCTCGCTCTCCCCCCTCTTATGTTGCTCCTACCAACCCCTCTCCATATAAAACAAAAATCTTTTTTCTTTTGTTGTTGTCTAACATAACAACAAATTAACTTTTGGGTTTCCAAAATTAAAACCCAAGAAAAATATATGAATAGATTTTTAAAAAAATCAATGCTCTCTCTCTCTCTCACTTTCTCTCTCCCTCCCTTGCAAACTTTTTTTTTGTTTTAATATCCTGAACCCTAAAGCTAGAACCACATTGATCTTCTAGTACTAAAGAAGTGTATCAATAAGCTTTCTCTCTCTAGAGCACTCAAAACTTCTCTTTTTTCTATTTTTAGAACTTTTGGGCGTGTTTCTCTCTCTAGAAACTAACACTTTATCTCTCTAGGCTAGCCGTGCTGCAGGTGTTGGGGTGTTGGTGCTGCTGCCGACCAGAGCTCCGTACAGATGTTTAGAGAGAGAAAGTTATTATATAAGAGAGAAAGAGCTGCTGCTAACTCAGCGCTGGTTTTTTTTTTTTTTTCCTTTAATCCTTTGCCATCGCATGTTTCGATAATATAAAAAGGGAAAAAATTGTGGTTCTTCTTTATTAGCACCCCAAATCTTTCATATTTTAATAACAGTCCCCTAAATCTCGATGTTTTGAATCAGCCCTCCAAACCTCCAAGTACTTTGAAATTTGTTTCCCAGAGTTACATATTTTGAATTACTTCCCGAAAGCTCGTAAATAATTTGAAATTAGTCTCACTAATTAGTCGCTAGTGGAAAGATATTGGGGACTAATATCGAGATTTTGAGACTAATTTCAGAATACTAAAAGATTATTGTGAGTGATTTGAAAATATCAAGATTTTGGAGAGTAATTTCAGAATATGAAAGATTTGAAGAGTAATATTAGAAAATCCAAAATTTTAATTGAATAAGTTTGCGGATGACGGAAAGATTTGGGGTACACATCGGGGATACATTTGGGGACTAGTTTCAAAGTATGAAGATGATGGGGCTAATACCAAAACTTCAAAAAATTAATTTAAATAAATAAAATTTGAAAGATGGGATTTTTTTATTATTAGTTTTCATTGTTATTTTTCGGATTTTGGATCGGCAATACAAATACCTCGGTGGCGCGGGCCCATGCAACACACGCACATACACTCCTCGTACGGCTTCATGTTACGTCCGTTACCACAGGAAGAGGAACACTGTGGTCACGCTACTACCGTGTAGCTGACCGCATAGAAAACAATTACACGAACACAATATTTTGTTGATCATGTAGCACCGTCTCGTTATGCGAGCGGAATGTTTTGAACTATACATAAAGTATTTAAAATCTTCAAATTGCTCTTCAATTTCTATCACATGTTTTGTGCGTTTGACTCATACACACGAAATTTGTATTGTAACAGGTTCGCAGAAAAAAAAAAAAAAAAGAATTTTCTATACAGGACAAGAAAGGTCTTTTTTCCTCGTGAGTGCGGCGAGCCGGCAATGGTCTGTAGGCTATTAATCCAACCATTATTGTTTCTAAGAGATTAATGTATTTGGAATTTCTAGAAAGGAAGAAGTTTTTTTCTCCAAATGATCGGAACCAGCTAGCAATGCCATAATGGTCTCTAGGCTACTTATCTAAATATCATTTATTTCTAAAACATTAATATATTTGGATTCTCTACGATACAAAAAGTTCTTTTTTTTCAAGTGGTAATGGCTCATAAGCTAGCTAATTTGAATATTATAACTTATAAAAGGTTAAAGTATACTTGGATTTTGGATTAATTAGACCACGGTGGAAAGTGTGTTTTCTCAATTCTATTTGTCTATTACTTTCGTCCAAAAATTTCCATCCGGTGAATTTGTTAAGGATTTGCTTCTCCTTGTTGACAACAAGATAGAGATGAATTTAGTTGATTAATCGTATTTATCCATTACTTTTTTTTTTTCAGCAACTTAGATTTATTCAATGAAGCTGGCATTGTGACTTATTATTTTCAGTCACATGACATGAACGTGATTTAGCAAAGTTGACCATCAGCTTCCTGCCTGGTAACATTGGAGGAAACCTGTAATTAATCATTACAGACAAAAGAGAGAGCGGTAGACATGCATGAAGAAAGAACTTTATGAAAGAAGAAATATTTATAGGAACACATGCATACATACAACGTGTGATTAAATTTAATAATTTTCAAATTGTGGACTTTTCAAAGAGGTCACAGAGAGGTTTCCAGCATTGTTGGAAACTTCTTAACACGAGCTAGTTATTTCCATTATGAAAATTCATATATGAATATAGTTACATATTGAAAAATTAGGAAAGAGTGATGAACTTAAATATATGAAGTGTAGCTCAGTACTTAAGAGCTTAAACATTTCAGTCTCAAAAAAATTAGTTAGCCCACAGAAATGGAGCCTGCAAGATTGTGGAAGATTCAATCGATTTGGATAGTAATGTTATTGCGTCCGTGTCTATCTATTCAGACCAAAGTCAAGTTAAACCCCTAATGATGGATGATGTTCAAATTTGCTTGTATGAGCGATTAGGGCCGTATCAGCCTACATCTAGTTAAATATCTCATAGATGTTCATAGTTTTATTGTCTCTCCATGAATTAGTTTAAACTAAGTCCGTGGAGAATCCACAGTGTTTTGTAAATGATTGAACTTTGCTCATTAATGAAAGCGAAGATTGTCACACACACAAAAAAGTGAGTATTGTCTCATATTGAGAGAATCGGGAAAGGATAGTGGATTTAACTACCAAGTTAAAATTGATACCTACAATTTAATGTTAAAATTAATACCTACAATTTAACTTTTTTAGGACTGGTTGGTTCTCACCACATGCTAAAGGCACACTTAACTCCCGAAAGAGTTTAAATTGATTCCCAACGTCTACGATGGCCAAATTTGGTTGATGTTAGTTTGAGCTCCTTTATTCATTGAGTTGAATTCGAAGTTTGTCCTGATGACCTTAGAAGTGTACAACTTTATATTATCAATAATCGATAGAGCCGACATTGGTAAGAGCCTGGTGTTCATGTTGATAGAGGATTCTGATTTAAAAAAAAAACTTCAACAATAAGAAGGGCGATAGATAAATCTAAAAGCATTTAATTGTAAGAAACAAAAAAGAACATATGATAGTGAACATAATGACAGTAACAAACTTAAGCATTTAATGACATAAACAACAATTGACAAAAATGAACAAGAGAATATGATTTAAATTAAGTGTAGAAGCCAACATCTCTTGTAAGCATTTCTGAAATAAGTACAAAGTCTCATTTCTTAACTGTACTCGTTATCACAATCGCCTAAATGCGAGCAGACAATTCTGACTCTCAATTAGGAGGGAAAATTCCAGTTGCTCCTCTACTTTTTTTCATGAGAGGGTCATAACCGCCGTTCGTATGATGACAGTTCTGGTAGGACGAGCACTCCCATTCCTTGCATCAACAAGTTGTTCGTGCAACTTTCACGATATGTGACCATGATGCGCTCAATCGAAGAAAACATGTCGCGAGAGAAATACCTATATATACCCGCATTGAGGAGGCATATGAAGGTATTCATAGAGAACAAGCAAAGGACAAGGGGTTGGTGTGATTACTAAGTGCTCCCCCTTGAAAGAGACCTAATAAGTCTCATCTTTAATGGGTCTGAGGATCCTGAGAAATGCCCATAAAAAAGGGCACATACTCCTCTCTGTCACTTTCGGCCAGCCTGTTGTAGCTCTGGGGTGCAGATGGGTCCGTACCCAATACACCAAATTGGACTCGACCAGACATTGATGCAAACTTGATCACAATCACTAATTTTGGAGCTAGGCATCGGAGAGTTGTAGTGTGCAGTAGCAGCCCAATAGGATTTTTTTTTTTTTTTTTTTTTACACGACTAAAGTTGCATTGTAAAATTGATTGGTAATGTCAGGATACAGTCCTGTATGCCAAGTCCAGTCATTACACAACGTTGGCCCGGTATATCTGTCACTATAGTCCAAATCGAATCCCTGGCGATATCTTTTTTTTTTCAGACTAATTGACATCTCGACACCATCAGCAACCAACACTCTATTGCCACTGTTAAGCACAATGATTAACAACGGTTCGATGAACCACTCAATTCTTTTTTTTTTAATTAAGAAATTGATATAAAAGCTTATGATTCGATGTGTTTTTTGTTGGATGTTCTGTTTGCTTTAAGATTATGTTGCATGAGTTAGAGTTCAAGATGGAGCACATGTGATGATACATTCAACTCAAGCGTACTATGTTCTAGCGACTAACATCATTAACTTCTTCATCAACTCATCCAAATTTTACATTTGAAATATTGCTTTGTGAACTCCCCACGATCATGGTCACTCGCTACATATGTTGTACGAATACAATCTTGTATCAACAGTCATCCTAATAGGGGGAAAAACTTATATTTTGTGTGTTCAATAAATGGAAAAATTAGAATTAGTGAAAAGTAAATTGCGAGTCTAAACAAAATTGGTCTCAATGAGCCTTAAACAAAGAAATGACTTTGCAAGTTTTGATAGATAATAATCTAAACAAAAGAGGAACATTAAACTGACTTATAGTTATAGGACACTTAAATTTTTCTCATAATCAACACATATTTTATGAAAAAAACGCATTTTACCACGTTATGTTAATTAGTTCAGTAACTTACAATATACTTTACTAATTATTAACATATAAAAATTAGTGTCACATTTGTTTATTACGCAGCTTCAATCTTTGCATCCAATGGTCCCTTTACCACCAACATTTACATCAAAATCAATCTATATGCCATGATTAGATTGCGGGTCCCACATAATCATATCCTTATGTCATGACATTTAGATCTTATCAAAAGCAAAGGCCGCGCAAAGGAGGAATTGCTATAAATCGCCGCAATTATTTTATTGAAGATTAATTAAGAGATAAAAAAGAGACGGCTCCTTTAATTTCCTAGATTAATTAAAACCTATAACTGCTTGCTTTTTTCAATTGGCTAACCAACAAACAGACGGCGGCAGAGCACCGTTGGTTCTATCGGTAACGGAAAAACGCGCGAGGCGCGAGAAGAGTTCGAATTATGCCACGTGGACTCCGAGGCAGTGCTACTTGTGTAGACTTCTGTTTATTCAGCGGTTTGAGGGTGGGGCCCAGGTTTGAGACCCCGCGTTTCTTATGGGTTTATGCAATTTCATTAATGATTGAGTGGTTTATTAAATGCCATTTCAGATTTACAGAATTCTCATCATTAACGGATCACATTTTTGCAATTTATTTTTTCGTAAATTTCTATTTACAGATTTCTCCGTCTCCGGTCCCGCGGTGATTATTGATGCAGATCGTGTTTGGTTCTACTTCTATATCATTTGATGGCTCTTTTGTTGGAGTAGTGAGTGGATCTGTGGTGTTTGTCAATAAAAAATTTTCGGACCGTGAACAAGATTTGAACGTTCTTCCTACAAAAATAGGTGCTATTAAATTTAAGGGAAAATTGTATCAATGCTCTAAAATCAAAAGTTCACAGCTCCTAGTATTATTTTTTATATGTAAAAACCACAAACATATTGTTGTTTTGTGTTTTAGCCCCTTATACACTATCAATTTAGCAGTAAAAAGTAAACTCAAAAATACCCTTCTGCAGTCACCATCTCTCTCCCTCTGTTTCTAGACTATAGCCAGATCTCTCCTCTCTCTTCCCCCTCTCAACTTAACCCTCTCCCTCCCCCTACTCTCCCTCCCTCGCTTTCTCTATAATGGACTCCACAACAATAATCAGATCTCTCAACTCCCTTCTTTCTCCCAACTCAACCCTCTACCTCTCTCATGCTCACCCAACTCTTCCCTTAGATCTTTCCTCTCTTTTCCCCCTCCCAACTCAACCCTCTTCCTTTCTCATCCTCACTCAAGTCACCCCCTCCTCTCCCATTTTTCTCTAAATCCCCACCACTAATTTCATCATCACATTAAATCCCTGTTAGTAAAAATAAAGAATGAGAGTATTTCTGAGGCGTGAAATACTTTCTTTAAAGAAATATTTGCCCCACTTGATATTCAAATTTGTTTCGGGTTAATACAAATCTTCTTCCCAAGATATAACAGAAAAATTAACAATTCCAGCAAGCAAATCTGGAATTATA
>JBAKGM010000326.1:15212824-15239744 GCA_037177215.1 Asparagus racemosus | reverse complement strand
CTGGTCAAATGCATCTTATTCATTGTACATCAAAGAGAAGGAAACCTTTATTATCAAGTATCTTTACTTCCAAGATTACAATGAAGGGATGTTTCGGCTGTGCATTTTCTTTTCATTTGGTCAATTTTAGATATTACAATTTTAGATATATATTCAATTCATTTGATTTTCACCGACTGAGATGAACAGAGCCTGACGTCTACAGAGCTTGGCATGAAAATCAACAAAGTGTCATGAACAGCCTTGTAAGCAAATACTCCCAGAGCTTAGAAATAATGCAAACCTGAAGTACTACAGATGAGGGAGAGGTGAAGGATTAACCTACGAGTGAGGATACTACGGACACAAACAATACCACATAAAAATAAAACGCCAAAGAAAATAAGACATGGGAGAACAAAGACAGAATCAAAGACTTCATGTCAAGTAAAGAGCAGCTCAGGATGAATAGTTCCAACCATCACGAAGACTGTACAACTCCAGCATCCGGAACTCAATTAACTGAAGCTGTGAGGCTCATTGGTAGTACTCATTTAGGAAGTTTTCTTAAACTAATCACCTTGCTAGGTCATGTAATTACTGCTATCCGAGCCTCACTTTATGTTAGTTAATGTTTTTTTAGTTTGATACTTCACTGTGGGGCATTATCATGTAAGGATATGCCTAAGTTCTGATGGTGTATGCTTACCGTGAGGTTCCTTGTTTAAACCAGGGATGGGACTTGGATTGAATTGGTTTTGATTTTAAGCTAAACCTGAGAATAGATCCCTCACAATTGGGTCATAAAGTTGTGATCCAATAACTGTATGATATGTATCAAACCCATTGAAACCCAGATTCGGTACAATTTCTTTGCCGTGTCAAAAATTCCATGTGAAGGTGAGAAGAAAAACAGCGAGATTAATTTAATATATGATGCACTTGGAATTTAGCATCAGTTAGAAAGTTCAAGGACGAGAGTTAGGAAGGTGCAAATAGAAAATAGAGAAATGATGGGGAATCAAGATTATAATAGATAAAAATAAAATGATCTTGAGCAGCGTTATAATATGATATAAAAGAGTGTAAGCTGCTTGACCTATTTTGGGAGGCTGGCAAATGCGGGGGCTCTTATGTGTGACAAAAGAAAGGCTTATTATGATCATGTATATAAAATTGAAGGTTTTTTTGCATACATACTAGTTGGGTAAGTCGTTCCATCTTGGACTTAAGCTCGGCCATCTGCGAAGGACATCAGGAGGAGTGGCGAATATCAGAGTGGAGGAAGTCGTCAAATGGAATCTGCTGACACCATGAACCGACCCTCTCTCATAACCGCCGTGATGCCCTCCTTGTACATCATCTAAGACTTTGGTCATTGCGGTAAACTTTGGTTCTTGGTCGACCCCTAATGATTTTGCCTTATCTATCACCTGGTACTATACCATGTAAGTATTCAAATGTGAGTCGACAATATTATTCTAAATATAATAAAGAAAATCATTTGAATTAGCGGAAAAATAAACACTTACGCAATACTTTTGGGTTTGGATGTCAGGATATATACATGAGTATGTGTCACTTGCTGGATCCACTAACGTCGCATGGGTACCCAAATACTCCTTCAATGCACTTGAGGAACCACCCGATTCTTCGATTTGAGCTCTCTGTAAGTCAACAAACATATACATATATATACCACTCAAATAACACTTTATACCACTCAAAGAGCTCTATCATGTTGAGTATAAAGAAATGTATTTTTTCAAAACTCAAAGAACACTTTATACCACTCTCTGTTTTGCTCGAACCATGCTCCTTGAGCCACCTGTATAGGTTGCTCGACCTCTCTTCTTAGATTCTCGATTATCCTTATTTCGTTTTGCCTCCGCCTACACATAAAAGTAACAACTAGATTTTGGTCTGAAACTAAGTATATGCTAGACATTAAATTTATTGATAATTATATACCTGCTTTCTCTTAGAAGAATAAAACTTGCATAGGTCGTCCCACCAACTTTCAGAAATGCCTTCAAACACCTTTTCCTTGAAGAGACCACGTCTCTTCTCTTCTGGGGTCTTCAACCAGAGTTCATAACACTCCATCTTCAACTGATTTCGATTGCCTCGGATCCTCTCCTGCATCTTTGTCTTTATGCCTCGGTAGATAACAGGAAAGTTGAGAGGACAATAAGGATCTACTGGCAGAAACTCATAATATTTTTGCATATTCGATATCGATATTCTTTGGTGCACTATTAATACCACGAATTGTGGTCAACGAATTCCTTCTTGAGTAAGAGAAAGTGATATATTAACCTCTGTAGATAAAGTTAAGGCTCAGACATGTTCCAGAGTAATTTGCCAATGGTGTACCATTGTGGGCAAAAAGAGTAACCGTGTTGCTTGCAGGCCATAATTAATGAGAAAGCAACTCTTAGCCATCTGAAGTAGAGTAAAAGCAAACCAAACAACTCACTATCAACGAAAGAACCAATAGCAACGTGAGTAGATTAGATATCAAAGTGCGTTACCTAGGAGAGAAGATATACTAGAGCATTTAAAAAGGCAGTAATAACCTTGCTAAGAACTGATATATGAAGTTTCTAGCTATTAATGCAATGCGAGATGAGATTGGCACATTAATGCACGATGAGATTAGGCAATCATAACCATCAATTTGACAATCAACGGTTTTAATAACGTAGCGGTCTCTCCACTACTCCATTACTTTGTAGTGGAGATGACGTGAATCCATATCAGCTGGATCTATTGCGTGAAAAATTTACACGTCTTCAGCCGGATCTATTGTGTGAAAAATGTTTTAAGCTGTTGAACATTGACAAGGACGAGATGCCCCTCCCTGATTCATATTGTTCAGTTGTTATCTATGTGAAAAAGGCTATGTAAATTGATTTTAAACACATGGCCATATATGCGGCCAATAATTACAACAAGCTTTTGGGGAGACGTACCCTCTACATTTGAGGTTGTTTTTTCATCTGCTTATAAGTACTACATAGGCAAGTGGGCGTATAATACAAATCTTGTCAAAATCATATATGAGGATTTAAACCATAAATAGAATAGTTAAAATTTCTAACGTATGGTAGGCATATGAGAATAGCCTATGTATATCGTATTATTAGCCATCATCTTGGCCGGACACTGGTCAGCAAAAAACACAAAGATCTTTTGAACTTTTTCCTCATCGCAGTTTAGCCAAAATAATCTTCATGACATGGGTCTTTTACTGATTGGAATAAAATAGAACACCTCTAATGGAATGAAATTCCCCATTTATTTATCTCTTGTATAGATGATAAAAAATTACCGGATAATATTTTCTTTGATTAATATAATACGATTCAATATCTTCAATAGAGGCGAGATATTCCCACCTACCGCACGCTTAGGGGCTGTTTGGTTGGTAAAAAACAAGGAAATCTATTATAGGAAACCTATTTCCTATAATGGACTTTTTTCTTTTGTTTGGTTCACCTCATAAAAGTAAGAAAAAAGAAGAGAAGAGATGAATTGTCATCATCTTATTGGAATATGTGACACAATCTTAAGGAAACCCATTTCATGACTTTTTTTAAGGAAATGAATTGAATACAAGTTTTAGTGATTTCCTTATCCTATTTACTTTTCTTTAATTTTAGGTGATCTTACAGTAAAGTTTTTGGCAAGTATCAGTACTAATCTGAACTTGCATTTTGGTTGGCATCAAACAAAAACAGATTGACAACTATATACTATGTAGAACAATATGCTTGTCATGTTATTAAATAAGCATAATTCAACATCTAAACAACGTTGAGATGGCCGAGTTGGTCTAAGGCGCCAGATTAAGGTTCTGGTCCGAAAGGGCGTGGGTTCAAATCCCACTCTCAACATATAATGAATTATTTTGTAATTTTTTCCTTCTAAAATTTTTTACCCCTGTATGCTCTCTAACTTTCAATATAATGGCATTGATTAAATCCCAAGATTCGGAACCTATTATCCTAAGTTTTTCTGAATGCTTTATCCAGAAGATTTGAAATATAACATCCCCCTTAGAAGGGTGTGGTGTTTTCTTGAGAATCAAAGGCTGATAAAAAAAGATTACCTCTTTGAAATTCGCAAGTGTATATTGAGCTATAAAGAAACTGTAGGCTCAAAATATCGATAGTGGACTAAGATATTCAGACTGTAGCATAGTGGCGAGCGACATAATGTTCAGTAATGTTATAGGACACCATCAAATTATTTATTTTATACAAATTTTTATTATTTTTATTAGTATTTATTACTTAGTACATGACTAGAATTAGTGATAGTACACCACTAGAATAAAGTTAGAACATCACTAAAAAGGAAGGTGCTGCAAAATTGTCAATATAGATCTAAACGCAAGCGTGATATATTATATAGAGTTGCGATTGGGACACCATCCTAACTGTGCCGCGAGCATAGCAATTTGGAGAATAGTTGGATTGACCGAGGAGAAAGTACCCAATGCATCTCATCTAGTACATTAAAGGTTCATTAAAGTAATATTAATTTTTAGAATTCAAATATTCTCAAGTCCAGTGCTCAAACCTCAAAGCGTTGATACTCCTTTAACGCAACGGCGCTCCAAGTCCGGATGCATTAGCTGCTTTCCCATGGGCTAGAGGCCTTTTGGGCTGATACTATTGGAGAAATCGGCCCAATATGCTTAAAGTAAGTGGAATGAAGCACGTCAAGTCTTGAACGGTTTGGTGGGGTTGTACGAGCCTGAGTTTTGGGTCCAGGCCGCAAGCACAAGTAGTGGGTCTAAACAAAAATGGATTAAATTAAAAAAAAGAAAAGAAAAATTGGTTTCAATCTTCTAGCGGATAGATAAATTTCTACCTTATATCCTTGTATGGAATCCTGCTTATTATACCTGTAATATTTGGTACTTTATACGGAAATAACTGATATAGATTTACCCTTACGCTCATAATTAAATTGACAAATATTATCCTTGCAAAAATTGAAAATAGACCACATCGCTTCTAGTTGGTAGGTCAATTTCGCGAACATAGAATTAATATGAACTCAGAATTAATATGAACTCCCAGGTCCACTGCACTTCACTGTGTAACATGTCATCCACGCGTCACGCTATCGGATCAATGAACGGTACTTTGGATCTGCTAAGCCACAAGAATAAATGTGAGTCAAATAGTAATGGATGCCTTTATGTGAGTCAAAAAATAATGAATGCCTTTGTTTTCTCATGAAAGTCAGTCATGGCCTTTAATTTTTAGCTCTCGTAGAAGGTATGATTCTTGCTCCATGCTGTTTCTTTTTTCAAGCGGTTGAACCTCACCTTGAATAGAACAGTCGTAATAACGTTTTAGGTTAATTTCAGATATACTAGTGTACTAAAGAGTTAGACATAACTTTACCTAAGCTTTTTTATTAGCATTTTTACCCTCTTAATTCAGAACATAAATATTTTTCTGTAATCTGGATCTGTCATCCGGATGTCATGTTATATCATTGTGTTGCAGAGAGATCTTCTGATATGAGATCCATGAGATGAGAACTGGTCTGAAAATGAAAATACATAGATGGAACACATTATCAAAAAGGATATGTACGTCTCAGTCAAGTAGATCCACCATTCTCCATAAACTTTGCACACGCCCAGCAAATTGGTATTAGAGCTCATGATTAGATAAGTCTTTATGGATGCTCGTTTTGTTTACGTCGAGATTCTTTTGCATGAGTTAAAGCTCGAGGTTTAGCGTGTGTGCGTACATATGACCCACCGGCGGATTCATATTGGAGGAAGTGCAGTCACGTGACCCCACTATGTTGGAGTAAATACCGTGATTCTTATAAGGGATTAAGAGAGCGGAAGCAATACCTGAATCCATAGAGATCTGAACTTAGGTTTGGATTTTCTAATCTTAGGGTTTCTCTATAGCCGAATTTCTCTTGTTGATGGGGGTGAAGAGAAGTAGAGAAGTTCTTAACCCTAGATTAATTAGGGACCATAACCCTTTATATATAGGTATTGTACTTTTATAATTTAGTCCCTCATCAAATTATAATTACAACCTGGTATCTGCACATTTAGCCCATGACAATATTTAAATACCCATTAACCCAAATTAATTGATCACTTTAGTGGATTTCCTTAAGTGATAGAATTACACATTGATATAACATATGTGCTTACAAATAGATTTAATTAGATTTAAATCTAACACACTATCCTCTAAGGGATCGCGGACGGAGCAATACTTGCTTCATCTTGGGCACTAGATGAATTTTGAAATTGTACACTTACCCACTATTGCGCATATATACATTTATCTTGTACACCTGACCATTATTTTGTTAGGATGTTGCCTCAGCCAAAACTTCTCATTCTCAAACTTTAGTACACCACAATTAACGGTGTCTATCTTACTTAAGCCTTACTTGGTTCTAATACGCATACACACATAAGTCGTAGTGGCCTTTTTAGTGCCCAATCTAGATGAAGGTCTGGGTTCTCTTTTGCGAGGGATGATTGATGGTGTTACTAATCAAAGAGAGGATTGGATCAGTGATTATTTATGACATATAATAAAAGAGATGTATACAATATTAGTATTAATAGTGTGAATGTACTTTTAAAAAAAAATTGAAAACTCATTGAAGACGGTTGTAATTATTTGCCTACTACTTGTGTGGTGACTCTATTTTTCAAAAATCCTAAATCCGCCACTGCACATGAGTATGATGTAACTTGGTCCACCATGGCTCAAGGTTCCCTTGAATGCTCTGCGGTCTAGTTCAACTTGTATGCGAAATTTAAACTGGGACGCTATCTTTACCAGGTATAATGTCAGGATTATTTCTAGAGAACTCCAACCTGAATGCAACTAGCGGTAGGCCTAAATTATTGCTGCTGACTTTTTCTTCAAGCATCTGCAGAGGAAGGAGAGAGCTCGCAACTGTTCACTTCCATTGCTCTCGTAAATCCAAATGCCTCTTTCCAATGCGTACATCATTTATGCTGGCAACTTCTCAAGAAAATGAAGATAGTCATTACTCCCAGACTTAACACTCTCCTCCCAACTACTCTCCCTCAAAACAATTAACTGCACCTTCTCTTTTCTCGGGTTTTTTAGAGAAAGGATGCCCATCATGGTCTATTCAGTTAGGTTTCGGATTCTCTCGCAGCTGTGACCATCAGTTTATCAGGAAGTAACGCATGCCCCTCGGTCCATAACATTAAATGTACATTTAAAGGATATAATTAAACTCCTAGATCAATGGTGAATTATGAAGTTCAATGATCTAAAGGTTGATATTCTTTGAGTACACATTTAACGTCATGGATCTGGAGGACTGGGTATTTTCCCGTCAATTATTCAGCAGACCATTATGATCTATTCTAAATTTAATACTTAGCATATTACTAATTTCTATTTTTCAATAGATCACATTGGTCAACCGAAAATAGACGGGTGTTATCGTAAGCGGTGACTTTCAGATTCATTCTATTACTAATGCATAAAAAAGATTTTTATCTTTGGATTAGTGACCTCATATATTTAGGCACAGTTTAAGACTAGGTTTCTTTTTTGCATATGATTATACAATGGAGTAAAGCCACAAAATATTTTCTATTGTCTGTATATATAGAGAAACTATCCGCTGAATCTGGTCCATGGCATTATGGTAGCGAAATAATATCCACTCTTGAATCCGTTTACAAACGCGTGGTTAATTTATAAATATTGTTTCAACACACCGTAAATACCATAAACAGGATCCGCCGGATACTTTCTCCTTCTATATAATAATCACAGTTCATTGCATTGGTGGTGCATCAGATAAATGTGGCCTCTTGAATAACTGAGTCAGTTGAAGATTTGTCTACTAATCAGAGGATATATATCTTTTTAGTTCAACACTAATGCTATGAACTCAAAAGGACTTACAACTTTCTCCTATATATGCACTTGTTGAAAACAAACTAAAACTAGTTGCCACCACATCAAGAGAAATAAAAATGGAAGGAGAAACCAACCATAGAACTCTCCAAGTGAATGGAATCAACATGCACATAGCTGAGAGAGGAGAAGGCCCTGTAGTTTTGTTGCTTCATGGATTCCCTGAGCTCTGGTACTCTTGGCGCCACCAAATCGCCGGCCTCGCTGCACGTGGATATCACGTGGTTGCCCCTGATCTCCGTGGTTTTGGCGATACTGATGCTCCTCCTGAAGTTTCTGCCTATACCATGCAGCATGTTGTTGGCGATCTTGTTGCTCTTGTTCATGCGCTTGGTCAGGAACAAGTGAGATTTTTCTCCCTATTTTTCTTTCTTCTTGACAAAGTTAAAGGATTACTTTCAAACGGTACTAGGAGAGACCATTTTTTTTTAATCATAAATTGGACTCGTTTTTTATTTTGCACTCGAGAAAACAAATCACAATTATCCAATAAAGAACAAACGACTGTGATTATAAGTCGACCACTTTTCGATAAACAATAATCCAAATCTCCTAGATAAGTTCATAGATGTAACATGCATGATAAGTTATTACATCAACTTAAAAATGAATTAAAAAAGTCTGGAGGTATCATCGTCTCTTTACTTCTTATAGGAAGCACATATTTATATCCACTAAAAATCAAAGACCAGAAACCAAATGGAAACAAGCACATTACAACTCAAACATTAAAACAACATTGATCTTTTTATTTAAGATTGGATTGATTTTTTGTTGTTATTTAAGGTGTTTGTGGTGGGCCATGATTGGGGTGCAATAGCGGCATGGTCAATGTGCATGTTTAGGCCTGATATGGTTCAGGCTCTGGTGAATCTCAGCGTTGCTTTCAGGCCAAGAAATCCGACGAAGAAGCCTATGGAAACCTTGAGGGCTTTATATGGGGATGACTACTATGTCTGCGCTTTCCAGGTAAAAGAGATCTCTCGTGTGTGTGTGTACAATACGTGTATGTTTTATCATCCGAAGCTTTTATAATATTGGGATAGGAATCCCATCAGAACCACCCGCATGCGCGCTGGTGGTACTTATCCTTGAGATGGGAGAGCAAATTACCAACTTGTTATCCTATCATTCCCATACATGGAGAGGAACCACCTGCTTACATGTGGGTGGTTCTGAGAAGATTCGGACTGATAGTATTGTACTTCATGCATTTAAGAAGCTTATCTACAGAAAAAAACAATGAGAAAAAAGAGAATGTTTGTATAACATTTTGGAGTCAATAGAAACTGTAGTTTATTTTTGCCTAGTCGCACTGAGCTGCATTTTACGAAACAAACTAGGTTTGTGCTTTCCAGCTCCAACTTAATGGAGCAAAACTTGATTAAGGCGGTTAAATTCTATCTGGTGAATACATGATTGGTTCCAATTTTTCAGTTAAATTTTGAAGACGAGACCGGCTCTTTTTTGTTCCACCCTCTACCTGTTCCACAACTAAATAATTTAGCGGAAAACCAGTTTCAACTCAAGTTTGCCAAACTGACATATTTTCTTTTGATGGATAAAAGACTTGAAATTAATTATAAGAAGATACAAGTGGTAGCTTTCTAGTATTACATGATTACCTATATAAACACGCAGACCCTAAAATCACCCGTATAATTACACCATACTTCAAGGTATCTAGATGCAATTAATCCATTTTACATGTGCTCATGCTTCCTATATTGCGACATAAATGATCAGAATGTACAGACCCATATATCGTCAACAAACTTAATGAATTTTAATTCAGATAAAATTTTAAAAATATCATGAACTATGATAATTTTGCACAAAACCACTATAAACTATTTTTATTAGAGAAAACATCACATACTATCATAAAATTATTTGAAACAATTTATAGCTGAAAGAAAACATGAAAAATATTCAGGAACCAGGACGAACCGAATCTGAATTTGCACGAATTGGCGCTTCAAGGGTGATTAAAAAGTTCTTAACTTATCATGAACCCGCACCACCAATGGTGGCCAAAAAAGAAGGATTTGCAACTGAGCCTTATAAAGAGATAAGCCTCCCACATTGGCTAAGTGAAGAGGACATCAATTACTTCGCAAGCAAATTTGAGAAGTCCGGATTCACTGGAGGATTGAACTACTACAGAGCTCTGGACTTGTAAGTATTAGGAGTTCTATGTTAGTCTTTATGCAGGGTTATTGGTGTTACAAATTATGCATGTTTTCAAATTAGTCCCTTGAAATAGTTTGTCTAATTGTGTCAAAGCACTAATTCAGCAGAAGTATCTTATTATTTGGATCAAGAATGACATGAGAAAAATTTCTAGGTACAATGCTAATTAATTAAACTCTTAGGATGTAGTTCTCCTTCAATAACTTATGCACATAAAAGAGTGAGATAAAAGAGAACAATGAGAACCAGTAAAGCAAAATGAACATGAGTACATGAAGACATGTTTAGTATATTTTTGCGTTATTTACTTTAATAACTATTCTCATCCTCTTCCCTTCTAAGCTATTAGTGTTATCCCTTAAACTTTTTAATGATGTTTCTGCACAATTGGAGGCTTGTGATATTTTAGGTTAATTTGATAAACCACCTGTAGCATCGCTATTTTGAACTTATTATCCCTCTAGTTGTATTTTTGTTGACAGGTCCCCTACGTGAAAATTTGTTTACTCCTTCAGAAAGAGAAATTTGTTTTTTGATAGATAGACCGCTTGAGGGTAAAAGGGTTAAAAAGAATTCACTTAAGTGGTTGATTTGCTAAAATAGAACTACAAAGGTAGTAAGTTCAAAACAACAATGCTACAGGGAGACTACCTGAAACCAACCCTAATCTTTTTATCTAATAAAAACATTTCATGTTTTGTGCAAAACCCATATTATTCACAGTACTTCTCTAAATTTACTCTTTGCAATACTATTGTAGAAAACCTTTTTCTATGAGTCCAGATTCTCATACAGTCTTTATTGTAGGGAAGGCATACAATTGGTTACTTGGGTTAATACAATTAATTTCCCAGTGGGCCACACAATTAAAAGATTTTTCTATAATTTGGATAAGCAATATCATTCATGGGGTCCATTGACTTGAAAGATTTGATTCGTGAATTGTAGAGGTTCTCTACAACTAAGAATGTAGAGGATCTCTAGGCTTTTTGTATATGATAAACTTTACGCTTTGACTTGTGCTAATCTGTTTGCAGGAATTGGGAGCTGAGCGCTCCATGGACTGGAGTGCAAATAAAAGTACCAGTCAAGTTTATTGTCGGAGATTTGGACCTAACTTATCAGGTGCCAGGAGTTCAGGACTACATACACAAGGGAGGTTTCAAGAAAGATGTTCCATTTCTTCAGGATGTGGTGGTCATCGAAGGAGCCGGTCACTTTGTAACCCAGGAGAAGCCACATGAGATCACTGATCACATCTTTGAGTTCATTAGCAAGTTCTAATCTGGGTTTATTCTTCCAGTTAATTATTCACTTGAGTCTTGTTAAGTGTTTCTAATCTTTGATTATGGTGATTAATGTTCCTAAATGGAGCCATGCATCCTACGCCACAACTGACTATGACATTTTAGTTATCACCTAGGATAGTTCTTTTTTCCCTTGCTCTTGTTTCAAAGATCTAAAGGTAAATCTCGGTGGAATAGTGTTAAATGCTTTGGTTCATCCACTATGACAATCATGTTTTAGTTAATGTTACAACGTTAGAGCGTTATAATATATTGAATTTTACACATTAGTTAGGTATGACTCTGTTTATAGATTTGAGATGGACTTCATAACTAAATTATAGTTTTATAATATAAGTAATAGAATATTATTTAATTACCATACCTACGGAAAGTAATATACTTTTTGAGGTTTTACATTTGTGAACATATATGAGATCATACCACACTCAATACTGGCACTTATATTTGAGCAATCTAAGAACTTACGGAAGACTATCATCTCTCTTCTTCACTTTCCCATTTGACCAGTCGTCTTATTCCTCTGAATTCAGACAAAATACTAGAAAATCTGCTTCTGAAGCGTCAATGTCAGGGAAAATTCAATTAATAAATTCAATTAATAACATCCTTTGGTCAGGATTCCACAAAAATTGTCCCTTACACTGATTTTAATTATGCTGGCTTAAAAAAATTTCTCTCCCACACTTATGTTTTTCATTTGAAGAAATTTTTAAAATAGCCCCAAACCAATATTTTTTTAAAAAAATCGACCTGATTCAAGTTTTATTACAAAAATCGACCCACTTTTGGTTAATCATGGTGCTAATTAGTCGGGGTTGACAACCCCGACTAATTAGTTGTGTATTAGCCGCTGCAAACCTCTCCCAACTTCTTAACGTCGCTACTTATTAGGCCACTAATTAGTCGGGGTTGCCAACCCCGACTAATTAGTACTGTAATTAACTAAAAGTGGGTCGATTTCTGTAATTAAACTTGAATCGGGTCGATTTGTTAAAAAAAAGATTGGTTTGGGTCTATTTTGAAAATTCCTCCTTTTCATTTAGCACTAATGCATAAGAGTCAGTTTTAACGAATCATATTCTAAGCGTCACTATGGAGTTCCCTTTCTCTTTACTACTGGATCCACACTAGCAAGGAAACAGAGTCCAATTTGAAAAAGAAGGATATATCAAAAGGGTTAACACCCAGGAAATGAAGAGTAAAACAAAAGTGCAATTTCATAGACCTAGTTTGTTTTCATTCATGGATGCGTATGGCATTTGTACCAAACACATCACTTAGAGATTAATTGAGAGAATGTTATGTGAAGGATGGCTATCCAAATGTGACATCATTTCACATATAATGTTATCAGAAAGTTTTACATAAATATTCCTTCTTTTCCCCTAATTCCTCAAGACATAACGAAACTTCAACAAACTTCCCTGACTTTGTGCTTTGTCCTTACACATTCACCTCAATATCACCTAATTGCTTATTTTCTTATATCAATGAAACTCTATGTCCCTTCATAACGTCGTATGGATCAACTCTTCAGAAAATATTCACCGAGTTTGCTATGGAGTGCTTTTATTGGGGAGTAATTTAACAACTCTACGAGCTGGTTAAGATTTCATAACTTCAAAGGTACATGTTACTAATAAGTTTGCAGTCAGTAAAGTGTACATAGATTCAGTTTTATTTGGAATTTGTAGGCATATTAACTTGATACAGATATCTAATACAAGCTTACTTTTCTGAGGAAGTTAGAACTTGCGGATGAAGTCGTATATGTGATCAGAGATCTCATTTGGTCTTTCCTGGTTGATGAAGTGACCTACTCCTTTCATCACAACTACATCCTGTAGGAATGGAACATCTCTTTTGAAGCTACCTCCGTGTATGTAATCTTTGACGTTCCCGGTGTTGTAAGTGAGGTCCAGATCCCCAACTATGAACTTGACTGGTACTTGTATCTTGACCCCAGTCCATGGTGCTGTGAGCTCCCAGTTCCTGCAAAGTTCAACAAGGCTCATATCAAGTTCCATCTATCAAGTAGTAAGAATCATTTAACCCAAAATCTTAGCCTAAAGTAGAGTCATTCATGTGGGGTTCTGTGAGCTACATGGAAAGTGGAACACTGTGGTAAATAAATATGTTTTAATTTGATAATGAAGATGTTTGGTATCAGAACCTCCTGAGAACCACTTATCCAAAAGTTTAATCTGTTTTGTTGTGGTGGATTACCAACGACCATCCAAATAGCAGTTCGCACTTTGAATCACTATTGCATAATAAAATCCCTAATAATTCAGTGTCATCACATCTTTCATGGAAACCAATTAGGACAAATTCTTTACACCCAGATACAGGAACTCAGTAGTATTCTAACCATTGATTCATTTTGGTGCAGCTCTCTGTGACAATCCGTGTTCTGGTCAATTATAATGCTCTGTGATCAGCAACCTTCGAATTAAATTTTAAGTGCTAATAGTATAGTGCACAGTAAGCTCACAAGGTAATTGACCGAGATGACTTGATTCACTCTCTTCAAAGTTCAAACAGAACCAATATAAGGTGACTTTTTAAATATGCAACAAGAAAGAAAATCTACAGGATTAACTGCTTCAAAGCTCAATAACAAGAAACTAAATAATTTACAAATCTTCAGTCTAAATGAAAGTTCCATCACATCCAATCATGATAAGTTTCATAATGTTTCCGTCATGTACTCACTACAAGAATTAATTAATGCTGCATCAATTTAGGAAAAAACGTTGCAGACAACAAAATCTCTAGCTAAGGTCTATCCACACGCGCGCGAGCACACAAAAAAAGGGGGATCTCTAGCTAAAATTCAGAATCATTTTCTGATTAAGGTAATCTCTTCTAAGTTCTAAACAGTGATATTTACCCTTATGCCTGAATCCTTATTAAAATGTTCAACCAACTTCAGTATGAATTTGACATGCTAATAGTGCAGTGTAGAGGCTGTCAACTTAATTGACGTATGTGTCTTAACTTTAACTCGTCAGTGTTCTAAAAACAAACCAACAGCTGACTTGGCTTTAAACACGTAACAACAACAATGTTACAGAAGGCGCTAGGCGGACTAGGTGTTTGAGCCAACGCCTAAATGCCTAGGCATATGCTTAGGAGGGGCCTAGGCGTTTGGCTATTCTTAAAATTATTTACTTAAAATAATTGATTAAAAAAATGTCTTAAATTCATATAAATTTGCCAAAAAAGATAGCAATTTTAGATCCACAATAAACCATGCATACTTAAATACTAAATAGCCAAAATAATAACTAACAAGGTTATAGAAAACGCTAGGAGGCCTATGTGTTAGACCCGACACCTAGAGCCTAGGAGGTTTTCTTTTTTTATTTTTTAATTACAATAATTGATAGTAACTGTCAATGTTATAGAAAGCTTAGGTGTCGGATGGTTATCTAGGGAGATTTCTTTCTTCATTTAAGTGTTGGTCGAGGAGGTTTTGCTAAAGGCCGGAGGAGGTACTAGAGGTGTTCATATTTAGAGGTTAAAGGAGTTTAAAGGAGGTTGGAGGATGTGGCGGCTGTAACATGTAAATCACGATCAAGGTCTAAAGGTGCAGTCCACATAAGCAGATAATACTTCCCTAAACACTCCTAAAACCTAGGCGGGCAGCCTAGGTACCTGGGGTAGGTACCGCCCAGGCACTAAGCGCTAGGTAGGCGGCCTAGGTACCGCCTAGGCCTACGCCTAGGCAGAGGCTTTTTAAAACGGCGAATAACAATAAGTAGCATTAGGATTACCAGCTTTATCTCAATAATCATGGTCTGGAAGCAATTTCCCTAGGAAGTAAATTAAGGACTTTAAGGAATAGTGAAACTAATTGAATAAAATGATTAGGAGGAACCGGAAAAGGAGGAAAAGTATATGAATTAAATATAGAATAACAGAATAAAAGAAGCCAGCAAAAGACTAATAACTATCAACTAATATTCTAGAAATATTACATGAGTTGTTTACTGATGAGAGATGCATAAAAACTTCTATGGGAAGATTTCTGAGTGCTCCCACATGCACCAGTTGGGAGTCTAAGATCCCAACAGCCAGGATATTAATAAATTGGTGGAACTTTGCAGTTGAACCCCATGATAAGTGTTCTGCATGATTTGTACTCTCTAATGACAATCCACGAATGACTATATTCATATTCATAATTAGTTTATGACAGTGATTTTGTTGAATTCAACAAAATTAACTGTTATATTAACGAACTGTAACGAACTGTGTTTTGGGGAATGATTATGAGAAATATTTAGAAAACTAATAATCTAGGACTTTCCCACAAATTTGGAGAAAGGATCACACTGTGGAACTGCGAAATAAATAACTAGAGATAAAAAATAACAATTTAATCCAGGAAACTGGATGCCCTTTATATGCATAAATTGGGTATATTTCATGTCTAACATTCAATTTCTAAAGAATATCGAGGAGAAAGAAGATACCGGTTCATATTACGATAATAATTTAATCCTCCAGTGAAACCTGATTTATCAAATTTGCTGACAAAATAATGGATGTCTTCTTCAGTTAGCCAAGGGGGCAACTCTTCAACAGGCGATTCTCTGAATCCTTTTATCTTCGACCCTGTAAGGGGAGCTGGTTCACGATACGTTAAGAAGGATTTCACTAGCAACTTAGTATCCATCCGAGCAAACTCAGCTTCTGCCTGCCCAGGTTCCTGTAACAAATTAATTCATAATCTAGTGAGATAGGTCAAAAGAGAAAACACAAGAACAGAGTGTAGTACTTCATCATGATAGAATAATTCATATAAATGTTACAAACTAGGGGTTTTGAGGTATTGGTCCCTCAAAACTTAAGTTAGCTTCCCGAAACTCATTACTAAGAAAAAAGTCCTCCAAATCTCATTAAGTATACTAAATAGATCTCTCTAATTTAAATATTTTAACCCACGAAATCACTAACGGATGTTATTTTTCCTCAATTTCCTGTTATGTCCTTCCACAACCCATCCTAACGATAATATTGTGACGTCTCTTCCCAAAACCCACAAAAACCTCACTTTTCCTTTACCCAACTCATTCTTCTCTCTAAATTCTCTGACTCTAAGCATTTTCTTCAAATTAATTGTGATCTTAAATCGTCAATAATTTGAAGCTATAATGTCCCCTTAACTCTGGTTGGTAACATTTAATGGGTATTAGGGTTCAGACTGGTATTGCTGGAGCTTATAATAAGTTGTTTATATAAGTAGCTTATAAAAAAATATGTAAACTGCTGAAAATAGTCGTTTGGTAATCATATATCAAAGTTGCTTTCAAAGCAGTTAAAGGTGTGTCGCAAAATTGTGCTTGAAGATCAATGTCAAAAGACAAAGGTCAGATATGGTATATAAACTAAAAAAAATGCAGAAGCTGTTTTTTAAAAGCATCCTGATGTTACTTCTAAAAGCACCCCCTTAAAAAAGCAAAAACAATTTCAATAAGTATGCAAAAGAAAACTTTATCAAATACCATTATTAACTGCTTCTCAATAAATAAGCAACCATCCAAAAAAAAGAAAGAAAGAGAGAAAAGCAATATCAAACTGGCCCTAACACCACCCAAGTCAAAATGCAATGGAAATACCTCATGTGTCCTGATTTGGTGCAACTAATAAGCATTTGGAGGTCTTTCTTATAATAAAGAGTTGACATATTTATGGTTTATCTTTGTTTTAAACCCAAAATTTTATTAGGTTTTATTTTTAAACCCACCCGCTTTCAAATTCGCTATTAAATCAAAAATATTGAATATATTTATTTTTAAACCCAGGAGTCTATACCAAAGGTATTAATAAGATTTAGATCCTCTCCAATTAGATGTTAATTAGACAAGGTTCAATTACTCTAAGCCTTATCGTTTATCTCATATTCAAATGACAAAATAATACCATATAGGATTACCACAATTAAACTAGTGGCTTTTAAAAACACCATCGTGGATTTGGTCGACACTATTTAATTATGATAAAATCAAATATTTCTAAAACTTAAAAAATCCCCAAAAATCCCTCTAATTAGGCGATACTCTCTTCAATTAGCTAGTAAACATACGCCAAAATTATTTTCAACATCAATATTTCCTTCAACCCTTTTCCTACTCGTTTCTTCTCTTTGATTCTTCTCTGACATTGTCGTTTTCTTCAACCCTAGGCCTACTATTTCTTCTCTCTAATTCTTCCCCAACATCGATGAGATTTGTAGTTATGAGCTCTCAATTAGTTTCAGCCTTCATAAATTTTCAATGGTCTAGGCATTTCCATGTTGCTTCACACAACATGCTTTTAGGAGACAACTTGATTTGATTGAAGATAATAAATAGTAACAAACTAGAGGTAAATGTATATACACATTTAGGGGGCAATTGGACCCTCGGAAAATTAGCAAATTAGCATTTAAAACCTTCAATTGCTTACGATCTGCCCCCTATAACAATTTGCACTCTAACCTTTATATAACCACAAAAGAAATCAGTAGTCTTTTGCATTAGTCCATTTAAATCTCAAACAACCAGGTCAAATGGCCGAAACACTAAGGAGCACAATCATAATCTCCGTATTCTAGAAACATGTCATATGATGCATTTACACGATAGATATCATGTGCTCAAGGAGACAATTCATTTGGCCGATTATTCTGGAATTGATCTCAAGCTACTCATGGATATATGACTACGCAAACTGGTGGAAAAGAAAGTATTGATTATACACATTTGGATTTGAAGAACTATCTTCGAAATAATAGGAACATGTAATTTGATAGATGTTGAGGCAACAAGCTTATTGATGTATTTCAAACAACAAAAAGCACATGATCCATCGGTTTATTAAGATATCCACTTAGATGAAATAGAGCAGATAAAAAATATACTTTGAGCCGACTCTAAAATGTTATTTGACAATTATTTTTATAGTGATGCGATTACGTTTAATGCAACGTATAACACCAACAAAGAGTATAGACCTTTTGGTGTATTTATAGGATCAACCAATAGAGGGGCACAATTATTTTTGATGCAATATTGTTATCTTATGAGATTGCTGAATCTTTCAAGTGACTTTTTATGACAATCTTGGAGGCTCATATGAAAAAGATGCCTCAAACTATCTTCACTGACCAAGATCGTGCCATGGTAAAAGCCTTGTATGAGGTAATGCCAGATGCTTCGTGTGGTCGACATATAATGCTAAACAATTTGAAGCATTTAAGAAAATTAATGCGAAATTGCTCTAGCTATCTTACATAATTCAGTACATGCATGTACAAGTATGAAGAAAAAAGATCAATTTGAAGATGCTTGAAGAAGCATGCATGCCTAATACAATGTTGGAGATAACAGATAGCTAAATGGCATACATGAGCTGAAGGAGAAATGGGCAAAAGCATATATGAAGATACATTTTAACATAGGGATGAGAATTACACAGCTTAGTGAAATCTTGAACAAAGACCTGAAATACTAATAGAGAATTAACTTTGATGTAGTACAATTTTTAAAGTACTTTCAAAGAGTAGTCTGACAAGAGCAACCATGTGATTAAGGTAAAATATGAGTCCAGATAAAAGCTTTCCAAATTTGATAACAAAAACTCACCGATTTAAATCAAGCATATTGCATTCTATGCGTAATTCATATTTGATGAATTTCAAAAGGAATACGATTTGTCACTCGCAACATTTTTTAAGTATCACGATGAAAATGAACAAGTTTATTATTCTACAGTGAAATATATTTTATTATAATAAAGAAAAGAAATGTATTTACATTTGTGGTCCTTTGTTTAGTATTGACGGATTCAATTAACTTCCAAGCACTTTTAACCTTTTATCTTGAACAGATTTTCTATTTCTTATTGAGGAAGTTTTTTAATAGTTTTGGAGTTCTATTAAACAGACTATTATCTGCCATGCTATTTTTCATGTTGAATGATTTAGGGTCAAGGGTGGGCAGTGTACCGGGTTCGACCTATAGGCCCGCTCGTTCAACCCGCACTTGGGCCCTACCTGATCCGGCCCACTGCGGGGCAAGATACATTCAGCCCACTCTTGGAGCAGATTATGGGAACAAGCTAGGCTGGCCCCAGCTACATGCGGGCTAGGAGGTAGCTCAGCCCACAAAGCATAGCAAGCGGGCTAGGCTTGCATATGATCGGGTCGGCCTACTGGACTTGTCCTGTGAGCTTTTAAAAAAAAATTTTTTTGGTATGAGTTATGTGTATTCACGAGAGCTCAATCAAAATTTAAATGGAGCCTTAAAGCCTCAATTATTGAGGCTACCTCATAGCCGGGGGAGTTTCCAAGAGGGGATCACCCCCTCCACATTTGAGGAGAGAGCTTTCCTCATAAGCCACAAATGTGGCTTTTGAGGGGGAGATTCCCTCTTAGGAACTCCTCTAACGGGAGTATTTGACTACAAAGAGAATTTTTTTCCTGTTCCCCATCATTCTCACTTATATGTTCCCCATCATTCTCACTTATATGTCCATTGAAACTGTTAGACAATTTTGAATCGCCCAAAGGCCTCGCAATTTCAATTTTCCTCCTCTGTTTCCCTATAAATACACACTCAATCTTTCATCTTCTCGCACAGCTAACTGCAACAAATATTTTATTTCTCTCATAATCTCATATAAATACAATCTTCTAAATACACTCTTATACTCATTTACTGCCTCATAATCTTCCAAATGGATCCCTATAGCTACGTCTCATCCTTATCACAATACTTTCCACCTTCTCCTTCTACTGTCGGTCACTCTACTTCTGGTGTTGGTGGTAGCGGTTACTCACCGTATTACTCACAATTCTATTCTTCTAATGTAGGCGGTCACTCTACTTCTAGTGTCAGCTAGTTAATTACATATAATTTTTAAATGTTAACTAATGCATAAAAACTAATTAAAACTGTTTACAAAATAAACAAAGAAAATTTAAAAAATGGGTCGGGCGAGTCGGCCCATATCATAGCTCGCCCTTCTTGTTCGCGGATTTGTGAGTGGACTGGACTGAGTCTAGACCGTGGAACAAGCTACCAAACACGGCTCACTTCTCCCGTTGGGGGAAGAGGGCCAGCTCATCCCGCCACAAGACGTGCATGAGTTGGCTCACAAGATGAGCCATCTCATCTCGTTGCACACCCCTAATTGGGATTGAAGTATGCACATTATAGTACTAATTAGAAAAGCATCCTTCTTACAAATCTTTTTCATAACAAGAATACTGACAATTTTTGTTCAAAAATATAACAATAATTTTTTTCATTTGTACAGGTAGTTGTGGTTTATGTATTTGAACATTTGTTGAGCAACCACTCTTAATTTACTATCAAATTCTTTCATATCAAGAAAGCAGATAATTTTCCAAAATCTCCTTTTTTTTCATTGGTACATGTAGTTTATGTATTTGAAACTTGCTTCACAAACAACTCCTAATTTACGGTTTACGTCTGGTTTAATTTGATTAACTAATTGATTGTTTGAATTGATTGTTTACTATACAAAACTATTTGTATGTGGTTGTAGTTTGTTTTATCAAAGTGGAGAGTTTAAAGTTAATAGTCATCGTTGTAAGCAAGTGATTGCATGTAATTGCAAGAATTATGAGACATGGAATTCTTTATTGTCATGCTTTAAAGGTTCTTGATGTGATTTCAAAAAGATGGACCAAAAAGCAAGAGATATGGTTATTACATGCAACAGTGGGCATAAAGTACACGACGATGCCAAGTTGGATGCTTCTGGACGTCATCAATATCTTTTTTTCTAAATTTAGTTAGATTAGTTGCACGAGCTACAGATGATGAAGAAGCATTTGGATTAGTGACCAAGGTGACAAATGACTTGAGTGTGCAAGTGGAACATGTTTGAAGTATTTATGGTTAGAATAAATTCAAACATAGATCAAATGCTTGAAATTGAATTGTTAGCTGAAAATGTGAAGGGGTTGGAAAAGAAAACAGGAAGAAAATGTTCAAAAGAGCCTAGAAGTTGGGTTGAGACCTTACTAAAGAAGAGAATAAAAAGGTCAACCGACAAAAACTCTAAAGTCAATGCATCTAAAGGTAATTTCATATTTGATCTTAACTTCTCAAAATTCAAGTTTGTAAAGCTTTACTGTGTATATGTATTTATTTGTTTTATTTCTTTAAATGATTCATATATCATGTTGCATAAAAGTCAAGTTGCTGTCAATCAATGTTTTAAAAAGACTCAGCCTAGCTCGCCTAGGCATTGGCCTAGGACTAGGCGGTACCTAGGCCGCCTACTTAGCGCCTAGCGCCTAGGTGACCCCTAGGCTACCACGTGGATCTTGGAAGTGTCTAAGAAAGCGTGAGCTGCTTACGTGGACTGCACTCGCCTTGATCATGATTTCCTCCGTTGCAACCCCACATCCTCCAAACTCCTCCAACTTCCAACTAGGAACACCTCTATCTCCTCCGACCTTCAGTAAAACCTCCTCACCCACCACTTAACGAATAAAGAAATTTGCCTAAGCGTCAGCCCGACGCGTAAGCTTTCAATAATATTGACATTTACTATCAATTATTGTAATTAAAAAATAAAAAATGGGAAAACCACCTAGGCCCATCCTTTGCTCCCTCCTAGGCACCTAGGATCTAGGCGTTAGGTTAAACACCTAGGTCGCCAAGTACTTTTTGTAACCTTGCTATCAATGTATATGGTTGTTCTGTTCAACATAATACTCATCATGCAAATCAAGTAACTATATGTATAATTATAAATTAATCACTATTGTCTTCAAGAAACATCATTCTTCTTAAACTAATTTCATTTTCTATATCACTTGTACACAATTTTGAATACAAATTAGTAGATTTAAGAGCCATGATGACTCCTTAATACTAGAAAGCCAATCTAGCTTTGCTAACTTATTAAATGGCAATTTCAAACTACAATTTATAGTTCGTATTTTTAATATAGAACATCAATTTGGATTAAAATTTTATCTTATCATATGTTTTTACAAGGTCACTTTGATAATGACATATTTCAATCTCTCAATCGTCTCCTATTGCAAAGTTTTCCCAGATGAGTTCACGATTATTTTTGTTGCAATTCATGCTTGATTTCTACTTCTAATATGAGAACTTCAAGATTATTCCTTTCTTTTGTAATACATTATTATAAGTATTTTCAATTCACAAGTGAATTAATATTATTGAACCTTAGGATATGAATAGGTTGCATATATTGTGCCTAAATTGGAGACTAGGATTTTCTAAACCTATTTGTTGATTGCTATTCTCTTATTTGATATCGTTTTTGTCAAAATTTTTCCACATGATGGCAGTGTCAAACTGTCAAGAGACAATAGAAATAGTGTTGCAAGCATGACAAAGATTTGCTTTTGCTACTCTCTTAATATTATATGAGTAATATGTTTAGATAATATGTTTATATTGCTAATGCTTTCCAGTGTAGAGATGATTGAGTTTTATATGATTTAAAATATTATAAAGCTATATAAATTGTTTTATGCTTGAGATGGATGACGAACACATTATGTTACTTTCATCAACAACAACACATTTTCTATTTATTTCTTTGAGACAAGATTTAATTATACATTAGGTTCAACAAGATCATATTCCCAAGTGTCTTTATGACTGACCATAAGATAATTATATGCATTGCTTGTTCTCGCAATAATTGGATTCAATACGTAGGTTGTCCTGGAACATGCTCACAGTTAGCTTGTGCATGATCACATGACAGAAGATTATTGGCTACTGCTAGTTTAGACGCCACGACTACTATCCAGGAGCATGTAGGCAGTAATTATGAGTGCGCTTTACATTGGAGGTATAAATTTGAGCCATTCCTTTTTGCGGTTGATACCATAATCAACTTGCTATTAGTTCTGTTTGATATAACAATGGTTGCAACTAAATGACTTATAAAAACATATTCGTTTCCTTTGAAAAGGTCATGAAAGCTAAAGGCTTTAGAAATTAAATTTGAAATGGAAGAGAAATTTGTTTATTTGACAACTAATTGGAGAGTTACTTCCTACTTTTTTAGTTTTAAATAATATCCACCAAATCCATCACGGAATTTTCAAAAACCACTAGTTTAATTGTGATAATCCTAGATGGCGTTATCTTGCTCTTTAACTTTGAGATAAACTGTGAGAATTAGAGTTATTTGACCTTCTCCAATTTAGTAAGGAAGAGGATCTAATCCATATTAAGACAATGTATACCATCTAAAAACTTCAAATACCCAAATTATTCTCCGTCTGCTTCATTCTTTTCACCCACTGCCCTCCAATCCACCCATTCACTCCGTCCACTCTTCTCCCTCACCCACCAAGCTTCCCCTACATTTCCTCCTCAAATGCCAATCACGCTCCACAGCTAACCTCAATCCATAACAAATATACCACTTCGTCGGTCAACTAACTTTAAAAAATTTACCCTAAACACTGGTAAAATCTTCAAAGTTTCACTAGTTAAGAGAAAAAATAGAAATAATTTGCAAAGCAAGCCATACCTGAAACCTACAAATGTAGTGATCATCACCAAGAAGAGCCCTAATCGAATCAACGGGCTTCCACTTTGGACGCCGAGGACTAAACACCACGCTCATGTTCACCAGTGCCTTCACCCTCTCCGGCCTCAACATGCACAGATTCCACGCCACTGTCGCTCCCCAATCATGGCCCACAACAAACACCTTCAGCATTAAAAAAACCCAACAAAAAAAAATCAATTTTTTATCAAATTAAGCAACACGTCGTCCAAAGCCACAATGTTCGCAGATTAACTCCAAGTTAGATGCAATTTACTCCTCCATTCTACCACATGATTTAAAATGTCCCGAAAAGAATGTAAATAAATATTTCCAGAATAGAAGCGAGCTTGGGCTATTTTTAATTCAACCGGTAGGATTGAAAGTAAATTAGCAAATATCTAAATTGAGAATAAATTTGCAAATATGATATGAAGGAGGATGATCGAATTTGATCAAAATCAGTACCTTATCTTGGCCGAGGGAGTCGATTAGGGCAATGAGATCGCCGACGATATGAAGAATGGAATAAGATCGAGGATCAGCGGGGGCGTCGGAGTCACCGTAGCCTCGGAGGTCGGGGGCGACGGCGCGAAAACCGAGGGAAGAGAGGGAGAGGATCTGGTGGCGCCACGTGTACCAGAGCTCAGGGAAGCCGTGGACGAGGAGGACCACCGGCCCCTCCCCTTTCTCCGCCACGTGGAGGTTGACGCCGTTGACTGCTACTCTTCGGTGAGTGATTGTTTCCATTGTTTGGGTTCAGGGTTTCTATTTTGCGGGTTTTTGGGCCTCGAGAGTGAGAGGGGATTGATCTGTGCGGGTTCGTTGGCGTTGACGTTCGGAATAGGATTTGTATTTATTGGTGGGGTCAGGTCATTTGTTTTGTCTTCTGGCTCTTTGGTTCCGCAGAAACAAATGGAAACGAAATCCATTATATTAGTTTCCTTTTCGTTAGTGAAACTATGGAAAGCCAAAAATACGAAATGGAGAGAAAACCATCAATAGATGGTTTCCTCTTCTAATTTCATTTTTTTTTTAAAGTTTCCAAAAGTTGTGTTATAAACAATTTTCATGTGAAATTAATCCTCAAGCCATTGAATTGCCATTAGCATAGAAGATCGTCTAATAAGCTCTTTAAGTTTTATCCTAACATTCTGAGAAGGCTCTAACTTCCTGTATTTAACAAACAAGGCCCCTAAATTTTGCATCTATATTCTAAGAAGCTCTTGACGTTAAAGAGTTTGGGGCTTAATAGAAAAGAAGAGTAAACATTAGGGCCTTCTTTGTCAAAAAATCAAATTCATGATGGGGAAATATGTCTTGAAAAGTCAACGACTCAGCTGAGACCTTGTTTGAGCTTCTGACGGTCTAATCGCTCCATAAACTTATCTATCACAATTTCTACAGCATGCTTCTCGGGCTCATTAGTGATTGCCGATGGTTTTGTTTTTGTAACATGTGGAGCAGAGATTTCTTGTTGCAGGAATTGTGAAGAACTCACAGTCATTAGTGCAGAGCTGCAGAGGAAGGAAGCAAAGATATGGTAATAGAAGAGACAAGCTAAGAGAAGGTAATTTGAAGCGTACGAGAAAGAGAAAGAATATGAGTTATAGTATTTATAGAGAGTTTTGTGGGGGCTTTGCGTCCTTATTGAGTTGGAGATAGAAACTAAACTGGTATGAAAGTTTTCATAAAAGGAGAAAACTATCTCGATGGTAATGGCAATGGTTATGGTTTGAGTCTTAACATGGATCAGATTACGTGTGAGTTTGTATCCTCATGACACAAAACATGGAGAAGCGTTTTAATCGAATTCTCAAGGAAGGCGACAGATACGATTCTGTGTTTTTACTTTTCCCCAAGTTGAAGATCATTTCTGAGATTTTATACAAGAGTGAGGACACTGCTTTTAATTTTGTTAATTGTGGGGGTACTTTTGTTGATTTTTTAAGTGTGATGGTGTTTAGAATTTATTTTATTATGTGTAAGGGCATTTTCAAAATTCTAAAAGTGTGGCTCACAATGACCAAAAGGGGTAGATGTAGAGAACTTAAAAAAGCATGAGGTAGCCCCTTTTGGCATGATTAAACTAATTAATCCATTCATTTTGGCATAGAGTCTACATTCCACACACTTGCCAGGAGAAGTTGGGGGATGACAATAGTAAGCATGTGGTAAAAGCAGCGTTACAAAACAACAACGGCGAAAGATTAGAGGTGAGAGAACCTTTGAAAGATATCGGATAGTTCTTTATCATTTTTATTATTTTTATTTTACATGTTAAAAGAAAAGGTTATAAAGTTTCCCACACTTTAGATAGATTAGCTCTTTCATATGGATGTTGTAGAATTTGGATGGAGGAGTTAAAGAAATTCATGCATCCTCTTATGCGGATGGACAAAGTTACAGGTTAACAAATTTCCAACATGAGTTTCTTTTCAGAAAAAAAATAGTTAACCTTTAGTTACATTTATTTTGACCCTCAATCCTTTTTAGTATTTGGAAATAGAGAGGTTATTACAATTTTATTTATAAAAAAAGAGATTATTTCTTAAATAGTCTAAAAAGACAGATTATTAAGCCTTCTGTAACTGTTGTCTTAGAATGCATTAGGGTCATTCCTAGTGCAATCAGGCTATAGGGAGAAACCACCCTTTCAATCACAATCATTTACCTGCATAATGAATAACTATTTTTCATATTGAATAGAAAAATGAAATTACATAATAATTAACAGTTATGTAATTATGAATGATTTCAATTTGAAAATGATCCCTTTTATTTTCAAAACAATAATATAAAACATGCATATCTATCCTAGATGTTGGGGCGCACGGCGGAAGCGTAAGTCCGAGAAAACCCCGACAAATAAGTAAACAAACTAGGCAAAACACAATA